>JAVJAQ010003402.1:133679-544566 GCA_032362365.1 Zygogramma bicolorata | reverse complement strand
ATAGGAAACGATACTCAGATACTTGTAACTTGATGTCTTTCCTCAACTTTTTTTTCATTTTTTTTCTTCAATGGCATGACATCACCATAAAAATGGGCTGCGTGATCGGAGCGTTCCACATAATGAGTGAAAAATTAAAAAAAAAGTTGATGTCATGCCATCGAAAAAAAATATTTCCATAAGGTCTTCAGAATAATATTGCGTTGATCCGTGCAGAGAACCGTAGTGAATCTCATATAGTTACACGAATATTATAAAGACAAAACGAATGAGCCTACACTCAAAGTTGGCACTTCGAAAATAAAATTTTAACGGAGCAAGACATCAAGTTCGAATATGCGCGAAAGGATATCCATCAGATAGGAAACGATACTCAGATACTTGTAACTTGATGTCTTTCCTCAACTTTTTTCTATTTTTTTTCTTCAATGGCATGACATCACCATAAAAATGGGCTGCGTGATCGGAGCGTTCCACATAATGAGTGAAAAATTAAAAAAAAGTTGATGTCATGCCATCGAAAAAAAATATTTCGATAAGGTCTTCAGAATAATATTGCGATTGATCCGTGCAGATGACCGTAGTGAATCTCATATAGTTACACGAATATTATAAAGACAAAACGAATGAGCCTACACTCAAAGGTGGCACTTCGAAAATAAAATTTTAACGGAGCAAGACATCAAGTTCGAATATGCGCGAAAGGATATCCATCAGATAGGAAACGATACTCAGATACTTGTAACTTGATGTCTCTCCTCAATTTTTTTTATCATTTTTTTTCTTCAATGGCATGACATCACCATAAAAATGGGCTGCGTGATCGGAGCGTTCCACATAATGAGTAAAAAATTAAAAAAAAAGTTGATGTCATGCCATCGAAAAAAAATATTTCGATAAGGTCTTCAGAATAATATCTTTATTCATCCCAAGAAACATAAATGTTTATAACAGGGACATACTAAAATAAATCATACAATACAACATAAAAAGAAAACAGTTAGATCAGTTCAAATAGTTAATCAATACTGGCAAAAGGAATGTTGTGAGTAGTAGAAAATGAAAAACAGACACAAACATCAAATATCATTTTTTTTTGTTAAGAAAAAATCTTTGAGGTATCTTTTGAATTTAACAGGATCTTTTACTTTTTTCAAATAATATTGCGATTGATCCGTGCAGATGACCGTAATGAATCTAATTAAAGCGAAGCGATAGTGAGTCGCCTAGAATGTGTATGAACAGTCACAAAGAGAGGGAAAGAACGTGAAAGTTCAAAATTCAAATAGAAACAGTTGCAAGTATTTATCAAAATTTAATGTAAGTCCAGATGGTCTGACAGAAATTCCATGACACTGTAGTAGCCCTTGGCAAGGAGTTATGTTTTAACATTTTTTTTGAATGCTATAATGCTACTGTTTTTGAAGCGTTTGGGTAGGTGGTTGAATAATTTGATTCCTATGTATTCAGGTGACTGTTTGAATTTGGATGTTTGTGCTTAGGAACAGTTAACAGATCAGCATTTCGTGTTGAGTATTTGTGATCGGAAGAATTTTTGCTATAGTCCATTATACTTTCTCTGACATATAATAGTAACTTGAATATATAGATATATGGTTAATATTTTGTGACTAATCAAGTATATCTTGCAGGACTCCCTCCAAGGAATACCAAATAGTTACCTTATCACTTGTTTTTGGGCACTAAAGACCCTGTCTTTATACACAGCATTTTCCCAAAGGACTATATTATCGCTGAGATGGCTATAAACCAGACTATAATATACATCGAGAAGGGCATGTAGAGGCAAACAATTCTTGATTCTAGAGATTGCATAATACGCTTGATTTATTTTTTTGGATATTGCTGTGACATGATAGGACGATCTCAAACAGCTATCTACATGGACACCAAGAAATTTCGTACAGCTTGTACTCATGAGTACAACTCCATCGATTTCTAACTCAAGTGAATGCTTTTGCAGGTCATTGATTAGGTTGAAATAGATTAATTTTGTTTTGTTTAAATTCACTACAGATTATTCATTCTGCACCATTTTGAGAATTCTGATATCAATTCCCGTTTTTGACTGTAGTTCTTCTCTACTATCTGCCGAGACAGTTGAAGACGTGTCGTCAGCGAAGAGTGAGAGCATTTTCATAGGTTTCAGAGAAAATAGGTAGATCATTAATGAATAAAAGAAAAATGAGTGGGCCCAGCACAGAGCCTAAGGAAGACCAGAACTTAGCTCATGACAGTCCGATTTCTTATCTTTGATCCTAACAAACATTGTATGGATTGAAAGAAAGTCAACGATCCATCTCAAAAAAATCCCCTGAATCCCAGATTATACAGTTTACTTCCGATGAATTTAAAATTTAAACAATCAAATGCACGCGACAGATTAAAAAATACGCCTGCAACATGCCTTCCATTATCCAAAGAACTATATATGGCTTTTATGAACCTGCAGGTAGCTGATTGAGTGGACTTGCCTCTGCAAAACCCATGTTGAGAATCAGACAGGATCCTCAATCTAGGTAAAAAATTCAATATTCTCTCGTTTACTGCCTTTTCAAAAATCTTTGAGAAAATGCTTTGAGAAGCCACGGGGCGATAGTTTGTAATATCTGTAGTCTCATTTTTTTATGGACTGGTATGGCGTAGGGAGTAGTAACAAGCTACTTGCTGAAGAACTTCGAGAGAATTCGATGACGTTTGGTAATTAATACCATAAATCTACTACTACTACTGTTTTGGTAGAACTATAAGTATTATTTTATATCTCAAAGATTGATGAATACGGTGGTATTCAATAAAACTTGGTGCCATCACTGCCATCCACACAATTTTACATGGAATCATTGAAGAATTATTTTACAACGTTCTCTTTGGAATTATTGACTAGAATGCAAACAAAATATACTTCAAATGATACGAAGTAGAAATCAGCCATTTTGTCAAACATATATTGATATTAATGCTACAAATAATTGAAACTTTGAATATTTATGAAGACAACTTTTTACCTAGCTACCTTTATCTCTTTTTCAGTGGTTTATGTAACATGCATACGTTGTGACAATCTTTTGGTGTCCCCTAAAAATTCGATAAGATGCACCTAGTGAATGGCATTTGTTTTCATTTTTCTCCGCATCATATTTTTCTATATTGAATAAAAATGGAACAATAATCGATCTTGATTGTTTCACCCAGTTTTGAATAGTAATCTCAGGTGCTTATACGTTTGGAACAATTACAACTACAGTCAGGTGAAATAGGTGAAAAATAACATGTTTTAATGTGTTAGAAAGATATATATATATATATATATATATATATATATATATATATATGTATATATGTATCGGTCACAATCTAAGCGATTCGCTAGTTTCTTTTTGATTTTGAGCTTAGAGAGATCTGCTTCTAGTGCCTTATCTTCAAAACAAGCGTCGTTCTTCCATCTGCAATCGTGTGCGCAAAAGTGTCACTTTCCGCACTTGTTAGGTAAACTACTCTAACACACAGCTTCCAGGCAGAACAGTGTTCTGATATAAGGAAGTCAAAAAGTTACATCCACATGTCCATTTATCATTGATGTCAAATTCATGTTTCAAATCATTTTCCAAAATAAAAATATCTTTTCCAGGGTGAAATATTGTTATATTTGCAGAAGAAAATTTCCATATAAATTGAGACTTTAATATGTCAACATAAATTTGAAAAATAATGGGAGCGAAAACTATATACCATAATTATATAAAATATTGTGGTCATCATCTAAACTTCATATATGTGATTCACAAGGTCAGTTACTGCAGATTGAGTGTTAGAATTTCCTTGAAAAGAATAGTGAAAATGATCAAATTCAATGTATTTTGCTTTGTCTAGATACAATCAAATCAATAAAAAGAATTACCTTCTGAAACATTCAAAGGCAGCAAGTGGTACGGCCGGTATGTGACATTTGGGGGTGGCACTTTGGGTAGGCCAGAAACCAGTAGTTAGAACTCGCATAAACAAATCCACTCCTCCCAAGTTGGTCTGAAAAATCATTAAATCGTTTAAGCAAAACTAGATACCAATAATACCAACTCACCTCCGATTTCGTTACATGTTCCTTGAACTCATCCATTATGGTATTTGATACTGTCATGTCTTTGAACATCCCTTCTAACTTCGAGGTGAACTGGCAACCACATTCCGTCTGGAAAATAGCGTTTGAATTATTAACTCGTAGAAAACATTTTGGAGATGTCTTTTGAACAGGCAATGCTGTATCTAAAGCTTCTCACATGTATTTATATAGATAATTTTTAATTCATCTATGAAGCTCTGTACAGTGCAGTGTATTGAAACTTATCAGACTAATTGATACACATAACATGAACAACCATTCAAACACACAAACGTTCTCTATCATAACTATTATTATATCTTTTCAGAGATGATGCTTGAAGCAATCATAATCCTTTCTCTATATAAACGTGTCACCTGATATTCAATATGAATTTACCTTCAACTTTGAGATCATGTTTTTTTCCCAATCATCGCTGACAGATTTGTTGAGTAGCAATCTTTTCGCCAAATGCTGTTTGTAGTACCTCTCGAATACGTCTTTTTCCTGGAGGAACCTAAACAGTACCATTGATTTATCTAGGACTAATTCTATATCTTGTTCCGACATCTGAAATGAAATATAACGATTCAATGAATTTACAGAAATTCTTCTACCGCCATCTAATTATTGACCTATTAGTGGCTCAAATTTTCATTGTGTGATGAAATGAAATGAAATATTCAGAAGGAAACAAAATAATTTGAGGTAATTGAAAAATAACTCTACCAATATCGATAACATAAACCGACCTGTGTTCATAACAAGATGTATAAATTTGTATAGCAAAAGCAATAAATAATGTATAAAGAAAAATATTATAAAAAAATTATTCAGAAAAACTTATTGAATTGTGTGAGGAACACTGCTCCAAAAATGGCTGCCATATAGCAACAATAAATATTTACAGAACGGCAAAAAGAATGAAGATTGTTCATTTCATGCTTTGGAATTGGTAAGTGAAAAATTGCATTGTTCTGGTATCTGTTAAAACCCGTTATTTCTCGAATTTTCCGAAGTTGAACTGAAGAAATAGAGAGGATGTATGTACCTTCTGCTAATCCAATTTCGGTTATAAACGGAAGTGAGTGAAGTGAGGTTACAGTCAGTTTACAGAGATTGACAGTGAAGCACAATAGAAAGTGGTAGCCAACCGAGTTGCCAATATCCATTCATTAACAATAATTAGTTTTGAAGAATATTTTGTTGTGTACTTTAGTGGTTACTGAGACAATTCGTTCTGTTGTCGGTATACATAGTGCATTTTTCAGCGAAGCCATAGATAATGTAATAATAAATAACAATATGACTTTTGTAAAAAACCACTCGTCGGAATGTGTTTTTAATTTTTTTGAAAAATACGCAGAAAGACAGGTCAACTTCAAACTATGCAAAAACAAGAAAAAATTGAAATAAAAAAAAATTGTAACCGAATTATTCCATTTCCAAATTCAAATTCAAAAATTTGCCGCGTAAACGGACTGTGCCAACATGGCATACGTCACTTATCATATCGTAATCACTGGACTGAATGGACGTATCTGATGTGTTAAAAAAAGGTTTTTGAGGTGCAGCCACATCACAAATACAAGTGCATGCTAACAATCATCTCAAAATTTTATCTCTTCGGTCTCACCAACAATAAATTGAACACAATAATTTTTGGAAAAAAATTTGTGCTTCGGGTATAGTTTGCGCTGTGAGGTGCACATACTCGATGGCATTATCCCCGTATGTGAAAATTGTCAAGCTTTGTGCATGTACCAATATACTTGGAAAAAGAAGGACTTTTGCTATAAATCTATTATTTATATATAATTTTCCAAATATTACTTAATTTCAGGTAAGCACTGATGACTTTTTTAATAGAAAGCACTCTGCTAAGATTTTAATGAAGACTTTCTCCACGAAATACATAAATCCTTCTTTTTCCAAATTATCTCTGAATGCCCCACAAATAAGACTTGTAGACAAAAATATATTACAGTTTCCTGTATGATTTTCACTCACAATGGGTTTACAAAACCGCGACACGTGTTTCGCTATTACAATAGCTTCTTCAAGCAAGATAAATAAATCACTATTCTATAATACGCTATTTATATACAAGTAGGTCGAACGTCTCTTACAATAGAGGTCCTCTATTGTAAGAGACGTTCGACCTACTTGTATATAAATAGCGTATTATAGAATAGTGATTTATTTATCTTGCTTGAAGAAACTATTGTAATAGCGAAACACGTGTCGCGGTTTTGTAAACCCATTGTGAGTGAAAATCATACAGGAAACTGTAATATATTTTTGTTAATATGGATTTTCATCAAGTATCGGCCAGTTCAATTCAAGACTTGTAGAAGATATTCATTTAAGATATAAGAAATAAGAATTTGATTTTCCAAGTTATGATGTGATTGTAACCCAACAATGAAAAAACCTCTGGGATAGTATAAAAGCTGTCCTTCAAATATCAGCCCATGTATATCACCAGAAGAAGATATGCATTATCCAGCTCGAAAAACTCACAGATATGTACAAATGGACTAAGTTCGATATACTCCGTGCACTCTATATGGGGAAGAATAAAGATTGTTTCTACTAATGTCATTCCTCATGATCTGTGCAGTGATACATTAGATAAAAAAAAATATTTTTTTCCAAAAAATATACCATTTTTTGCGTGAGGTTTGGTGATCCAAATAATATTTTCAAATGATGGTTCAGTTGGGGAAGGGATCAAGATTTCGTAGATAAACAATTCAGTTTTTGACAACGTTTCGGATTTTATTAAATCCATCATCAGATCTCGAACATGGGTAAACTGATGTTCGAACCCTGATGATAGATTTAATAAAATCCGAAACGTTGGCGAAAAACTGAATTGTTCATCTACCAAATCTTGATTGAGACAACTCTCAAGTTTTTTGGAGAAATAACTTTCTGCCCACATTGGACATAGAACTGCCCCCTGAAAAAGTTGACAGGTTAAATATTTCACACAAGGAAATTTCGATCCCCTACCACTCGGAGGAAATTGCGATCCCCTACCACTCGGAGGAAATTGCGAACCAGCTCAAATAAAAAATTACTCACCCCTTTGACGCCCTTCTTGAGTTTATCGTCGATGAAGAGCGAGAGGTACTCGGGCGATTTCGGATTCAGATTGAGAAAGTGTTCGAAATCGGAGGCGATCATCTGTTTGAATATCTTGTCGTTGTTGAAGGAGTTCTTGAGGAAGTGATCGAAGCCGTCCTTCAAGTCCAGAAGGGATTGCACGAAAGTTATCGCGTTCGTCGCCGCTTGGTGCTCTTCTTCTTGGACGAGCGCCTTGCCTTGCTCTCGCAGGTAGAGACTCACGCAGTCCGCCATCGTTTTCAAGCCGTCCGACACCCGGCCGAAGAGCTTGTACATGCAGGCGAGATCCTCGGTTTTTTGATGTTTCAACATATGTACAACACCGGAATTCTCCATCTAAAAACATAAATGATTCTTTGTTGGGGCAAAAATTGTTAACTGTAAACGGTTGTGTGCGGTGTTCCTCAGGGATCTGTCCTAGGGCCGTTGCTATTCCTCATATACATTAGTTCCCTATCTAATTTGAGGTTGAATGGAAAAATGTTTGCTTATGATACTACAATAGTATACAGCAAAAATAACTTTCAAGTGATCAAGATTTTTATGCTAAATAACCTTCATGAAATGTCATCAAGAGTCATAAACTAACTTTGAAAATTGAACAATCCTCGTGTATGGTCACCTCAAGAAAATCCACCTCCATCTAAATGAAAGACCACATTATATTCCATAATGGAAACGTTGTGTATTCTTCTATACTACAATTTTCAGAATTTTCATTTGACGAACAATTAGTTGGGAATAAACATATTTTACTATTGAGAAAAACATTTTACAAAATAAAATCATAAAGTGTATATAAAAACTTGATCAAGAAGAACCAACAGTAACCCTGAGTTTATACAGCAAATAAGATCAAATGAGAAATATGATAAGAAAGTTGAACATACGTAAATCATTGGGAACATTTATACACGTACTGAAATAAAGTCAGAAATAAACAATAATATAAGAGTCAGCCAACTTTCAATTCTTATCGTATTTTAGTTTGAAAATGGAAGTGCGCATGTGCAAAAAAAGTTGAACGTCATTGTCAAAAAAGTCCTGATTTCATTGGTTGATTCTTATTCCCTATTTAATCAGTATAAACAGGTCTGATTTTGTCTAATTCCTTACTTTATTTCTTGTTTTATCTTATTTGCTGTATAAACCCAGGGTCAATTCACATAAACAAAGAAAACTTTCAAATATTTCTTCATTATACGTTTAAAATAATTTAAATTTTCGTGAGGTCAATGATTTTCATCTGCATAATACCCGCCAGGACACAGCCTTGAGATAATGTAATTCCAAAACCAGTTTTGGGCAGAAGTCTATTCTTCATAATGGAATTAATATTTACAATTCAATTCCAAAAAACTTGAAGAAAATAAAAAGCAAAATATCATTCAAGAAACATTTGAAGAAATATTTATTGAATTTGATTTAAAAAATAAAAAGGTGATATTCCTGATTCAATCATTTGTTGATGATACTAGTTAAATTTGTATTTATTATAACTCAATAACTTATTTTTTCAAGTTTAGTTTTTTATTAAGATATGTTTTTTGTATCCCTGTTATAAACTGTAAGGTTTCTTGGGATAATATAGTGTTAATAATAATAAAAAAATTTGTACATTTATTCACTTAGTCAAAAATACATTCAAGAATTCCAATATAATGTTCAAAATGAATAGTGATCAACACATTCACGTGATAAGGTTTTCAGAAAATTTGACATGTATGAAAATTAAAACAAATAATATAGGACAGCAATCTGTTCATCACAGTGGAATAAAACGATAGAATGATTCACAGAATTCATTGGAAAAATATGGAAAATTTCGTTTCCAAAATGATTTGAAGAAACATTTATTAGCATAATTTTTATGTTTATGCCATAAAAAGGTCTGATTTCACTATTCATTTTTGTGTATTCTTCTATTTCTATTCTACTATTTTTTGTATGACATCAGTTCAATTGCCCCTACTATATGTTTCTTGGGAAATGAAATCATTTTTACATAAAATATGCAATAAAAGTTCCTATGAAGATATGTTGTTAAAAAATCAAGTAGTTTCGGTAATACGGGATGTTGAAAGTAAATATTTTCGTAGAATTTCCGAATCGCAACGCATTGAATAAAATAAGAAAAATTATAGCTTTTTCTTTTCCTAGTCCTTAGATTTTCTAATTTTTTCACCAATGGTGAAGATTTGTGAATGAATGGATGTATGCGCTGAATTGGATTAGTCTACTTTTCTCAGGAAAGGATATATCTGCAGAAAAACAGGAGCGCTTTTTGCATTTTTTGGACCTTACATTATACGATTTTCCTATTATGATTCAGATGAATATTTTGAGTTCATTTAATTAACCCTTTTTCTTCATATCATCATTACATTTTTTTTAAATAACATTCTGTAATTTTAAAATACCTTTGTGTTGAATATATTTCCGATTGAAAGTGGTTTCAATAATAAGGAATCTCAAGGGAGGTATTTCGACATGAACACACTTTTTTACAATAGTATGTTAATATCCAACGGCAAAATGTCCGCGAAGGTCTACGCAGACCTGCCAGTCAGTCATTCTTGAAACTATTAACGTGACATATTAAGGTTATGGTACGACAAAACCAGCGAAAATCTTGGTTGCTGACTTCCAGTTGGTTATTGAAGACTTCCGAAACACACTCACGAATTCTTAACAAACAAAACGAATAGGTAACAAAGAAATATAATAGGTCTACATTGACATTAGGTAGGTGAGTGGAGGTTTCCAGTATTACCTGGAACATTATTCCCTTCAAAGTGAATCGTAAACATATTGTATGGATAGTTAACACAAAATCAAGTGATATTCTCACCTCTACGATTGTTTTCATGTGTTTCTTGATTAGCTCTTCTTCGACAACCTCGACAATTCGAGATTCGGTCGATTCGTCCAGATAATGCTTGGCTCTGTCGGATTCTTCATTAATACGAGCTTCTACTTTTTTAATATATACAGATGCGCTGTTCTCAGCCAAAAACCTCTGACTTTCGACCTAAATTATCATAAGTAGTTGAAAATCAGAACATATGTATCAGCAAGAAACTTTAAATGAAATATTCATGAAATTTAGACAAAACAATACTCGAGGACCAAAGTCTCTTCGTCAACAACCGCGAGAAAAAAAAACATGCAACACAAAGCTCCTTTCTTTGAATTATATATGTTTTCTTCTTTTCAAACGATGAAAATGCAAATTCTTCGACCAAAAGGTAATAACTTATGCTGGTGCCAAAGAAGATTTAAGTATAACAAACAAGAAGCGAATCTCACAAATTCGACAAATACACCCTGAATGCGCATGTCTACCAGCAATGTCGGCATTCGGCAGTCGCTCAGTAATACAAACAAACAAGTACTGGTGTTTCTTGTCAAGTAGTTTACTGGATTACTGTTTTTTGCTGGTAGTCTTGCGTAGTCGCAAGAAAAATAGTATGGAGGTCATGAAATTCTGTAGTGGTGGGGACCACAGGATTAGCGGCAGTGTAGCGGCAAGTGTCGCTTCTTTTTCGTTATACGTAAATATTCTTTGCTGGTGCCATTAAAAGTGACATGTTACAATAATGTTAGTCACAAAACATCAACTTTTGGCATTTTCATCAGCCAATTGAAATATAAAGCACGATGGAGCAAGCTCTAAGGAAAGACACTCTCAACATGGAGACTTTCAGAAATAATATATATTGAGTTTGGAAGTAGAAACTTTTGAATGTAACAGTTCAGAATAGTGGCATCTTCAATAGCATGTGAGAAAAAATCCAACTGACATATTGCACACAGTAGGCTTCAAAATTAGGTGGTAGTGGGAACTTTCATTGCTTAAACTATTCTACTTCTTTACACAAGAGAAAGAATAAACTAACTGATTTGATCTTATTTCGGTATTTTCGTCCATTTTATATCATATTTCGAAAGAGTTGAATAGTTTAGACAATGGAAAACCAAATTACTACCACTCAAAGGGAATAAGTCAACCAGATGAAAACAAACGTTGATTACAAAACCTTATAAAATTCCGCAGATTGCTGCAAGAATGGCCTTTCAAAATCTTCCTCGTAGACTGATCTAGAATTAATGCCAAGAACCATCAACATTTGGCAGGCATTCTTGATGGATATACGGTCTACTTTTTCTCCCCTTCGCTCTCTCATCACCATATCGAGGAGGGTTTCTCTCAAATGATCTCTTATACACCCATGTCGAACAACCTAAAATCAAATGGGCGCACACATTGTCACTACTGAAATGAAAGGTTTCATTTATTTTCAGCTGAAAGAGGTGTTTTTTGATCAGATGTTTTTATATTCTGGTCTAGAATAAAAAAACGTCAAAAAAGTGTAGATTTGATAATTATGTGTAAAATTTGAGACTGGTTGAACACACATTCGAAAGGCAGCAAACGGGGGAAATTGAGAAGTAATATCTAAATAAATTTCAAAAACGAAGAGAACATTCAACAATGATTATTACTTATATGTCGTAAGTCGATTTACATTAATCTAATTATAATATTTCTTGTATTTTCATTTTATGAAAACAGAATTTAGCTCTTTTGCAACGAAAGCTTGAAACTGTCAATTGTAAATTCATGTGCACTTTTTATAGAAACAATACTCAAACAGACTGTCTCAAATAAAACGTGAGATTAGTCGAGCAACTCAATATACAAGATCTGATATTTACATATTAGGTTTGTTCTAGCAACACATTTGACCGTTTGGAAATTGGTCTGAAGCAGTCAAGAGGCATGCGCAAGATGAATATTGGAGAGCGAAATTTATTTTGCGCATGCCTCTGACTGCTCCAGACCGTTTGGAAATTGGTGCTAGAACAAACCTATTGTTTTTGAGTGTGCGCGGACATGCGCAGTCACGATCTGAAGCAGCAGTTAATAATACGTAAGCGTTTCAAGCAACGAAATATCAGAATGTACAGTTGGATCAGGGAATTATTACGTGTGGCAGAATAGAATGTTACATTCTTGTCAAATAATTGTGGTTGAAGTCATTTTCACTACACAACTAGTTGTTTTCACAATGAATATTCCGCTGGATTTCTCAAATCAAGAGAATACTTCTGAATAACGGTAAATAAGTGCAATATCACTCAGTGCGGAGGGAGGTTATCAACTCATTTTTCAAATAAGATTTTTTGATACACAATTCTCTATCCAACGCTGGTTCCTTTTAAATTAAATTGGTCTTCTGGTATTGGCAGTTTATTTTTCAATTGATATATCAATTATAAATGTGGTCTCTTATCATTTGGATCTGTGCAAAGCATTTGACACAGTTAATCATGGAATATTACTAAACAAACTATATTAAATTGGCATCAGAGTTACAACTTATAATTGGTTTTGCAACTATTTAGCTGGAAGAAAAAAATTGTGTACATGGGGAAATTTGAATGACGTTCATTTCCCAAGAAACTTACAAGTTTATAAAAGGGAAAATTAGAAACAAATGAATAATGAATCAAATAAATAGATCTAGACTAAGGAATGTTTCATGTGGCGTACCACAAGGATCAGTCCTTGGACCTATTCTTTTTCCTGTTTACATTTTTTTTATTTATTTATTTCAACTGACAGCTTCCAAACAGAACGGGGTTCTGGTATAAGGAAGTTAAAATATTAACAATGATAATTATACAACCTAATAATACATTACAATTGTCGCTTGTACTTTGATGAACATCATTATTCTAGTAGTTTGTTTTTCAATTTTTTCGAAAAAATTTGTATGGATCTGGAAGATTTCATTTCTTCTGGTAATTCATTAAATACTTCTATTGAGCTTGAAATAGGATTGTTTCTACCCTTATTGGTGTGAATAATGTTTAGATGATAATTATTGAAAGTTCTAGTATTATAATTGTGTACAGTAGAATTTTTAAAGAACAAAATATTACTTTTCTGAAGTTTTTTCGTTGATTTGTATATATATTTGTCTTTTTCGAGTTTTATCAAACAGTTCAACGTCATGTTATCAGGCATTTTGTATAATTCCGACGATGGAGTGTCCCATGGTTTTTTATAAATTACTTTGATTGCTTTGTTCATTAAACGATAAACTATATTTTTATGTTTTAGATTGCAAGAAGACCATGAAAGAATATATGAATTATTTATATAATAGAATTTGTACATATTTATTCAAGTAAGGCATTCTTTTGATTGCTCCTAGAAACGGAACAACCGTTTTTTAAATTTTATTTATATGTTTTTCAAAATTCAATTTATTATCGATGATCAGACCTAAATATTTATGATTTTGAACTTCTTTAATTAGCTTATTATTTATTTTTCTATCAAGTTTCACATCATTCATATTTTTCTGTTTAAAAATTATATAAACCGTTTTTTCTGAACTAATTGTGAGATTGATGTTTTTCATCCATTTTTCTATTAATTCCATATCATGTGTTACTTCCTGTTTTAAGTTGGTGATATTTTTTCCAGAGTGAAATATAGCAATATCATCTGCAAAAGCAAAGTGCTTTCCATATAAATTGAGTTTCTTTATACTGTCTACATATAATAAAAAGAGAATTGGAGCCAAAACAGAGCCCTGTGGAACTCCAATTGTAGATAATTTTTCATCACTTGTGCAATTATTGATTTTAACATACTGTACTGTGTTTGAATTTTCTTGAAAAGCATATTGAAAGTTATAAAAATTATTATTATCACTTATGAAATTTATAATTTGAATTTTCAGAACTTTTTCGAAGATTTTGGCAAATATATTCAAAAGAGCTATAGGACGGTAATTTGAGGTGTTTTTTCGTTCACCATTTTTATAGATTGGTTTCAAAATGGTGCTTTTGAGATAATCTGGAAAAATGGCTTCTTCAATACATTTATTTATTATAAGTGATGGGGGTAAACTTATTATGTCGACAATATCTCTCAAATTCTTGGTGGTTATTTGATCTTCACCTGGAGCAGAATTCATTTTAAGAGACATTATAATTTTATAAATATCATCTTCACAAGTTGGTTTTAGAAATATTGAATTGGAAGAAGAAGGTATGAACATGTTTGATTTAGTTTTGAATTTTTTAGACAAATCTAGTCCAATTTCAGAAAAAAAATTATTGAATTCATTACATATATCTTTCTCATTTGTTAGTGAACCACCATTTTTACTTTTTATTTGGTGTATACACTGAGAACTTTTTTTACTAACTTGATGTTTCGAATTATTACAATATTATTTATTTATTATTTATTCAATATCAGAACTGAAATCACATAGAGATCTAAAATTATTTGCTGATGACACTACCGTATTTTATTTCTCTAAAAACACTAATGAATTGAAAAATGAAATGGAAAAGGACCTCAGTGACATAATATTTTGGCTAAATATGCATAAATTAACTTTGAATCCCCAAAAATCGAGTTACATGTATATATCCAAAAGGAGACAACCCAATAATATGCCACCTCTTATTTCTGGCAATTGTACAATTGAAAGTTCAGAAAACTCAAAATTCTTGGGATTTTACATTGATCCAACTTTATCATGGACAACACATATACAAAATCTCAGGAAGAAAATATCTCCAATCATTGGAGTTTTATATAGAATACGGTCTTTTCTGTCAATTAAATATCTAAAAATTATTTACTTATTATTCAAAATTACATTATTTGATATCTGTTTGGGGAACTGCCTCAAAATATGTATTGAAACCATTAAAATCTTTACAAAATAAAACCCTCAGATGTATTTATAAATTACCATTTCTAGAGCCAACAAGTAAACTAAACAAACCGAGGAACCTATTAAATATAGATTCTTTGTTCAAGTCAAGAATTTGTGTTTTTATCCATTCAACTAAGAATAAATATAAATATTCAAATCTTTTCTATTTAATATGTTCTGATAGCCATAATCATCTAACCAGACAGTTAAATAATTTGAAAACCATACAAATAAAAAGCGATTATGGAAAAAAGTCATTGTCCTTTTCTGGAATGAACATTTATAACAGCCTACCTAGACACATAAAAAATATCAATTCTGGTGCAAAATTCAAAATAGAGATCAAAAGATATTTCACAGCTATCAATAATAATGACTAATTATCCACAAAATTATTTTTATAATGTATCGATAATGCCTGATTCAACTGATTCATTGATACTATTTATACCCATCCTTTCATTTATATATGTATATGCAACTGATATAATACTTTATTTCTTTGTTTCTTAATTTGTTCATATATATGTATTTTTTTTGCCTTTTTTTTTCAACTCCCTGCATAAACATGTATGTTTCTTGGGATCATTAAAGTTATTATCATTATTTCAAAAGAAACTCACTTATTTCACTTGATATTACAAAATTACTGATTCGAAAAAAAATTTAAGCACCTAATATGTTGGGTAATGCATTTACAAAATTACTTTCTCAACTATTGAAAGCGAGAATCTATCAAAATCGGGATTGCGGTTTTCAGTAGTATAGTGGTAAGCATGACCGACCATCGTTTGGGAGACCGAGGTTCGAATCCCCGCCATGGAACCACCGGGATGGGCTTTAAACGTTTTTATTTTATTTTTATTTATTCAATATACAGCTTCCAGACAAAACAGGGTTCCGGTATGAGGAAGTCAAAAAAAAACATCATAAAATTATGTACTATAAATAATAAATTGGAGTATAATATTCATTTGATAATTTGGTGAACATCATTATGCAAGAAAAATTTTTTTAGTTCTTTTGAAAAATATGAATGGATTTGGATGATTTTATTTTTTCTGGTAGTTCATTGAAAGTTATTAATGCTGATGAAATGGGGTTATTTTTTCCTTTATTGGAATGAATCATATTTAAATGAAAGTTATTTGATATTCTGGTATCGTGGCCATGTAAATCATAATTTTTTGACAGTTTTATATTACATTTCTGGAGATTTTTTGTTAATTTATATATATACTTAGATTATTCATAATCAATTAGTTGATCCAAAGTTAAAGGAAGGGTCTCGAGTTTAGAATTCTGACGGTTGGAAACGTCATCTGTTTTTTTTTTGACGGGACAAAATTATTATCAACTTGCTTTTTAAATGAAAAAATGGGTCTGGTGACATCTTATTGATAAGGTTTCTAAATTTTATATCCAACAAATGTTTATTCCCGGCAAACTTGAGTCATTAGCAGTTTTGCTTGAAGAGTCCTCAAATGCTAATAATTTTTTTTTGGCTTCTCGTAATCAAAAAATAGGAATTACAACTACGAAAGGAGTAAAATTAAAAATATATAATTGTACATATTTTACACCAGATAGGGATATCTGGGTATTTTCACAAGGAATAAATGATGTCAATATTTTCCATATTGATTGTTCCTATACAATATTAAACAATGCATCCAACCAGCTTCATAGTAACATTGACATTATAACTGATGGACTGGTCCTTATGACAGGTTCCCTCAATTCGGAATACATTAGAGGAAGAAAGGATATATATTAAAGAGTGATTTTGAAGGACACAGCCTCTCTTCTTCTGATACAATACAGTAGGAATGAATTAAATGAATACTTGGAGTATTTATCTTGCTTATTCCGCAGTCTTCTCCCTCAGTTGAAATGTCAATGAATAAGATGCCATCAGGTGCTTTGAATCTTAAAGACAGACATGAATTAAGCAAAGTAAATAAAAGCTTGTAGTACTATTCCTATCACACTTTAATTCTACAATATAACAATTAAAATTTATAAACTTGTTCCGAAGCTATCTTCTGTAATATCTCAGGTTTATAACATTGTAGGCCCACTAAGAACAAGGCGATTTTTGAGTTTTTGAGGTTATATATTTCAAGAAACACCTCCAAAATTCAATCCTTCAGATGAATTTCTCCAAAATTCAATCCTTCAGATGAATTTCATTAATATAAAAACAAGTCCTGGGAAAGAGAAGTACCCTAGGTACCCAAAAAAAACCCAGTAAATTCATTCATTATTTTTCACTAGCCCTAAAAAGCTAATAAGATATAGATGATACAATAGATGATACTATAGATGATACTTGATTAACCTGATATTGTCGTTAGACATTTGGATGATTGAAAATCTGGAAAATCGAATGTAGGAAAAAAGCAGGTTTTGTGAAAACAACAGATACATACCAACTTGGTTCTATTTTTTGCATAAACTTACCTGATCTCTGAATATTATCAGTCCAAGATTATAAACATTATCTACATCATTTTGTTGAACATAAACTCTATCCATATACATAAGGATATCACGAATCATGACCATTGATGTTTGGTGATCATTCCATGCTTGATTTAAAGTCATTAAAAAATTGTTATGTAATGATTTCAGAACATCTTCCCTGACCTAAAAAAATTTTTTAGCTGTTATAATTCAATACTGGTTAAAACAAATATCATCACACTAAGATAGTGAATATAACAGTTTCCTTATTACAACTTAACCAATCCAACTTGGAATGGAAATTCATCCCACATCAAGTTTTAAATGGTTGCATATCCAAGAGCACGTAATATGTATTCATTTCAATGAAAAGGTGGAATGGATAAGCTGTATTATATTGATTCAATTAATACAGACTGGTATTGAAAATAAACTCTTACTTTGAGTTCCAGGTGATTGGTAACAACTTCTTTCAATCCTGTATATAATCTTTCACCATGTTTATGTAGGACCATAGTATAAGCATTACGATAAAGTTCCTCAAAACTTAGTCCAGAGTTATTCTTCTTTTGAATTTCTTGAATTGCATTTTTCAACAGAGCCCATATACTTTCAACATATTTTTCATCCATAGTCATCTATAATAAATTTCAAAGTGAGATGGTTTTCAGAATAATGAATTCGTTACATTACTTTGTCTCCTGGTGTTTCCCAATGATCCCAATATTTAGTTAAATACGAGTTACTATTCATGATATAAAACATATACCATGGAAATATTGATAATAAACTACTGAATTAATCTTCCTATAAACTTGATTTTGGCTTTTCTTTTGGTTTGAATTATTTTATATTTTTAAAGTGTTCCATAAAAAGTTGTAAATGACAATGAATTTTTATTTTTTGGTGCCTAAAATGACATATATTTTTTGTTTGAGAAATATGACAGATTTCCAAAAGTCTATTGACATACATTGGAGTTTCATATGGAAAAAAATAGAAATTGTGAAAATAATGTATGTCATTTTTCTTACATCATATAATACTTGAGACAAAATAATGTACATTTCTTGATAAAATCGAAAAATGCTTACAGGAAAGGCACGAATCCTCATTTTGCCTTCCTTTTTGGGTATACTTCCACTTTTCAGAGTTGACATTGCTTGTAATTTTTGTTCTCTTTTCTCACTCCAAATTCGGTAATTACTAACAGAGAATCATTACGCACGGCAATCATTTACAAAACATTACAAAATCCCAATAATTCGGAGAAATTGTTCATATTTGTCTAAAATGTTGAATTTTTGTGGATTGACCGATTATTAATGAACGACTTGTTTTTGTGTGAGAACAAGTTCAATCATTTTCACTCAACATTAATGTCCTTCGACACTATCAAAAATCACCGACACTTTCACTTTTTCCTGTGTAAATTATATTTTAGAGACTTCCAGTATTCTTATTGATGGCTAAAGCAATTCACATAGAAGATCAACCAGATTTAGATTTCGACAACTCATTTATCGCCTCATATACAGACGAACCCATTCAGCTGTTTCTTTATAACCCGTCACTCGTCAATTCCGTCATTCGGTCATTCCATTTTCATCATGACGCCAATGTTGGCAATGTTGCCATAGAAGTATCAAAGAAAAAGAACGGGAGCAAGTCGTTGCACCCTCATTTCGTTCTACCCACAGTCTCCGAACATACCCGATTGATTCAACTTTTGCTAAATTAATTCTCCTTGTCGATAGGCCCACAATGAATGTGTTAGGTTGGGTCAGGTTAGTTAGGTTTGGTAAGGTAGGGTTAATAAAATATTGCAGAATATTCGATGAATTTTGCAATAGACATCATTTGGGTATGTTCGGAGACTGTGGGTAGAACGAAATGTATGCAGAACGCAACGCACCCCAGAATCTCTGGTAGTATATAATGCTTTCCAGCATTATAATACTAAGCGAATCACTTTGCCTTCATTTTGGGCATGCAGAGTTGAGGTTCAGCCTCCCAATCTATGTACATTATTACTGAACAAAACAAAGAAAGCTGGTTTGGATATGCCGTGGAGAAACTCAGGCCCAAATTCTCCAAATACGAAAATTGCATCAGGTCTATTCTGGTGTACTATCATTGATCATTAATAAGCACTAGATTATTGAAAAATATTCGAGAATGGGTACGAATGCAATTTTATTTCACAATGAAACATTTTAATGGACAACATTTTTCCCTCTTCCCTTCGACATTTTTCATCGATAACCAATATTCAATTTTGATTTTGATAAATATTCAATGTACTCCTAGACCTGAAAATTCAAAATAGTGCTCAAGAAAAAAATGTATATTTCAGCTGCTCGTCTTCTATACCACAAGATGTGGTACAGCCACAGAAATATAACCCATTTCTGTGGGTATAGCCGTTCAGGGACTGCATGGCCACAGTTTAAAGCTAGATTCAGACAGATCCAAAATCCGATGGTATGACGATCCGACAGCTTTCTGATTGGTTAATTCAAATGTAGACCAATCAGAAAGCTGTCCGATCGTCGAACCATCGGATCTCTCTGAATCCAGCCTTAGGCACAAAACAAAGAAAACTTGTTTATGCATGACCAGGCGTGAAGTAGCACTTTATCTGCCGGATTGTCGGGCGTAAAGTAGTACTTTTACAGGCGCTATAGTTAATATCAATTTAGATTTGTTGTACAATTCACACTTTCATCGTCGCTGGGAGCACCGAGCACCTCCTACTGCACTGATTTGAGTGATATTAAGGGTACTCTAAACTATATTGAAAATCCGACCTCAATTATTTGAAATACTATAATTAAAAAAATTCAAGCCACTGGAAATTCGATTCACCTCAAAGAAAAATAAATGAATTTTATGACTTTCTCTTGTATTTTCATTACTTTGAGATTTTCCAAAAAATGCAACACTGTTAAGTTTCGTGATTTTGACATAGGAATGTAATTATGTGAATTGTGATTCGACATTTGACGATTTGACATCTTTCAAAATGGCAGAAGCCATCGGAGATTTTTCAAATTGGTTGAGAGAAAAATTAACACAGCTCAATACTGATGAAACCGTGTTCGGTTCTTATATTCAAGGAATTCTCGAAAGCGACGAAACACAGGAAGAAAAGAGTGAGGCTCTTTATGGAATTCTTGCGGAAATAATAGAAAACGTGGGTAATTTGTAGCGCAAAAAGTTGCAAATTTGTCATTTGTGTGATATTACAGGATAACGAAATTACTAAAAATTGTAATGAAATACTCGAACAATGGGAAATATCAAAACCGAAAGTTAGTCTAACTCAAATGTCCAGTGAAGATGTGAACATCAAACTTGCCAAATTATTAGAATCTCAATCATTTGCTACCACCAAACAGAAAGAGTATACCGAGGAAGAGATGAAACTCAGAAATGCTATTCTTTCACAATACAGTGCAATGACTGATGATGAATGTGAAGGTGATGAAGGAAATGATAGTGGTGAAGAAAATGGCTTGGAAAAAAATGTTAATGCGCAAACCATTGCTCAGGCTGAAAAACTCAAGAGAGAACAAGCTAAAGCAGATAGCCAGAAGAAGAAGGAGAAAGATAAGGAAGATAGGTAATTTTTTTTGTCCTCATAATTTACTACCTTTGTTTTTTAGTCAAAGTAGGAATAGTCAGTACATATGACATACTATTAGGTTGAGATATGGAGTGTGTTTTTGGGGTTGGTCCACACATGCAAGTAGGATTTTTGTTGCTCAGAAGAGAATTTCAAGAATATACCTATCTAGTGATTTTCAGAGATCAAGTTTTGATCATTCAATAATTCAAAAATCTGACTACCAGCCATTGAATATTGTATGTACATTTTCAGGAATAAGGATGATTTTGATATAATATCTACCAATCACAATAAGAACGCAAGATACCAAAAGATTTTCAAATTCCATAAACAAAATACAAGATAACATATTATAGATCTCCAGATAGTGCTGGACTTATGATATTCAACAACTACCAAATAATTTGTGACTCTAGAACAGTTTAAAATGAAATTGGAACTCTCATGGAACATTGTTTTTATTCAGTTGATGATTTTTTAATCTGTGATTTTTATGTTGCAATCTTTTGATCCTCATTCCTTAATCAATGATTTAAAAAAAAACAAAATAAAGGATCATTATTATTATTATATTATTTTCTGAAGTATTTCTCATTGTACATTTCCTGTCTATTCAATTTAGTTTTCAGTGTGCCAAAATATAATAAACTGTTTCGGCTTTTGCTATTTTATGGTAGTAAGCGCTTTTTACACTTATGATTTTATTGGGACTGTTCTTCGAACTCGTTCATCTTTTGCGCACCTGACATTGGGCCCTTTTTTCTAACTTTTGTTGAATAGCAGTTGAAACTGAATATTGTTTTCCAATTCTAGAGAGAAGCAGAAGCAACTGAAGGAAGAAAAGAAGGAAAAACGCAAGACTGTTAAAGGTGAACGAAAGAGGTAGCATCTATGAAAGTGATGATTTTCTGATTGTAAACAGAAACTATATATTTTGTTTTAATGTACTGATGGCGTGATTTGATTGTATCCTTTTTTGTTTGAATTGTGAATAAGATAATAGTGATTAGTGTGATTATTGATGTGGTATTTTTATCAGTTTTATCACCTTCCCTCTTCCCTTCAACTGTTTTCGTTGAAAAATGTAATACTACTCAGTGTTATATCAATGTTGAATGTGCAAATTGGATATCTATAGTCTCTTCTACTGTAGTGTAACTGGATTGAGGATTCCATTCCAATTTCTCCACGTCTTGCTGACAATTGAAAACATTCATCTTGAGTTTTGTGACGTCACAGTATACGAAAATGGCAAGTTTTAACACTCCTAGATGAGTAATCCTATGAAACCCTTACTTTTTTGAAGATTCCATTGAAAATTACCTGTGAAGTTCAATCATAATTATATGAGCTGCCTGTATATATATCATTCAGGAATAGGTGCTCTAGTACTCTATTTTTCACGTTGTGATTGGGGAAAAGAAGATAAGATAATCTTTCCTGCTACCTTTATCTATCTAAACCATTTCAAATTACGAAAAATCAGAAAAACCATAGAGATAGGAAAATCCAAGTATAGTACATTGCGATAGGCCGCGGTGTCCGGTTAGAAGTACCACTACTCGGAGTTCTTTGCGGCTCAGCTTCAATATCTTGGCTGTCCTTGCCCTATCGGGCTCCGAAATCATCTACTTTGACTGCCTGCAGCCGTCTATTCCTCTCTACTCCTTACCTAATGTTTCAACGGTCCACTTGTTCAGTCCCGTTGTTACTAGTCTCTTTGTTATAAGTGCGGGTTCGGGCCCGTAGTAACGTTGACCGGCGCCTTGCTTTGCTAGCTGGTCCGCCCGCTCGATCCCCACGTGGCCCAGGACCCACATTAGCGTAATTTCCTTTTCTGTTGCAAGACCCTCCAGGGCGTCCCTGCACTCCTGAACCAGTCTTGATCTGGTTCTGATTGCGTTCAGAGTCCTAATTGCGGCCTGGATGTCAGAGCATACATAAACACGTCTCTCTGTGCCTATAGCCACACTTCTTCCATCCTGATTTCCTCCAGGATTCCTTCCCCCAGTTTGGATCCGTCTGTAAAACAGACCAAGCTTTCTAGAGAAAAGATCACCCGATCCTCTTCCCACTCTTTCCTATCCGGGTTCTCATCCTTTTCCATCTGAATTTGTCCTCTGCATGTATAACTTTGATAGTAGATAGTGGGATTTCTTTCTCCGCTACCGCATTGAGATCTCGATGTGCCCTGTGTTTCCTGACTTCTGTATCCCCAGATAGGACGTCATTGCTTCCTCATTTATACAAGTTGGAAGCGACGGCATCCCCAGTAGGACTTCCAGAGCTGTCCAGGGGGTCGGCCTTATTCCGCTGGATATTCCCCTACAAGCTAGTCGTATCTTGCCCAGCTTGTTGAATGTGGTTATCTGGTCCACTCTTGGCCACCAGACCACAGCTCCGTATAAGATTCTGGGTCTGATTACCGGCGTGTAGATCCAGTGGAGGATGTGAGGTTTTAGACACAGTGTCCATATAGCCATCACCGTCTTTTCGACTACTCGATCGACGTGTGGTCCCCAACTCAGCTTCGAGGCCAGTATCACCTCTATGTATTTCACCTCGCTAGCCAGCTCTAGAGGTCTTCCTCCCATTACTGGTGATCTGAACCCGTCTAACTTTTTTCTCTTGTTAAAGAGAATCATCTCTGTTTTAGTCGGATTGATTGTGAAGACGACTTCCTCACACCACTTTTCTATTTTTGTGCATTCGTTAACGAACCACGCCCACTGAACTATACTACGCCTAGGATAGGGCTCGTCACTAGGACTAGCGTTGAATGGTTTAAACTCATATATTGCCCACCGAATGGCCTCCTTCGTGACTACCTTTTCGACGAGGGTTCCGTGTATCACCCACCTATCTGGGAAAATGAACCTCCAGGGCCCTAAGTATCTTCCGCACCAGGTCCTGCTGAAGACTTCCAGTTTATTCAAGTGTGATCTTCTTGTCGGGCATATTTGACAGGACGACCACCTGTTTTTTTTTTCCTTTTTTAGGCCTCAAGACCCCGCTATATGAGGTCGAGGCCTGCGGGCGCCTGGGATCCCCACCTTGAGGCCTCGAAGCCGGCTCCCGTCTCCCTTCATAAAGGAGGAGAGGTGTGGTCTGCCCTCTCCTGTTCTCACGGGTGGTTCTCCCTAGCTCCTTTTGGCCCTTCTCTCCGGCGGAGTCTTGGCATCTGTCCTATCTCTTGTCCTTACCGACCCGAGCCCTGAGCCGGACCTCCCCTAAGGGAGGCACCTGGTCCGGGCCAGCCTCAGTTGCAGTTGTTAGGTCCGTCGCCGGACCCCTCTCCTCACCCCCTTCCATCCAGGTGCTTGGCAGTCTCCTGTTGCCTGCTCCTTCTTTTGGCGTTCCTCTTTTTAGGTGGGAATTGGTGTCTCTCCCTTCAGTTGTTGAGGAGTTAGGGTGGTGTTCCTCGTGACGACTGGGCACGTTAAGTTTATTGTCTATCCTGTTGTCGTCCATGGTTATTTGTGAAGATTGGCGTGTGCTTATTGTATGAGGGTCAGGGTTCCATCTCCCGCTTCTCCCTGTCCCCCGAAACAAGACTTATTCCCTTTGGGTAGAGCGGCGGCCGCGGTAGAAGCCTCTCGACTCCAGCCACCTGGCACTACTGCAGGAATCGGGATAATTCACCGAATGATGGGGCAGCCCCCTACGTTGGCTAAACATAAGTGGGCTCCTGTACTGTTCGGTGGCCTAGGTGCGCCTAACCTAGTTTTATTCCCGCTACCATTACGTTTTTGCTCTCCGGAGTCCTATCCCGACGTTCCTCAGGAAATTACAGGGATTTCTTCTTTTCTCCTCATGTGTCAGTGGGAGTGTATTGTGTCGTGATGTACCCTCCTCCTTTCTCAACCGGGCTTGGGACCGGCTATGGCGGAGTTGTTTGCTGGGTATACTGTCTACTTAACCAATTTTCAGACAATCAGTTTCAGTGAATTGGATATTTTCTGGACATACATATGGTTTTGAAAGAGCAAGGGCTAATCAAAACTAACCCTCTTGAACATGATTGCTGAATTTCATTTCCCTGTACCATTTGAAATTCGACTTTCACTGGTATGAGAGTATGAGGGTTCACCCAAAGTTCATATATAGGAAATTTACGAAATGTCACTAGTTTATGGGCGAAGGGGTACCTGAGGCTAGGGGCAGGGTTCGGGAAAATCAAGGTTGGCAATTCTGGGGTAAATTGAATAAATTAAAAATCTCTATTAGGCATTCCAGATACTTGTCAAAAATGTCAAATAAATCGAAATGAACCAATCGGCGGCATCTGCCCCCCAGGAACTTTCGTTTGTTTTTTTTTATAAGTGTTGTGATTGGTTAAAACTGATATTTGCCCCCCAGACATAACCTGATCTGGAATGCCTAATAGGTGGCATAACCCCATAGAACCAAAGATAAACAGAAAAAGTTCAAAGAAATTGTCACAGAACACACAAACATATATGTTTCATGGGGCTGATTACTGATTGTCTTGTCTCTGGTCTCTTGGTGTCTGTGTGGTAAAACTAAAAGAATTGTTGCGTTGTCACAGCCCACAGCATACCTGCGTTGCGTTGTGTATTCTCACTTGTTTTTTCGGAGTTTAGGGAATCATTTTTCAAGTATTTCAAGTCGTTTGTATAATATATTTTCATCAGTGTAAGAATCACTACTTTTATTCGGATTTGAAGGCCGTCGTATTTTGGACGCAAACCACCCGCATTCGTACTGAAGACAGTCGGGACATTATGTTTGTTTTTTCTAGAAATGTGCAAGTTGCTGCCGCTGCTTTTATTGTGATGGCGACGCTTATTAGGAAAAAAACAACAGAAAAAGCGACGTAAACCCCGTTGGTGGGTCAAAAAAAATCATCGAAATCGGTTCGAATATGAGAACAGACTCCTAGAAGACGTGAGGTTCGATCCAAGTTCGATCATTTCATAATTATCCATGATGACAGTTTCGTTGTGGAGATTTGTTGGTTTGCAGGGGAGCATCTCGTTCTACCCACATTTCGTAACACCCACAGTGCATAACACCCAAATGTCATAACACCCAAATGTCATAACACCCAAATTTTGTTATGCCCACACTCACCGAACATACCCGAATTATGCGCTGTTGCCAAATTCATCCTTCTTTTAGGTTAAGTTAGTTAGGTTAAGTTAGATTGGGTTACCAGGAAATTGCAGAATATCCGGTAAATTTTGCAACACTGCATCATTCGGGTATGTTCGGAGAGTGTGGGCATAACGAAATTTGGGTGTTATGACATTTGGGTGTTACGCACTTTGGGTGTTATGCACTGTGGGTGTTACGAAATGTGGGTGTTACGCAGCAGCGCACCCGTTTGCAGTGCAGAATTGTGTCTTGTACTGTGCGAGGCAGACAGCGCAGGTATACACTTGACGCACAGCTCGGAGCGAGGCACCTTTGAGCACTGCTCCAAAACCGATAAGCACACGGTTCGCCTCACATTGTGCGACGCGAACGCCTCATAGCGAGCAACCTCGGTATCCACAGTCCGAGGCAAAGCCGAGCATTCGCCACGAGGCATTCGCAGCAAGCAGCCTCGCTCTGTCGATACCACTGAACTATATTATTTAATTTATTATTATTTCTATGGTCGATACCGGCCTTTATGGAATACTTCAAGTTGGCAACTTGGAACAAAGTTCTCTGCTGCGTCATGTTCCGTGTCACCTCACCGTCACATTTCACCTGTCTATTTTGTGATTATTTCATTTCCATTAATGTCATATGTCATTGTCATTGTGTATAGGAGTTAGGAGTTCGAGTAGTTTACGCACGAGTTGTCCAATAAATGATAATTTTGGAGACTTTTAAGTAATGCCTTCAACGTTTTAGTTCATTATAAACATTACATACTCTAATTGAAAAATCATAATAATTGTTTTTGCAGAGTGTTACTAATTTAAGCAAAGGTGAGTAGGGAACTAAATCCATTATTATTTATTAGTGTTTGTTGATATTATTCTTTGGGGTCCAATAACTTGAGAACATATTTCAGCATTTGAAAAAGTTGGGGTTGTCCGAGGTAGTGTTGAATATTGGAATATATTACATAGCACCTCATGTTGTCCAGCTAACTGTTAGAATAGCCCTTAATATTATTTTTTATTTATCTTCAAATTGGTATGAATCGTATTGAAATTATTAATACCTACATTGGCATTATTTTTTGCTACTTTGCAAACTTGCTCAGGCACCTCAACCTCGCCGTGAGATGTTGTACATTCTCTTAAGACTAAGTGTGAGGGATTATTGAGTATTGTCCCAAATGCAACCATCTAAGACTTTGCCATTTTACGATATGCTGCTATGTTTTTAAATGGTAACTTCCTGATCAGAGTTGTGTTCTGCAGATGACACTATTATTCTGTGAAGTAGGCTTTCAGGAATATCAAATTGAGGCTCTGAGAACTTTGTAGAATCCCAGGATGGCTGAACCCATTCATATCTCTTCTCTGAACATTCCATTTAATCATCCAGTATTTATATATCTGAAAGTGACTGTTCCAAGGAAGTCAACTATTTCTATTCCCTGCATGATTACTATCAGCTACAATCACCATTTGGGTTCTATAACTGTGTTTTGCAGAAACTTTTTTTTTCAAACCAAAATAGATCAGCTCCTGTTGATCTGCGAGGCAGAGGTACAAATTTTCCCAATAAAACATTATTCCAGTGTGTCAAGTCAGCTCCAAAACAGATGAAAACATCTTATTTTCCTTGTCAGAACAATATCAGCAAATAAGACTGTTGTGATTGTCAATTAAAGTAGGAGGATATTTGAGGTTTGATTTTTGGCTTCGGATGAAGCAAATATTTCCTCAAAAGAGGAGAAAAAAAAGGCCAAAAATGACGAGTCCTACTCTTTCTTTGTAAAGAGCTCATTATGATACAGATTTTTCATTTGATGCAGATTTTTAATCAATTGGAAATCCAAAGCAGTGGAAGAAGGCTACATTGAAAATTCGGTTCAGAATAAAATCATAATTTCCAATACAATATTGAACTCTATTGAAACTAGCAATAATGAAATGAATGTTAATATTCCTTTCACTTCCAGATCAGTGGGACCCACAACACAAATATAAATTCATTAATATATTAAAATAAACGATCCAATTATAAAATATAACGTAATCACATTTGTGAGAAATCTCTCTGAGAGAAATGCAAGGATTTTTAATGAAGAACAATTTAAAATTGCTTTCTCTAATGACAACACTATCGGAAAAAGATTCTTTTCACGTCAAAAAGAAAAAACTCCCACTGATCTACAATCGAACGTTGTCAACAAAATTAATTGTAATAATTGCACTAAATGTTATGTGGGTCAGACAGGACGATATTTAAAGAAACGAATCTCTGAACACGATAGAGACACACGAAAGCTGAATGTCAAAAATCCCACAGCCTTAGTTGAACACACTAGAGAAAATGGTCACCTACAGTTTTGATTTGAGGCTGGCCAAAACCCATCATTCTTGATCAGAAATCTTCTCTGTCAAAAAGACTATTCAGTGAAATGATACAGTTCTTCACCAAGACAGCATTAATACAAGATAGAAGGATTAAATACGGCTTATTACAATCTGATAAGACAGCTACTGAAATGATTCTTTATCATTATAGTGTGTTTTCAACAATCACGTTGTTTTTTTTTCTTATCAGCATTCATAAGAACTACAGCCATTCTATGAATTTTATTTCAGTATTCGTTTGTCTTGTGCTCAATGTGGAATTGTTTGTACCTAGAGTGTGTATCTAAAATGTCTGTTTTTTACATAATTTTTTATATTTCCACTCGGAAAAACTGATTTTTGGTAAGTGTTTAAAAAAAATTTTTTTTTCCATAATCAACATCTTGAAACCCTGAAAATGTTCCAATAGTTTGTTGGCATTCTCGTATTTCATTTTTATCCTACTATCTTAACACAAAACTCATTGTTTTAGAGCCCTGATGATGAATTTATTAAAATTCGAAACGTTGGCCAAGAAACAATAGTTTTTCTCTAATCAAATTGATCCCAATCCCACCAATACCACCATTGAAGAATACATTTATTATATGTAGTTCTTTATCATTTATCGGGTGTAGAAAAAATAGCACATACGACTCTCATGTAATGCTTATTAATATACTCGCTACTACCTACTTTTACTGTTTCACTATTTCAATTGATTTTTTTATCCATGTGTGGTTCTGGTTTTATCTTTATTCGTGTCAATTTTTCATGATGTGTGTGTATTTTTTGTGTATAAAATGTAATTAGTCTTCATACAGAATAATTGATCATTAAACATAATGTAATATTTTTTGTAATCAGAAGTACTTCATAATCATGGCGGTAATTGATCCCAAGATCGGCTCTAGTTGATTTCAGGTATTTTTTTATGATACATATTCAACATCGAGAGCTAAGTACATTGTATATTGAAATGAATTGTAAAACGGAATTTAATGAATCTCTGTCAATTTAGAGAAGAAGCAATTGTTTCTGGTTATAGATGTCCTCAGCAAAATGATGCATTGACCTTGAAACATCGTAAATCTCAGGTGAACTGGAAAGGACTGTTCCTTTGGTCATTTAGTCTACTTTGAGCAAACAATTGAATAATTATACAAATGTGCACAGTAGAATTTACAGTAATTATTATTAAAGATATGTAAAATTAACTATAGATAAGAATATGTATCATTATTTAAAATACAAATTGCTCAATTTGGTATCATATTTTTTACCAATCCAACAATAATTAAATATTTATGTACCGAGGGTATAGCTATGTTTATGGCGACTATGTTCGCACGGGCATAAAGTACACCGTTATGTAGTTGGTAAGTAAGCAATAAAAACACAATAATGAACTAGTATTGTGATGACAGTCATCACCCGAAGACGATTGCGGATACCAGCAATCGAAACGTCGCGTCGTGAGTACACTCAACCTTAAACTTGGTTTCAACATTTTGTCCTAATATTTCATTCAATTTCGTTATTTACATTTTTTGATTAGTATTTCATATTCGACACCTCAATTCTCTTGTCACAATATTATTTCATTTATTTCGTTATTTGAAAATTCTTTTTGACTCATATTTCATATTCGAAATCTCGGTTTTTTGTTACAACAGTATTTTCTTTGATCAATCAATCCCTAATTTCATTATTGGCCAAAAATTTTATTTTGATTTGATTTTTCTTGAGGTAGTAAAATCAATATTCTATTGTTTTACGTCGAACCCAAGAGGGATGGTGTCATGACCCAATCCCAATATACAATGCAGGATAAATAAAAACAACACCCAGCCTGTATAATCCAATCAAATAAACTGTTCAAGAGCCCAAAATGACGATTTTCGCCTACCCGAAAAGTAGCTGTGGATTCCGGCAGACACAGGTGTCCTTATTATCCCATAAAGTTTGCGCCAGATTCTCTCCGTGCGTTTAGCAACAATTAGCGGTTGAATGCCGGAAATCATAATTTTTTTTTGTTTTCTGCTCATATAATGAAAACTATTGGTCGGATCGAAAAAAAAAAAAATGAATTGAAAGTTGAACATAATTGAAAAATCTATCGCTTAGCGTTGGCTCGATGTCGATATTCTAATTTGTTGCTTAGCTATTGCGCTCGGAATTAAAAAAGGCGTTTTTTCCATTATTCTATTAAAAAATGTTGAAATGCATTTGGGGGTTGCAAGTGTGAATTTGGGAAGCTTTAAACTAGTAGAAACCATAGTTTCAATTTGGTTGAAAAACAATTGATAGGTTAGCAACAATCTAATTCGTTACTAAAAAAAGTGTCCCACTAAATTGTTATTTCTTGCCCTACGGATAATCGCATAGCAATGAACGAAACGGTTTTGGATAGTCAAAGAGTTGAACTACAAACTATCATTCCTGGAAAATCGAATTTTGCAATGTGATACCTTGAAAGCAAAAAAAAAAATTATTTACGGCATTCAACCGCTAATTGTTGCTAAACGCACGGACAGAATCTGGCGCAAACTTTAGGGGATAATAAGGACACCTGTGTCTGCCGGAATCCACAGCAACTTTTCGGGTAGGCGAGAATTTTACGAAAAAAGTTTATTTGATTGGACTCTAGTAATCAATCTCCACAATGATTCATATTTGGATAATTTACAGTTGATGATTTCAAGTTTCCCAAAGAGCCTAATGAGCTACCACAAAGGTCTGATCGTCACCAATATTTGCACATCTGATTATTATGGTCATTGACTCATTTAGGCTGTAATTAGTATTATGAGGAGAAATTGTGCATGATTCCACTTTACGGGTTTCTCTCTTAATGTTTAAATCAATTAAAGTTATATTTTCTGAACATAAGATATGAATAATAATGAATTTTTCGAGGAAGAAATTAAACTTCCGCTGTATAAGGTATTATGAACAACAAATTATTTGTACTTGGTAGACATTTCAAACAGAAAAAAAATATACGTCACTCTGCCATTCTTCGTAAATGTCTCACGTTCGCGTAGAGGCTGGACTTTGTAAAAATGAGAGCGTTGGATTTGCTAATCATATCTTGGTTTTGTATCACGGTGATTTCCTCGTATGATCGATATCAGGATGGGTTTTGACAAACCGAAAATGATCTAAGTTGAAGAAATAGGTGTAAATTTTATAGTGAGAGTAGTGACTAGCTTGGAGAGGTCAATAGAGAATGACGATTCGAAAAATATTCAAAAATTAACAAAAAATCTATATTTGTAAATTAAATTTCAATAAATTTGTGTTCCAAGGAGACATTGCTAATAGACCAACTACATCAAGTCAGCAACAGATATCATTATTTTCATTCTCTGTAAATATCATTCACCTAAGTAGAGATTAAAAAATGTTTACATTCAACTTTGCTTTAATGTGTTTGACATTCCAATCATAGCTCACATCTCAGTTATGTCACGAAGAATTCTGCAAGGAAGCAATGTTAAGATTACTCACTGAAATATCAACTTTAGTAGCGGTAATTTTGTAGAATATATCCTCAAATATTGATATGATATGATCAGCTATTTTATTTTCCCAATCGCACATAAAATGAACAAATGATAGGTTTCCCGGTACTTCTCTCTCGTCATTATCACTACCTGAATAAGTCGAAAATACAACAAGGCATGAAAGTGGTTGACAATGTTCTTAGCTGAATGGTAATGGTTCGGACTTCCATTGTCTATATTATTAACTCCTTTGAAACTTGTTGCAAAAAACGAGAGGATGCAAAAACAAATCAAGTGAGAAAATCAAATCAAAATAAAATTTTTGGTCAATAACGAAATTAGGGATTGATTGATCAAAGAAAATACTGTTGTTACAAAAATCGAGATATCAAATATGAAATATGAGTCGAAAAAATTTTAAATAACGAAAATGAAAAAATATTATGACAAGAAAATTGAGGTATCGAATGTGTAATACTAGTCAAAAAATGTTAATACAGAAATTGAATGAAATATTATAAAAAATGTTGAAACCAAGTTTCAAGTTGACTGTACTCACGACGTTTCGATTGCTGGTATCCGCAATCGTCATCACCCGAAGACGATTGCGGATACCACTTTTGTCCTTTATCCAGTTCTTTTATTATTTTAGTCATCATTTCTTTTCCCACTGGAACCGTATTGATTCTGGTGAAATTCAAACGATTATTTTTAATACATGTTTCCAAAATTTTAGATATCACGGATAAAATTGATATAGTATGAATATTACTTATGAATATAATATATATTACTTATGAATATAACTACTTTTCTTCGGGCTCGAAGGCCGTCGTTCTTTGGAATTTCTTTTAAGGCGTATTTATATTGATGCAGGTAGTCTGGAGTGTTAATTACTTCTGTCGGGTTCGGGGAATAATCATCATTATTAGTTGCCGCACTACCTGCCGTGATTTCATTAGTTATTCTTGATTTCCTCAGAATGGGATTCCAAATTCTGTTCAGACTCAACGCTTCTTCTTTTCTGTTGAAATTGTCCGCATGTTTTTGGATCTCTATCGCCTCTCGTACCAGTCAGCTATGGTAACCCTGGTTGGGGGCAATCAGTTTAGTATTTTCAAACATAATCCTGTGGTCACCCTCACTCAGTGCGTTTTCCGCCACCGCCGATTTGTCAGTTTGCCCCAGCCTGCAGTTTCTTTCATGCTCTTTGAGCCTTGTTCCCATGGATCTTTTCGTGGTACCGATGTAAACCTTCCCACAGGTGCACGGTATGCGATAAACCCCTGCTGCTGACAGTGGGTCTCTCCTCAGCCGACCTGAGGCTTTGTTGGATATTCTTGGTCGGCTTGAAAACCGTTTATATGTTATATTTTCCCAGGAGTTTCCCAATTCTGTCAGTGACCCTCGGGATATATGGCAGATATGCATTTGCAACTACTTGAGAGTCCTCTCTGTTATGAACCGTGGGACTCTTCACTTTCATGGCCCTGTTGATCTCAGATACAATGTATCCATTTGACCTCAAGGTCACTTGAAAATGTTCCAGTTCCTGCTCTTCATCTGCATCTTCAAGTGAATGATTTATTGATGAATTTGCTCAACATTTTGCTTATGTCGTCTTCAAACTCATATAAGATCAACAAATATATCATCGCATCCTGGTGATTTACCATATTTCAAATTATTTCTCTTTGTTACGATTTATCCTTTGGGTTCGTTGATTTGAACTCTAAACAACACTAAACTACTTTTATTACAACTCTTTATTACAACACAATACAACACAATCACTTAAATTGCCCCGCAAACTTCAACGCTCTATACTAAAACACTCTGATAACCTCTCTTTAATAGAAATTCTCCACTTCGACTTCTGCACAAAGCTCTCTCCCCTTAGCTCTGAATAACTCTGCTGAATAACTGTTGAATAACTAACGCGATGAAACGTTTAAGATCGTCAGGGCCGGCGCTAGGAGATTTGTAACATCTTATTCCAATTGGACTTGTTGGTAACAGAAATATTGAGCTCGGAAATGGGCTATATGAAATTGTACAGGGAGATAATGAAAAAAATTGATTTTGTTGCTAACTTAGCTCTAATGCTCAAGAAGTGATCATTGAAAGTATTGGAAATATCTTGATTATCAGTGTTTTTTTCCATTCAGTGATAAATGAGGAGAGATCTTTTTTCGAGGTTTTGAATTGTAAACAATTCTGTTCAAAATTTTCCAGGCTTTCTTAGGAGAATCAAATGAATCAAGTTGCGACTCAAAATATTTTTTTATCATTCACAATAGCCTTTCTCAGATTTCTTTGGGCATCTTTGTAGTGGTTGGAAAGAATTTCATCATAAGGAAAATGTTTCCATCTTTTAAATGTATAGTGTCTGATCTTGACCAAGTTGTGAATATCAACAGTAAACAAAGGTGCAGAATTTTTTTGAAAACGTTCTTTGAAGAATTTTCCAATCCTTTTTTTTTCAATAGCAATAACTGAATCATGGCATACTTTTTCAAGAGTTTATCTTTGAATTATTGATAGGTACATGATATTATTCAATTTTCAATAGCATACTTCCATGAAAATGTTTCGTTAAGAGGGGAATACAAAAAGGATTATTTATAAGATATTAACTATATCAGCAGATTGTGAATTTAGAGTATGATTATCGTGATATATCATTGGAAAGGTAACAAAAAAATTATATTAAATAAATTAATTCGATTGGATCTGGGTGACCCAGTATAGCGTTGGAAACAAATATATTCTGTGAGTTTTTAACAGCTAAGTCTCGTTACAGATAGACTCCGTGTGGGGCTGGGCGTCGCCGCCCTTACGCCTCCGGCTGGCCGCCCACCTGCGCGGCCCGTGCCGAATGGGCGAGACGACGGGGGGCGGGGGCGACCGCCCCCCCTCGCCCGCCCGCCTCTCGCACTCCTCCGAGAAACACCCGAAGAACACGTTGACCGAGCTGAACCTTCTGCGCAGGCATCGAGAGCTGTGCGACGTCGTTTTGAACGTCGGCACGCGCAAGATCTTCGCGCACAGGGTGATCCTGAGCGCGTGCAGTCCCTACTTCAGGGCCATGTTCACCGGGGAGTTGGCCGAGAGCCGGCAGACCGAAGTGACGATCCGCGACATCGACGAGCTCGCCATGGACCTGCTCATCGACTTTTGCTACACGTCGCACATCGTCGTCGAGGAGTCCAACGTGCAGATGCTGCTGCCGGCGGCGTGTCTCCTGCAGCTCACCGAGATCCAGGACATTTGCTGCGAGTTCCTCAAGCGGCAGCTCGACCCCTCGAATTGTTTGGGCATCAGGGCCTTTGCCGACACTCACTCTTGCAGAGAGCTGCTCCGTATCGCGGATAAGTTCACGCAGCACAACTTCCAGGAGGTGATGGAGTCCGAGGAGTTTCTGTTGTTGCCGATCGGGCAGTTGGTCGACATTATAGGTAGGTGGGAGGAGGCAAGATACAGGCAACTGCTAGCACCGCGGATAGTATAAAAAAAAAACGGAAGGGGTCACGCGCAGGTCCCCGTGACGTCACCCTGAACCCCTCGCCTCGCCGCATTGTATACAGACTCCACAGTCCACCATGGTATTCTCCATTCAAACACTAAAACGCGTAACCTGCAGCCTTCGATTTCGTTAGGTATAATTATTACTTAGGGACGAAAGTATAAGTTTGCAGGCCAGTACGATTTTATTTCGATATATATATTTATTAATATTAAAAGTGCCCTAACCATGTGTAATCATCACTAGAATTTGATGAATTCCCGTGTGCACAAATTTTGAACGATGTTTTTGAGAGCCATGATCTTATCTTCTTTGATCTAGACATGCCGCTATTCCAAAACATTTATGTTAACTGAACTCGTTATATGAATAGGTAATACTTTATGGTCGGTGAAATGTTAGTACAAGCCTCCAAAGGACAACCTTTTTGACCATCTCGGAGGTCACTACTTTTTTTAGAGGAAAAGGGGCTTAGACCACATAAAAATATAGAGGTTCTGTGATTTTTCGTACGTGAATTCAATGGGCTGTGTTGTAAAATGAAAGAAAGAGTTTATTATTTCTTGTTAATAAATTCAGTTTCATATGTAAATATGATAACATTGAAAACAATTAATAAATTCAAAATGAAACTGAGATTATATCACCACCGTAAACCCCATCTACTTCAAGCATTATGACAGAGAAAACAGAAAACTACTACTTCGATTCAAACGTCAATAGCGCAATATAAAGCCACATTGTGAAATTGACAAATTCAATGTAACTACTTCAGATTTCTTTCTTTCGCTACTTGAACAAATTTTATTTGAATGTATTCATGTTAACCCGGAGATATTTCAGAATCTACCAATATCCACTAATCGATTTTTTCCTACTGAAAATTTCTGATTCGAGTTGATAAGTTGATAAGTAGATTGCTACTAAGTTCAGAGTGACGTCACTGGAGCGTGAGTCTACGGCTCATCCTACTCATGACCTCTTCCGTGTATTATAGTATCCATGACTGGCACAATATTTCGATATCTCGCATTTTGGATTTTTAACGAATTTTTTAGCGACGTTTCCTGCGCGCCTGACGACAGCTAGCGGGTTATTAGTTATGTTCATACATTCGCCTAGAAATTGTTAATAATTTTTAAAGACTTACGTGATTTCTCAATAACGGCTTGCTTGAATCCGACTATTGATAGTTTATTTTCATTCCATATGTATATATTCCTTTTGTAGTATTGATGACCATCTAGGTTCACGAGAGACTGTTTCATAGTGACCATGACAGATTTTCTATTTTACGTTTATATATTTGTATGTAGTATCAAACATATATTTTATACCTGCATTTTTATCAACTGTTGATGTATCCAGTGTCAGTACTTTTGTTCGGGTTTGAAGGTCGTCGTTTTCTGGAATATCTTCCTGACGTTTCGCTGGCGCGAGTGGCTAGCTTCTTCAGAGGCTCATACATATCGAGTTTGACTCCGATGACTGGGTATTACGACTTCGTAAAGCACATTTATATGGATTCAGGTAGTTTGGTGTGCTGATTATTTTATCTGGATTCCGAGAATTATCGTTAGTATTAATTAATTATTATTGCAGTTAATAAATGATGAGATTGCAGCCTTTGGTGTAGAAGTTGAAACTTTTCTTAGAGATCAAGTAGAGCATAATCACATTATTAATGATTTGAATTAGATAAGAGAAGTATGTCAATTTTTTGATGTTCAATGTCAGTCACAAAACATCATAAATTTTTGTACGTGAGTTTTACTTTGGTTATTCAACTCGCTGATGTATTGCAGGGGATTGTTTTAGTGTTTTTGACCTAATAATAATACTACTCTATTCTATAAACAGATCTCGAGAGACCATCTATGAATGTCTTATCATTAAAATCATTAACGAATTTTAAATGAGTAAAATGTTCGATTTGTTCTTGATTTTATGGAAATAACATATAAATGATATCAGAATGACCTGTTTCAATAATTATGCAAAATGTTTCATTAAAATTGGCGAGAAGGGATCACACATATGTGACCGGACCGGGGAAGGTGATCAAAAACTCTTGAAATTCTTGAGAATTAATCTATGAACGGCCTCTAGACAAAGCATAGCTTAAGCGGTTTGGTTGGCTCTCTAGTTTATTAGTATTATTGTCACTTATATCGCTATCATTTTTCGCTATTCCCAACAGCTAGCGACGAGCTGAACGTACGTACCGAGGAGCAAGTGTTCAACGCAGTCATGTCTTGGGTTAAGTACAACGTTTCGGACAGGAGGCAACACCTTCCTCAGGTGCTGCAGCACGTGCGGCTGCCGCTGTTGAGTCCCAAGTTCCTCGTCGGCACGGTGGGGTCGGACCTGTTGGTCAGATCGGACGAGTCGTGCCGCGATCTTGTCGACGAGGCGAAGAACTACCTGCTGCTGCCGCAGGAGAGGCCGCTCATGCAGGGGCCGAGGACGCGGCCCAGGAAGCCGACTCGAAGAGGTAGTTTTTTATTTTTTTCGTCTCTCACTATTTTATATCGTTCATTTAGAGAACACGTGTATTCTAAATTAATGGCGGCCGATTTCTGAATTGTTTTTTTAACGATGGGACAAAAATTTGTAAATTATTTCATTCATATAAAGTATACTGTTTCACTTTCGCTGGCTCTTCGAGATAACGAGTAGAGTTACAATGATATACCCCATTTTATTCTCTTTTCTACAGGGGAAGTGCTATTTGCCGTCGGGGGATGGTGCAGTGGTGACGCGATAGCTTCGGTTGAAAAGTTCGATCCTCAAACAATGGAATGGAAAATGGTCGCCCCCATGAGTAAGAGAAGATGCGGTGTGGGCGTGGCGGTACTCAATGATCTTTTGTATGCGGTGGGCGGACACGATGGCCAAAGCTATCTGAACAGCATCGAAAGGTAACTGGTCATCTGTTTCAATTAAACTCGTTTGTTAGGGAATATACGTGAAATTTAAATTCGTCTCAAATATGTTTTCTCTAATCTTTAGTATCTTCACATAATATTTTAAATGTTTTTTTTTGTTATAATTTAAACCAATGAAATATAGATAGATCTTTATCGAAAAGAAAAATAAGCTAGAAAGTATAAAGTAAAAAAAAACAGGAAGGTATGTGTATGTACATATTAGAATGATTTGAAATATATGACAAACATAAGATGAATACATTATAAAGTTGACCAATAAGATAAGCAATACTTGTTAACACTAGCTAGACTATTATTCATTTTTTGTATAGTCATTTCAAGGTTGGTTCTCATCTCTGCATGCCAATAGAGTATCATCAGCAAAAAAGTTTATGAATTCACAATCAACAAACAATGGCATGCCATTTAAATATAGTGTTAATAGAATGGGACCCAAAACACTACCCTGGGGAACTCCAACATAATTTTCATTTCCCAAGAGAATATATCTTTCACTCTCACCCGTTGTTTTCTGTTGGTCAAATAATTAGATAACCAATTGTACATATAATAATATAATTGTCTTATATGAAAAGTGAAAAACTAGGAAGGGAAATTCAAACCTACAAAATGCGTCACCATGGGTCCAAACGAAAAGTGACGACGACATAACATTGGATTTTTTGGCGTAGATATTCATACTGTGTTAGTAGTGTTTGTGAGCACAATAGTTCAAACCTGTATTCCAGCAGTTTATAATATACCAAAACATATATACATAATCAACCAAAACTCCTAGTTTTTGTCTATATCATAATAATTTATACCTATTATTATATTATTGAGGTCAACTCGAGTTTATTTACTTTTTGTAACTGTTAGATAATTATTTAGTTATTTGACGTTTATTATAATCAAATTATTTAAAATGAACAAAAAAGCATATTTGAAATCATAATGTTCCCCTTTTAATTAATTAATATGACACTCCCAACAGGAATATTACCGAAAAATAAAAAATTGACAAGGTTAAACCACTTTACAAATCTGGGAAAAAAGATATCATGATAAATTATAGGCCAATTTCGATTTTGCCTTTTGAATCAGCTGTAATTGATGTTATTACTCAATTTCAACTTGACATAGATTGTAATTAAAAATGTGGCCTACTATCACTAGACCTTCGAAAAGCATTTGATACTGTAGATCACAAAATTTTACTGAATATACTTTATTAAATAGGAATAAGGGGAACCACTTACAGTTGGTTTCGAAATTATCTTTATAATAGAAAACAGTTTGTTTCGATTGGAGACAAAAATAGTTCACTAGAAACAGTTGTATGCGGTGTTCCTCAGGGATCTGTTCTAGGTCCATTGCTTTTCCTCATATATATATATATATATATAAGTACCCTGTCTAATTTGAAGTTGAATGGTAAAATCAAAATGTTCGCTGATGATACTACAATAGTATACACCGGGAACAATTTTCTAGAATTCAAAACTTTTATGCTCAATGACCTCCATGAAATATCATCATGGCTGATAAATCATAAGCTAACATTGAATATTGAAAAATCCTCGATAATGTTTATCTCAAGAAAATCCACCTCCATCCATTCGAAAGATCCTATCAGATTCCATAATGAAAATATTATGTATTCTCCTGTAGTTAAATTTTTAGGAATTTCAATTGATGAACATTTAGTTTGGAACAAACATATTGAGTTATTAAGAAAACAAATTTCTCCAATTATTGGTATTATTTTTAAAATTCGAAATATGTTACCTTTATTATGTCTGAAATCAATTTATTTTTCTTTGACATATTCCAAAATTCAATACTTGATTTCGATTAGGGGGCAGGTCCAAACACCGTTATGAAACCATTGAAAACATTACAGAATAAAATTATTAAGTGTATACACAAACTTGATCGAAAAGAACCTAAAGCTAATTTATACAAACAAAGATAACTTTCAGATATTCCTTCATTATACACGTTTAAAATTTGCACATTTATTCACCTGGTCAAAAATAAATTCAAGCATTCAAATTTGATGTTCAAAATAAATAGTGATCAACACAATCAGTCAACAAGATTTTCAGAAAATATGGCGTTGATGAAAATTAAAACAAATATAGGACAGCAATCTGTTTACCACAACGGAATAAAACTATACAATGGTCTACCGAATTCATTGAAGAAATATGGAAAATTTCGTTTCAAACATAATTTAAAAAAACATTTATTATCATATTTTTTTTTATTGCTATATAAATATCTGATTTAATTACTCATTTTTTGTATTCTATTCTACTTTTATTGTATGACATCAGTTTAATTTTCCCTACAATAAGCAAGTATGTGTTTCTTGGAAAATGAATCGTTATTATTATTATCAAAAAGCAATTATGTTATTCAAATGATCGCAGAGAGTAGTTGAAGATGTCTTTCACTGACATGTATGAATTGAGCATATCTATGTTATTTGCCTTGGAATTTCGGACGTTCATTCGGTTATACTGTTAATTATTATTTTTGCAGGTACGATCCACAAACAGACCAGTGGTCATGTGATGTTGCGCCAACTACTTCATGTAGGACTAGCGTGGGAGTCGCAGTATTGGACAATTTACTGTACGCTGTTGGAGGCCAGGACGGTGTCCAATGTTTGAATCACGTTGAAAGGTAAGATAAAGAAATTCATGCAACCTGTTGTCAGTTTAGCCACTGCTCTATATTCTATGGAAATGTAATGTCTACTGATTTTGACAAATGTCAAATGTACATCAAGCTTGACCGAAAAATAATGGGTTTCTACGGTTGAAAATCTGTATGATAATGAAAAATCGGTATCATAATGGATTTCATTATGAAATAGATTATGAGCATATAATTGTATTACAAAAGTACAGGTGTAGATAATAGTATATTATGCAACGATCGTGTAATGATGGTTATGAGCATAAACCGGGATACGAAACGAGCCGAAGGTGAGTTTCGTATGATTTATGCGAGTGTATTAATAACCATTACATGAGAGTTGCATACGCTATTTTATCTACACCCGATAAATAGTGAAGAACTACAAATATTATATTTATATTGCACACAATAATACTAATTAAACGAATTTTTTTGAGAATTGTAATTAATAGTATTACTTCGAGAAATAAAACGATGAGATATGAAAAGAAGATCAAAAATTGAAGAAAAAAGCATTACTCGAGGCCGGAATCGAACCAATGTCTCTTCTAACTAGAATATTCAATCTCAGCGCCATAGACGGCTCGGCTACGGAGAGCTCACAAATTTTGATGAAAAAATAAGTAATAAATCATGCGTTTGTCGAATGAACCATATCCCATATCGCTAATATCAAACATTTTGTTATGAATATCGAAGTTTGGCTATATTCTTCAAAAGTTCAATACCTATACCGATTTTGACTTGACAAACGTCAAATGCAGAGCATGCACATCATGCTTGATTGAAAAATAATGGGTTTCTATTGGTTGAAAATCTGTATCATACTGAAAAATCTGTATCGTAATGGATTTCATTATAAAACGGGTTGTGGGCATATAAGTCTATTATTAGAGTACGGGTGTAGATAAAAACTCTTATGGACGTCTTGCTTGTTATTGTGTACGATACAAATTTGATACATTTTCAACTAGGGGAAGAACATCTTACCATTACTATATTAATTTCAGGTACGATCCGAAAGAGAACAAATGGACCAAAGTCGCTCCGATGACGACTCGGAGACTGGGCGTGGCCGTAGCCGTGCTGGGCGGATACCTGTACGCGATAGGCGGATCGGACGGGCAATCGCCTCTCAATACCGTCGAACGGTACGACCCGAGGCACAACAAGTGGACTCTCGTCAGTCCGATGTCAACGCGACGGAAACACCTCGGATGCGCGGTGTTCAACAATTTGATTTACGCGGTGGGCGGCAGGGACGACTGCATGGAGTTGAGCAGCGCGGAGAGGTACAATCCGCACACGAATTCGTGGAGTCCGATCGTCGCCATGACTTCGAGACGTAGCGGGGTGAGTGTTCGGTGTTTTCATTGATGCCTTATATGAAGAGAGAGCGAACAAATAGATAGAAAAAACGGAGGGGGAGATATAGGCCGGGGGCATGTGACGTCACATGACAATTGTGAATCAGCCTGCTGGACAAACAAATCGTATTCCCATAAACAACAATGGTAATTTAATGAGATTATAATTGCAATTCTTAGGAGATACAAAATGTTTTGAACATACCATTGCCCCTTTCAACTTATCAATACTTAAATCTGCTTTTCTACTTGCCTGAATCCAAAATCCACGTCATTTTTCAGCAAGAGGATTATTCTTTTTTTCACTGTCGAAAATAGTACGGAATCGATGAAGTGAAACCCTATATCTGCCGCTTCTAATTCCACATTTCACAATCACTCAAAATTGTTTCATTATCGAGAAAATCTATTTTGAAATATGACACAAATGCACAAGCATTTGTAGATCTGTTTGATTCTCCAGCAGGCTGGATTTACAACTGTCGTTTACTGTCGTCCGTCAGATATGCCCGCGGTCTACTGGAAATAATTTTTACCGACGAGGGGCGCTGATGTCTGTTCAAAAATGTCTGCTCCAAACAGTAATCAGCTGATCGTAATGTGTCAAAACATATGTTTACTATTGTTTACGTTGTATTGTTCTTTGTGTTTTTCGAGTTTTGGCGAAGTTCTGTGTGAAACAAATGTGAAGACTATTCAGTGTGTGAAAGTGTTAGAGAAGTGTTTTTTCGTACGATGATTCAATAAGAAATACGTATGGAAAGAAAGGTTAGGATTTCTTCCTTTTCTACTGAAACATATATCCACACAACAGCTCACATTAATTAATTTCGACATTGTTATAAAAAAATATCAATTTCATCAAATCGCAAAAGTGAAGCACAAGAACACCAAAATGCACCTCAATTTCAGATCACATTCGACAGTGACAGAAGTTTATTTTCGTTTTACTTGTTGAAATAGTTCAAATATTTGCCAATAGAGGCGTATCTGGATGATGAACTTCCCAATAGTTAAGGAGAGGAGCTATACAAGGTGATTCACGGTGGATGGCACATTAGACGTTTTTGGTGAACCAGACAACGGATCATTTTGAAAATTCGATGGAGAGCATATTCAGACATTCTGTACCCAACTGAAATATATTCGACGATGCGGTGTTACCACTTTTGTTAGAAAGTGGTGGCAACTTTGATTTTTAAAATGAAATGCCTTGTATATGCATGTAGAATGTGTGTATATTGAGCTGCCTATTTGAATAAATTACTTACTATATATATTATCACTTTTGAAATCCACAACAATGACCCGACAATTTTCCTTGATATTTCTCTTTACCAATCCGTTTCCGAAATATGAATTGATTTCTTTTTCCTCTGAAATCATTACCTCTAAAAAGGCTGCTATCGTTGAGTTGAGAAATACTATGGTATCGAAATTTAGTTTGAAGTAGGTGATAGTTGGAGGCTTCCCACACTTCAGCCTAATCTCTGTAACTTCAATACAGGGTGGTGAAAATACAGTTTTTTCTTTGACTTGAAAAAGTGCCTGAAAATTGATTATTTCTAAACCTGTATATTATTGAGAATTCAGAACGCTGTTGAAATTTGCTTTCTTTGTATATCATGCGTATACCTAACTAGTCAAGTTGCCGACTTGTGAGCATTGAATTGTGAAAATGTCCCTTGGAATTATATTCCCATTCAGTATTTTGTAACGTCATGACTACTATTCGACAGTAACGTTGTATTGAGAAAAGTTCACAGAGTGTTCGATTTGATAGATCAGAGTTGCTACTGCTTTCTAATAGAAGTAGTAACACCGCATTGTAGATGATATTTCAGTTGGATAGAGAATGTTCAAATTTGCTCTCCATTATATATAATAATTATTGTTAGTATTTCAACTTCCTTATACCGGAACCCCATTCATTTTGGAAGCTGTCGGTTGAAATAAAATAAAATTTTCAAAGTGTTTCCTTGTCTATAGTGTAGCCGCTGAAAAGATAGAATGATCACGTGAACGGCACGCACTCTTTGAATGTTCCTCTCCCCAATGTTACAAGTCCGATTTACACCACTCAACAAAAACGTCGCATTTCCCTGTTCTTCCATAAACTCTTGGGATGCTTTTTTATGAGTGTTCATTATTACACCTTTTTCCTCTACCGGTAAATCTTTTTTTTGATCTTTTTCTTGGAGGTGAAAGAGTGTTTCCATCCATATTAATTAATTAACGTAACACACGTCAATACAATGCACAAATGAGTACAGTACAGTGTAAACAGTTTTTCATTTATTTCAGTGTAGAAGGCGTGGCTACGCCGCGCAGGCTATAAATAGATGCAGGCATTCACTGTTCACGCGTCCTTGAATTCTATCTTTTGAACCACCCGACTATAGTTCACCAGAAAGTCTAATGTGCCATCCACCGTGAATCACCCTGTATACTGAGGGAAATTTTTTCTGAGTTTGTTACCTTTTGGGTATTTGACGGTGTGTCAGTTTTCAATATCATTTGCTCATTACACAGAACTTATAATTACGTCTTCACATATCATTAGAAACGTCGACTATTCAACGCCATTTTGGCTTCGATTGAATTGAATCGACGTTACCTGACTGTAAATTTTGAATAAAATTTGTAAACTGTTGAACGTCATGAATGCACATTTTTTGTGATATTTCTATTCGTTTAAAAGTGATTTCAATGGCGCAATTTGTTTAATTTTCAAAATGCAAATGACACTTGCGAAAACCGATGCGAGTGATGACAGACGAAAGTTCTCATGATATTCTAGCAAATTTTACCAATCCTTCGGCGCTAAGTTCTGCACAAATGATTCAAAGTTGGATTAGGAAAAGATTGCGTGTGCGTCGTCAATAGCTGACGAAATAAAACACAGTTTTATTGTAGCAACTTTTTTACATAAATGAAATTGAGAAATTAAACAGTTAACGCCCGTGTTAAAGCTGAGCTCTTGTTTGGATGATATCTTGCACTCAGTGCATTGAAGAGAAATGACTATAGGAATTGTGATAGTCGAATCAATGTTGGTTGCCTATACTACAGACATTATTCCGACTCAAATATCGAATATTTCTGGCGACCGCCTCACCGAGTCTGTTTTTACGAATCTTGTAAAAAGTGGAGACGATTTCTTTTTCGCGTATCGTTGCTAGCTGTGAACATTGATATGAATTGTATCCTCTGGGCATTTCGAATTTACTAATTTAAATTAAGATTTTCTTTGGCATTTTCGGCCTGGTACAGGTAAGGGACGCAATATTTTGTATAGATATGAAATCTTATAACTGGGGTTTTCTTTTACAGTTCTTGTCGATTATTAAACCAATAAAGTTTAGTAAAACAAGCTACTATTTCTTAATCCGAGTCGTAAAGGGTTCAATAAGTGCTCGAACCTAAAATTTGGACTATCTTAAATCGTTACGTCACATCATTGGCGCCCAACATCCTGTTGCACCCTACTCTGGAAGAGATAATAGTGATGCATACCCCAAAACCATCAGAGAGACCCGTTACACGACAATATCAGCAGCGGCTATTGGAAAACCTAGCTACTTCGGAACCTCCAATGGAAGAACAAGGAGCAGGTGTTTCAAATAAAAATACCGGAGCGATGCCAAAAGACAGACCAGCAAACCATATCACGACCCCAGATGTCAATGAACAACCACGAATATATGGTATGATGAACACTCCTGGGAACACACCTAAAGGTAGGAGAATTCCAATTTCCTCCACTTTTCCTGTGACAAGTCGCCGTTCAAGAGATGGTTACGTTAACTTGCATGAAAACTCACAAAACCCCACTTATCCTAGAAGTAGAAATAGTTTTCTTGATAACATAGCTATCACTGACAATCATTTGTCTAGAAACTTTACAAATTTCGATAATAATAATTGTGAATATGTTCAGAGAAAAAATACAGCAAAAAATGTTGATTTTGTAAACAGTTCGAGAAGTACCACTGAAAATCTCTTGAACCGAATGCCAGAGGAGTACAATTGTAGACAAAATAGGGCAAATTCTTCAACTGATCGTAATTACACTCTGCAATACTTGACTGTTGATAATGTACTAGGTCGTGACTCTACAACGGACATGAATAAAAATGCTTTTTCGAGAAACAACCAAAACTACAATGAAACAAATCCACTTATGCAAAACCGTAATTTTCTAAATCAGGCACCACTCAACGTTGACACATCGCAATTACCTTTACAAAAAAACTACATTGATATTTTGAAACATCTTCCAAACTTTGGTAGCGATGAAGCCACTCACCCTGTAGAATTCGTACAGAAAATAGAACACGCTATCTCATTTTTCAAAATACCTTTCAGTTTAATGATAACCCATGGTGAATTATTCAAGAATGATGCTAAAATATGGGCGGACGCTGTTTTAAATCCGAGTGTTGACTTTGAGTGTTTCAAACGTATGTTTTTCAATCAATTTTGGAACGAAAACATTCAATCGAATCTGAGACAAGAATTGGAAACAATGCGATATGAGCGAGGCTCAGGATCTTTTGTATCACATTTTCTGAAAAATGTCATAAAATGTAAATATTTGCAACCTGCTTTTACTGAAAAAGCCATAATAGGATTAATAGCAAGACATTTTCCAGCAGATGTGTCAAGCACATTAATTAGTGCGAATACCATTGAAGATGCCTTAACGCGGTTGCGCCAAGTTGATTATTATCTCAGATTAGATACTAATTCCCGAACCAACCTTACACCAACGTCAAATTTCAGTAATTTTGGTAATCGTTATCCCTCTTACAAACGGGATTTCAGTAATAATACAAGACACTCGGAAAACTTGCCCAAAAAAGGTACTGAAAATAGTAATAAAAAACCTTTCGCTAATATGTCACAATTAACTTGTGGGATCGAGGAAATAGAAAATGACTCGTTGGTAGCGCCGGAAAACGATATGAATCTCCATGTTTGAGTCCCCACTTGGAGAAAATGAATGCAGGGGACAAAATTCAAACAATTAATAAATTTTTTACGAATCAACCGGAAGATTTGTTAGAAGAATGTACATTCATACACGAACTTGAATCTCCTCGTTGTCCAATTATTCTTTTAAAAATTAATGGTTTGAATTTTCCTGCTCTGTGTGATACCGGAAGTGAAATTTGTGCAATTTCTGATATCGCATGGAGTGCATTGAAAGATGGAAAAAATAATTTCCCAATATTCCCTGTGTGTGGATTGAAGGTGGTGGGCGCTTTTAAGGATAAGCAGAGAAGGGTAACTCATCAAGTGTTTTTGACATTTGAAATTTTGAATATATTTTTCGAATATGAATTTTTTGTTATACCCAATTTGAACTTCCCACTGATTTTGGGGGCAGATTGGTTGAGGTCAGCAGAGGCTGAAGTATCATTAAGAACTAAGTGTATCAAAATTCCGTTCGAAAATAAATTGTTCGAAATTCCAGAGATAGAAAATACGCACGATTTTTCCGTAAGCTTTCCGTATGATTTCAAGACCGTTTCAGTTAGTAAGTTGAATAGAGCTATGAAAATTACTGACGGGGAAAACTGCGGAAAACAACTCAATTTCGAAACGTGTCTCAACTCATCCAATTTATCGGAAAATGAAAAGGTTGAGATACTTGAGCTATTGAAACAATACAACCATCTTTTTTCTGAGAAACCCGGGCTTACACATGCATATGAACATAAAATGAAACTGATTGATGAGACCCCTTTCTTCGTTAAACCTTACCCTATTCCTTAATATTAAATCGCCTATGTTCAGACTACTTCCGCAAAATTGCAATTCCCAAGGCCATTTTAGCAGATCATGGCTCTCAATTTACTTCACCTACCTGGCGGAGTTCATTGGAAAAATTCAAAGTTAAAGTCATACACAATTCTGTTAGGCATCCACAAAGCAATGCATCAGAAAGAGTAATGAGGGAATTAGGAAGGTTCTTCAGGGCATTTTGCTCCCACAACCACAAGAAATGGGCTTGGGAAGTGCCACGTATAGCAGAGCTAATGAATTCAGTCATCCATGAATCCACTGGTTTTTGTCCTTCAGAGTTGCACCTGGGAAAACCGCCTCAGCTGATTCGTTCATTGATAAACTTCCCCGATAAGCCAGACTTGGGGCGAAATCATGTAAATATTTTTTTAGCCAAAGAATCATTAGAAGGCCGAGCGGCTAGGAGATCAATTTTGAATCCAGGAAAACCACATCATAATTTTGAGGAAGGCGATCAAGTCCTACTAAGGACTAACCCGAAATCTTCAGCACTCGATCATGAGACAAAAAAATTTATGATTTTATTTGAGGGTCCATACCGAGTAAAAAAACGTGTAAGTTATGCTACATATGTCCTGATAAACATAGATAATGATTCAGAAAGAGGTGTTTTCCATGCCAGTCACCTGAAAAAATACATAGGTACAGGCGTATGATAGTTAGAAAAAAAAAATAAAAAAAAAAATAAAAAAAAAAATAAACCAAAAAAATTTCATTTCCTAGCTGGACGTACGGGATGAAATCTGAGGGGGGCAGATGTGATAGTCGAATCAATGTTGGTTGCCTATACTACAGACATTATTCCGACTCAAATATCGAATATTTCTGGCGACCGCCTCACCGAGTCTGTTTTTACGAATCTTGTAAAAAGTGGAGACGATTTCTTTTTCGCGTATCGTTGCTAGCTGTGAACATTGATATGAATTGTATCCTCTGGGCATTTCGAATTTACTAATTTAAATTAAGATTTTCTTTGGCATTTTCGGCCTGGTACAGGTAAGGGACGCAATATTTTGTATAGATATGAAATCTTATAACTGGGGTTTTCTTTTACAGTTCTTGTCGATTATTAAACCAATAAAGTTTAGTAAAACAAGCTACTATTTCTTAATCCGAGTCGTAAAGGGTTCAATAAGTGCTCGAACCTAAAATTTGGACTATCTTAAATCGTTACGTCACAGAATGTCAGACGAAGTAAAATGAATGACATTTCACTATTGCGCGTCAATTTATTGAGGTTGAAGACAATCAATTAGAAACGTTCTGTGGTTTGATTCCTTGACCTAACAAGTTTTCCATTTCATTATAAGACACTGTAACGTTTTTTCTGTTGGTTCGGTAATATATGAACCTCGATATAACGGAAACAAAACGAATTTATTCACTAAGGGCCAATTGCACAGCTTGACTTTAATTTTGGTTTGTCTTAACTAGGTTTTGTTCCTATTAGTCCAGCAGCCACCGCCTGATTTTTCCAGTGATTAATAACAAGCTGAATCTCCGTGAGTAGGTTCGTTTGACGAGAGGCCCAAGTTTTCTCTGTGAAATTTGTTAGGGTGCTGTGTGGAGGTGTGAAAATGTGATTGGCGGGGTGTGATTGTGGACTAATAGTGAGTTTTTTTACATATTAAGATAATTGGATAATACACTCGGAAAAACAATTGTCCTACAAAATGGATGGTTTGACTGGAGGTCCTCCACTCCGAATATGTGAAAAAACGAGGTCATAAAAATTATAATAACCAGCTGTTTTTTTTATGCAGCTTAGTAATACTTGTATAATGAAATGGCCACATAGTCCTACAAATTTAGTGGAGGTTTTCCTAGTCCTAGCTTGGAAGTTGCCGATACCACGGTAACACTTTTTTAACCTGTGTATAGTTAGCTACCTCTAACGAGAATTTTCACAGAGGGAAAACTTGGGCGTCTCGTCGAACCGAACCTACTCACGGAGATTCAGCCTGTTATTGATCACTCGAAAAATCAGGCGGTGGCTGCTGGACTATATGGATTTGCCAATCAGATTCCTTGTTCATGATTAAAACTAGCTTAGTTTAAACCTTCATCAAATAGATTGGTGCCATTGGCCCTAAACAGTACATGACACAGAACACGAATTATTTTGCAATACAATTCCGAAATTCGCACCCCATGTAATTCACAAATATATTATAATTTTTTTTTCATGCAGGTGGGACTAGCCGTCGTTAACGGTCAGTTGTACGCAGTGGGCGGTTTCGATGGTACCGCCTACCTAAAAACTATTGAATTTTATGACACTGAGCAAAATCAGTGGAGGCTGTGCGGATCCATGAACTACAGGCGGCTAGGCGGTGGAGTGGGCGTGATGAGAGCTCCTCAAACGGAAAACCGCATCTGGTAGTTGGAGAGGTTTTTACATTATAGATGATAACTCACTGTCCCTATCGATGTGGAAGAATTTTATATTTATTGTTGGTCACTCTTTTATCATAATTCAATAAATCCTATTGATAAAGTCATTTAAATACATATATATTTTAGAATAGTGAAAGAGTTTTTATGAACCGAGTCAGTTTCGTTCGATTTTTTATTTTGAATAACATGGGAGCATTATGGAGAAGGTGTTCCCTTCCTGAATTCGTTTTCAGGCATTCGCTATTGCCTAACACTTTCCCTTCACCTCAAGGAATGGATAACGTGAGGGCACACATTCATCCAAACAGTGACTTTTTAATTTTCATTGCCTTAGATATAATATCCTGTACATAATATATGAGCAAATGCTATTGTTTTGTGATAAATAGAGAATGCTTGTACATTTTAACTCGTGCTCTCTTGATGTAACTAGAGTTCCGGTTTGAAATTCGTGTTTTGTTGATATACAGGGTATTTTAGAATTCGACGTTGTTCTCAAGATGAGGACATGTTAGAAGGCGTCGAGACTGGACGAAGCACCCTGTATGATAATAGGTATACTTAGCTGCCAGATATGGTTATGATCAATTGATCATCGGATATCGAATTTGAGGGAGGATCTCTAGATGTAATATAAAATCAAAAACATTCTTTGATTGATGTTAAAAGTATAATTTTGTTTGTTGATTTATAGAGTCTAACCAAGGCATGGTTATGAAAGAAATCAATAAGGGGATAACCCAATAGTGATATGAGGCTGCTGCTCTGACTAGGTGTTGTTTTGAAAAGTTTCAATAACCGTGTGAATGAAATTGTCAACGTTACGTGAATAATAATAATAATAATACTTGCTTTTATTGAATAAATATACTGAAATGTAAACATAAATATGCCAAAGATATAATTTGAAATGATAAATTCATCGAAGTGATTTTAAAAACTCAATGGGGCATCAACAGAATTTCAGGAATGTATTTTGCATTTTAACATATGCATGGGTATGTCAAGAACCAAAACTTTTAATGGATTTTTATAACTTTGATGTAACCTGCTGGACACACGCCTTGATTATTCTCCATCACCTAGAGCTGATTAAACATTTTTTTATTACCTACTGTCTATTTGTTCTCTTTTATATTTGTTGATTTTTGTGATTTAATTTATTATATTTTCGATGATTTATTTCACTCTTATCTTCATGTTTCGAATATAAAAACGAAAAATGAATTTTGTGTTTTTGAATTCACAAGTACCTATCCTTCTGACCTGTTTGCCAGCCAGGCGGCAATTAAGACGCTCAGCTCATTTAAAATCTTCTCAAGATTGGTGGGAAACTGTCTGAGCACACTCAAGGAGCTAAGTACCCAAAATATGGTTACTCTAGCATGGGTACCCGGTCATGAGGGTCACAAGGGCAACGAGGAGGCCGATGCTCTAGCCCGTGAAAAAAAAAAAAAAAAAAAAAAGCAGTTTATTTCCAACAGGATGTACCCAATTACAGGAAACGCTTTGAAATACAATACACATAATATCTTAGTATATCTTAGTATGTATAAAGCAATCAGAGAGAATTGCGAAGACATTATATATTATGTTGAATAATACAATTAATGATGCTGTGTATGGAATCATAGTGAATATCACACATTTTACAAATTCTATTAAAATTATGACACATTATATATGTGGGTGATTTTAAAGCAATGTTTGTTCTAGGTGTATTGAGGTAAAATTTCAGCTGACTTCTTGATTCAAGTCGCGGTACAGCAAAATTAATATTATTTAAGATGAATGTGTTGTCAATGTTGTTGTGTAACAGGTTGTATAAGAATTTTATGCTGAGTATCACCCTCCTTCTCTCAAGGGAGACTACATCGAATCTGCCCAGGAGTGCATCGTGATCAGTACCCCTAATGGGATAAATACCATCAACTTTGAAACTCAAGAACTTCAAAAACTTCCTTTGTATATTCTCGATAGATTGTGTCTGATATGCATATATAGGTTGCCAAATGATAGTACCATATTCTAATTTAGAACGAACATATGAGTTAAATAACAGTTTCAAAGTAGATATATTCCTAAGGTCTTTAGAATTTCTATAAATGAATCCTAGCATTCTGTGCGCTTCACGGACCACTCTATCTATGTGACAAGAGAAGGAGAGTTTGTAATCGTATGTGATTCCAAGATCTTTTATTTCTCTACAGCGAGTTAACATTATGGAGTTTATGGTATAATCATAAAGGACTACAAATCATCTTTGGAACAATCTGTTCAGGCCAGTCTCAAATTACCTACACAGTAGGTTTCGGCTGGCACCTGTCAGAAAACAACTACTCCCCTGGCTAATACCACGAAGGGCATTGAATTATATCCGACCAGGTGCCAGTGCAGGTTTCTTCACAGAAGTAAATCCTGCATTTGCTTTCGTCGATACAAATGAAGGAATTGATTTTCAATTATAGGGACGGACACACTTGCAGGCCGGTTTCGGGCTATTTGGCCACTCATCAGTGCAAGGCAGTGCCATCATCAACATAAAAGTCGATGATTTCCCATAATTAAAAATCAAACTCCTACAAGAGTATCAAGCCCCGGCCAAAGTTGATGCAAACAACGAAGTTGTTACGCCATCTACCAATGGACGAGGTATTCCAAAAGCAAACCGAATTCGCCCATTCCTCCTGCGAGGAAAATGTAAAAACACTTGACATAGTCAGTGGGCATACTTGAAGACTGGCGTTAAACCAAATCATCTTTGGAACAATCTGTTCAGGCCAGTCTCAAATTACCTACACAGTAGGTTTCGGCTGGCACCTGTCAGAAAACAACTACTCCCCTGGCTAATACCACGAAGGGCATTGAATTATATCCGTCCAGGTGCCAGTGCAGGTTTCTTCACAAAAGTAAATCCTGCATTTGCTTTCGTCGATACAAATGAAGGAATTGATTTTCAATTATAGGGACGGACACACTTGCAGACCGGTTTCGGGCTATTTGGCCACTCATCAGTGCAAGGCAGTGCCATCATCAACATAAAAGTCGATGATTTCCCATAATTAAAAATCAAACTCCTACTGTCAACAACAGCCAAATATAATGATAGGAATAATGAAATATTTTCGAAATAAATCAAATATAATTTTTGATAGAAAATAATGCAAACGTTACTTACTCCCGCCAACTCGGTGGCGGTAGTCGATCGAGCAAAGGACCAATCGCAGCGCGACACGGCTCGCGTAAGCCGGGGGCGTGGCCTAACGAAGGCCGACGCGAAGATATAAAGATAGCGGATCGGAACGCATTCAGCAGCATTCCGAATTTAGTTGAGCACTAGCGTACTAGTCAAGCACTCAGTATTCAGAATTATTCGTCGTAAACCTTTACTTTTAGATAAAAGCACAGTAGTGCATTCTGAAAAATCGAGAATTGCATTTCCTAGCGAGGAAATAAATACGAAGAGAACATTTGGACGTTCGCAGAGTTATTTGGCTGGTTGTTTCGAACAAAAGCAATAGGAATAATCCAAATAGGCAAAAATACGATCCATAAGGGTTTAGTCGAGATAATTGCAAGGCGCAATTATTTCAGATATGAATTCGTTCAGTTGCTAAAAGCATCGATACATCTGACTTTAAACAGTTCCTATCGGAACTTCTACGAAGAAGAAAAGTCAAGTTCCAGTCGGCGCTGCCGAGCATCGAGAGCAAGCTTGGCTCTCCAACCAAATTCAACGACGAGATCTACGATACCCCAGAGGCATATCGAATAAAGTGCTTGCACCGCCTCATACCCCCTTTTTAACTGTACTGTGACTTCAAGAAAGAAGAAGAAGCCATTCTCTGTACGGCTCCCAAGACTTTCGGACATCATTCCTGCCTGAGCCTGGGTAGGAACCGTACAGAGACGCCGGAAGCTCTCGGGCCCTCCACCCTTACTGCGCGTAAGGGTTGCTCGCCCAGGAGACGCCGACCAGTGTTCCGAAGGCTCGTCTACGTGACGAGTCACTGCACTAGGAAACTGGGGCTAAAAACGCACTTCCAGCAACGGAGCGCTGGACACGTGGTCGCGAGTAGGTCGGGGATTTGAACCGCGTACCTGTGTGTCTCGTAGATAGGGATCGTAGGGAACTTTGCAGTCCGTGCCATTAGGCCAATGTGGTGGCTGCAAAGGTTTTTTTACTCGGTCAGTTCTCTCTCTCCTAGGGATTTATAGTAAAATTTCCGTCTTAAATTCATCGTGTTCGGTTCGCGGCGCGAGGCTGTAGTGGCCGACACAGATTTGTTTCATACTACCCTGTCACTGATACGGTCAGTGCCAACCGGTAGGGGGTATCTGTTCGCCGAGTGTGGATAGCTCTACCTCGAGGATTGTCAGGTCGTAGGAACCCACGAGCCGGAGCATTAACTTTCTGAACCTCCGAGATGGATCGAGAGAAGGACGGTCTTTTCTCGAGGTTTTCAGCCTTATACCACCCACGGCCTAGACAATACTACAAGAGTATCAAGCCCCGGCCAAAGTTGATGCAAACAACGAAGTTGTTACGCCATCTACCAATGGACGAGGTATTCCAAAAGCAAACCGAATTCGCCCATTCCTCCTGCGAGGAAAATGTAAAAACACTTGACATAGTCAGTGGGCATACTTGAAGACTGGCGTTAAACCAAATCATCTTTGGAACAATCTGTTCAGGCCAGTCTCAAATTACCTACACAGTAGGTTTCGGCTGGCACCTGTCAGAAAACAACTACTCCCCTGGCTAATACCACGAAGGGCATTGAATTATATCCGTCCAGGTGCCAGTGCAGGTTTCTTCACAAAAGTAAATCCTGCATTTGCTTTCGTCGATACAAATGAAGGAATTGATTTTCAATTATAGGGACGGACACACTTGCAGACCGGTTTCGGGCTATTTGGCCACTCATCAGTGCAAGGCAGTGCCATCATCAACATAAAAGTCGATGATTTCCCATAATTAAAAATCAAACTCCTACTGTCAACAACAGCCAAATATAATGATAGGAATAATGAAATATTTTCGAAATAAATTAAATATAATTTTTGATAGAAAATAATGCAAACGTTACTTACTCCCGCCAACTCGGTGGCGGTAGTCGATCGAGCAAAGAACCAATCGCAGCGCGACACGGCTCGCGTAAGCCGGGGGCGTGGCCTAACGAAGGCCGACGCGAAGATATAAAGATAGCGGATCGGAACGCATTCAGCAGCATTCCGAATTTAGTTGAGCACTAGCGTACTAGTCAAGCATTCAGTATTCAGAATTATTCGTCGTAAACCTTTACTTTTAGGTAAAAGCACAGTAGTGCATTCTGAAAAATCGAGAATTGCATTTCCTAGCGAGGAAATAAATACGAAGAGAACATTTGGACGTTCGCAGAGTTATTTGGCTGGTTGTTTCGAACAAAAGCAATAGGAATAATCCAAATAGGCAAAAATACGATCCATAAGGGTTTAGTCGAGATAATTGCAAGGCGCAATTATTTCAGATATGAATTCGTTCAGTTGCTAAAAGCATCGATACATCTGACTTTAAACAGTTCCTATCGGAACTTCTACGAAGAAGAAAAGTCAAGTTCCAGTCGGCGCTGCCGAGCATCGGGAGCAAGCTTTGCTCTCCAACCAAATTCAACGACGAGATCTACGATACCCCAGAGGCATATCGAATAAAGTGCTTGCACCGCCTCATACCCCCTTTTTAACTGTACTGTGACTTCAAGAAAGAAGAAGAAGCCATTCTCTGTACGGCTCCCAAGACTTTCGGACATCATTCCTGCCTGAGCCTGGGTAGGAACCGTACAGAGACGCCGGAAGCTCTCGGGCCCTCCACCCTTACTGCGCGTAAGGGTTGCTCGCCCAGGAGACGCCGACCAGTGTTCCGAAGGCTCGTCTACGTGACGAGTCACTGCACTAGGAAACTGGGGCTAAAAACGCACTTCCAGCAACGGAGCGCTGGACACGTGGTCGCGAGTAGGTCGGGGATTTGAACCGCGTACCTGTGTGTCTCGTAGATAGGGATCGTAGGGAACTTTGCAGTCCGTGCCATTAGGCCAATGTGGTGGCTGCAAAGGTTTTTACTCGGTCAGTTCTCTCTCTCCTAGGGATTTATAGTAAAATTTCCGTCTTAAATTCATCGTGTTCGGTTCGCGGCGCGAGGCTGTAGTGGCCGACACAGATTTGTTTCATACTACCCTGTCACTGATACGGTCAGTGCCAACCGGTAGGGGGTATCTGTTCGCCGAGTGTGGATAGCTCTACCTCGAGGATTGTCAGGTCGTAGGAACCCACGAGCCGGAGCATTAACTTTCTGAACCTCCGAGATGGATCGAGAGAAGGACGGTCTTTTCTCGAGGTTTTCAGCCTTATACCACCCACGGCCTAGACAATATGGCGCCCAACGTGTGGCCCGTGAAAACGTAAGTTTTCCTGAAGTAATGGATAATAACGATTCGAAATCACGTCAGTCTATTAGCGAGAGTGCTCGGCATAGACAGTATGGCGTTGAACAAAGAATATCCCTAGAAAATATTAGTTTTCCAGAAGAAACACGTATAGGTGACTTAAGAAAGGATACCGATATTTCTAACGAAACGTACCACCTGGTGGGACGTGATTCGGTAGAAACAGTTTTTAATGAAAGGCCAGGAGGAATATCATGGGAAGTTCTGAGTGAGACACCCCAGACGACGCCGTCCTTGCCCACAACGGCAACATTGCCGAGGAGGGAAGAGATGCGATATAGAAGTCCTTCTGGAATCTATGAATCGCCGTTTTTGGCTTCAGGCGATAATCTAAACGGAAGTCAATGGCGCCCACTAAATGAGGAAAATCGTAGAGTGCATTTTGCTAGCACTCCCGGGGGCTCGGACGATCGAATAGATCGCCTAGCCCAAATATTAATAGACGCTTTGGGAAATCGCCCGACGGCGAAAAGTTTGGATAGGCAAAAATTACCAATATTCTCGGGCTTAGACATTGAGAACCCGAGGTCGTTTATCGACAAATTCGAGAAAGTTTTGATAGAAAGTGGAACTCCAGTGGAGGACTGGACTTCTATTCTGATAAGTCAACTTAAGGGGGACGCGGCAAAGTGGGCAGTGGCCTATTCTCAGTATAAACTCTCTTACGAATACTTCGTGAACCGGCTTTTCCAGCAGTTCGGCAGTGCCGAATTGTTGGCGAAGCTCATATCGAAATTTTATGGCGAAAGCCAAGATAAGAATATGAAGGTAGATGCGTTTATTTTTCATAAACTCGGTTTAGCAAGGAGGTTAATGCCTGATATATCAGATAAGCATCTGATTGGCACTGTCGTACAGCTCTTAAACCCTGAAATTCGATGTTTTTGTCGAGGACGGGAGTTTAGTTCAATTGAGAAATTTATTCAGGATTGTGTCCTGATAGAGGAAGATTTGAAGGCCACTAAGGGGGCGATTAGTCGTTCGGCGCCTAGTGCACCGAATGCTTCTCCCTTACGTCCTAATAATAATTCGAGCCAGGGAAGGCCGAATTACAATAATAATAATAATAATTATTCCCAGAGAGAAAATTTTAATAGAAATTTCGGTCCGAACCGAGATAGGAATTTCGCTGAGCGAAATATAGGTAGTCAGGGTCGTCCTCAGGTACCAGTACGGGGGCCTGAAGCAGGTCAACCGTCCGGCACGAATCAGGGGGCACCGTACCGCCCACCTCAGGCGAGGCAGGCGAATTTAAATAATATAGTTTTAGAACCCGAGGCGGGTAATCGACAAGGTGGTGCTACGCCAGTAGGTGGCGGAAGCAATGAGGGAAACTGTTAGAGGGGCTTTCTCAGGGGGCTCCTGAGGAAAATTCCGCCCCAGCAGGCCATGTAAATAATTGTAATGATAGGAATGTTTGTAGTTATAGTGAACCGGACTGGTACATGTCCGTTGGAGAGGGGTACTCAACAGGGAGTCGAACCCTACCTCGTCTCCAGTTAGAGATTGGTGGCCGTGCGTATAATGCATTGGTAGACACTGGAGCTTCCAGTAATTTTGTACGCCCAGATGTGTTGCCCGAGGTAGATCTGACTGGGCTACCGAACCCTAGTACAGTTTTTTTTGGTTGTCAGAATCAAACCCGGGACAGTCTGGGCCATCTGATGGTCGAAGCGGTTATTGAAGACCGCCCAATTAAGTTTAAGGCTACTATTCTACACGACTTGCATGAGCAAGTGATTTTAGGAATGCCATGGCTCCGAGATCAGGAAGCTACTATTGATGCAGTGCGTAACTGTATATACTTCGGGAAAGCGCCTCGTTTAACTGTCTATTTTGACAGGCCGCTAACGCTCGCCAAGGAGAAGGCGAGGTCGTGCCCTATGCCCGAGTTTTTAGATGAACAGTTCTCTCCGGAAACGAGATCCGACATCGAAAAAGTTATATCGGAATTTCCCGATGTTTTCGAGGAAACGGTGCGCCAGCCTCAGACCAACGCAATCGTACATACGATAAGGGTCAAAGAGGAGCGGCCGTTTCGGCAATTCCGGTATAACAAGATGTCGGAAGAGAGAAAGAAAATCGTTTATGATGAGATCGATAAATTACTCGAGGCTGGGGTGATCACCCGAAGCTCATCCCCTTATTGTTCCCCGGTAGTCCTCGTCCCCAAGAAGAGCGGTCAGCTCCGCTTTTGCGTGGATTATCGGGAAATTAATAAGCTGATAGTTTCGGAGGCGCCCAATCTTCCTCCCATACAGGAGACTGTGAGGGAAATGGGCGACTCCAGGGTGTTCTCGACCTTGGATCTCCGTAATGGTTTTTGGCAAGCCCCGTTAGCAAAAGAGAGCAGGAAATATACCGCCTTCGGCGCACCCGATGGGTCGGTATATGAATTTAAGGTGCTTAGCTTTGGCCTTAAGAATGGACCTGCGGTATTCCAGAAATTAATGTCAAGCGTACTAGCAGGATACGTGGACGTATTCTGCAAAATATATTTGGACGATATTATTATATATTCGAAAACTTTGGACGAGCATGTTAGGCACCTTAGCCTTATCCTCGAGCGGTTGCGTACCCATAAATTATGGCTCTCCCCACGAAAGTGTCGTTTCGGCACGCACGAACTGGAATATTTAGGGAGAGTAATCTCCGCCAACGGAAACCGCCCTCAAGAGAAGCACATTTTGAATGTGCAAGAGTTTGCGACACCGAAAACAATTAAGCAGGTCAGAGCATTTCTCGGTACAGCCGGGTGGCTGCGAGAATTTATACCAAAATTCGCCGAGATCTCTGCCCCTTTAACCGACCTAATAGATAAGAGAAAAAAATTTAAGTGGACTAGTGAAGCTGCGGAGAGCTTCCAGAAAATTAAGGAGGCGGTATCGAAACCGTTGGAATTAGCACGCCCAGATAACAAGCTACCTTTTTGCTTGCAGACTGATGCAAGTTACATCGGTCTGGGGGCGGTGCTTTTCCAAATACGACCTGACGGGGGTAGGAGTGTGGTAGCGTACAGTAGCGCAAAGCTGAACGCGACTGAGCGACGCTACCACATTAATGAGATCGAATGTTTATCGATCGTCTGGTCCATTAAAAAATACCGTCACTTCCTCCAAGACAACAAGTTCACGCTATACACGGATAGCTCGGCACTCACCTGGCTCGACCGGATGAGGGACGATCGGGCCAAGTTGACGAGGTGGTCGCTACTCCTCCAGGAGTACGACTTTGAAGTGGTGCACGTCCCGGGGAAGTTCAACGAACTTCCGGATTTTCTGTCCAGAAATCCCCAGGAGGTGCCCACCAAGGTCGATATTTCTGAGGATGTGGAGAAAATGTTTTTTCCACATCTGGAAGGCGACCTCGTCGAAGACGGAAACCAAGAATCCCTTACCGAAACAGTCGAGAGTCTGGTGGAGCTCTTCTCTGGGTTTGATTACGTGCAATGTCATACACACAGTGATGTACTTTGTCAGGTGCAGACGTTTTTTGACGATATCGTACAGGCCCAGAGGGAGAGCGATAGTGTTCGACGCTTTGTGGAACGAATTGAGAGGGCACAGAATAACCCTGAACCGTCAGACTACGAACGAAGGTTGGTTCACGATTTCTTCATGGAAGATGGAATCTTGTACTACTGTGGACCCCAGCAGGAACTCAAGCGGTTGCTTGTTCCGCGGAGAAGCTGGGCCCAGATAATCAAGAAATTCCATGATGAAACCGGCCATCCTGGAATCGAGGAAACGATAGCGCAAATCCAAAGGAATTTCTATTGGTCAGGCTTGAGGAAACAGGTCGCTGAGTTTGTGGGAACATGCCTCACGTGTGCCACCACTAAGGCGGCGAGGCGCCAACCTCCCGCAAACTTACGACCTAACGTTCCTCAGAGACCTTGGCAAATGGTTTCTTTGGATGTGCTGGGTCCGTATCCTATTAGTCCGACTGGGAACAGATATATTCTAGTGGCCACGGATTGCTTTAGCAAATGGGTCGAAGCGCGAGCCGCACCTAGTGCCCAAGCTAAAGCGGCCGTAGAATTTCTTCTCGACGAAGTCTGCAATCGGTGGGGATACCCTGAAGTCGTTGTCTCCGACAGTGCCGGTATATTTAATGGAAATGTATGGCACAGTTTCTGTGAACAGAATCGAATAGACATTCGACTCAGTCCTACCCACCATCAACAAGCGAATCCCGTGGAGCGTCGGGTTCAAGAATTTAAAAAAATGATGCGTGCTGCCCTTATTAATAGACCGGAAAATCAATGGGAGTCTTGTCTTCGTGAAATCGTGTTTAATTTGCGAACAAGAATTAATGCATCTACTAATATGACTCCTAGTACCTTATTATTGGGGTATGATATTCCGAGGCCGGGAGAATGGGCGATGCCGTCGCAGAGACGCCGACGCCCAAATCCGAATGAAAATCGAGAAGAAAGAATCGCTCAAGCGAATGAAGTCTCTCGAGCGTATAGAGACAAACATTATCCGAATAAAGATACTATCCATGTTACCTTTCAACCAGGCCAGTGGGTCTTATGTAAAAACGCTGAACAGCTTCGGCGGAATTTTGGGCCTACATGGTCCGAACCGTCACGTGTGGTTCGACGCCTGGGGGATACCACCTACCTCGTAAATCGAGGTGGACTGGAACGTGTAATCTGTGTCGATCATCTGCGACCCGCACCACCTCCGCGAGCCGGGCAGGATGGCCTAGATCCCCGTCCTGCTCCGCCACAATAAGCCTCAGTTTCGTCGTCGCCTGTGGCTCGTTACTTAGAGGAGCACGCGGACCGGTAGGGTTGAATGGGTTGAGCGGGTTGGGCTCGAGATGCCCGTCGCTCCCCTCCGTGAATAAACGCTCGTGTAGTGCACATAAACGCTCTAAAAGTGAACCGGTAAATAGATTGTCCGAATCGAAGAGACGATTGATAGTTGTATTAGTTTTAAGGTTAAAAACATTGTAGAATAAGGCCCGTGCCTTAGGGGAATCTTGTTAGTTTTAAGGATTGTGAAAAAAAAAGAGAAATCAATAAAGGCACCTAGTGCCCCCCCAACAGCCCTTTTCAGGGTAAGCCTTGTCAATTATACTCGTTAAACTACCTATGGACGTATTTTTTTTTTAGGTGAGGGGGGTGTCAACAACAGCCAAATATAATGATAGGAATAATGAAATATTTTCGAAATAAATTAAATATAATTTTTGATAGAAAATAATGCAAACGTTACTTACTCCCGCCAACTCGGTGGCGGTAGTCGATCGAGCAAAGAACCAATCGCAGCGCGACACGGCTCGCGTAAGCCGGGGGCGTGGCCTAACGAAGGCCGACGCGAAGATATAAAGATAGCGGATCGGAACGCATTCAGCAGCATTCCGAATTTAGTTGAGCACTAGCGTACTAGTCAAGCATTCAGTATTCAGAATTATTCGTCGTAAACCTTTACTTTTAGGTAAAAGCACAGTAGTGCATTCTGAAAAATCGAGAATTGCATTTCCTAGCGAGGAAATAAATACGAAGAGAACATTTGGACGTTCGCAGAGTTATTTGGCTGGTTGTTTCGAACAAAAGCAATAGGAATAATCCAAATAGGCAAAAATACGATCCATAAGGGTTTAGTCGAGATAATTGCAAGGCGCAATTATTTCAGATATGAATTCGTTCAGTTGCTAAAAGCATCGATACATCTGACTTTAAACAGTTCCTATCGGAACTTCTACGAAGAAGAAAAGTCAAGTTCCAGTCGGCGCTGCCGAGCATCGAGAGCAAGCTTGGCTCTCCAACCAAATTCAACGACGAGATCTACGATACCCCAGAGGCATATCGAATAAAGTGCTTGCACCGCCTCATACCCCCTTTTTAACTGTACTGTGACTTCAAGAAAGAAGAAGAAGCCATTCTCTGTACGGCTCCCAAGACTTTCGGACATCATTCCTGCCTGAGCCTGGGTAGGAACCGTACAGAGACGCCGGAAGCTCTCGGGCCCTCCACCCTTACTGCGCGTAAGGGTTGCTCGCCCAGGAGACGCCGACCAGTGTTCCGAAGGCTCGTCTACGTGACGAGTCACTGCACTAGGAAACTGGGGCTAAAAACGCACTTCCAGCAACGGAGCGCTGGACACGTGGTCGCGAGTAGGTCGGGGATTTGAACCGCGTACCTGTGTGTCTCGTAGATAGGGATCGTAGGGAACTTTGCAGTCCGTGCCATTAGGCCAATGTGGTGGCTGCAAAGGTTTTTTTACTCGGTCAGTTCTCTCTCTCCTAGGGATTTATAGTAAAATTTCCGTCTTAAATTCATCGTGTTCGGTTCGCGGCGCGAGGCTGTAGTGGCCGACACAGATTTGTTTCATACTACCCTGTCACTGATACGGTCAGTGCCAACCGGTAGGGGGTATCTGTTCGCCGAGTGTGGATAGCTCTACCTCGAGGATTGTCAGGTCGTAGGAACCCACGAGCCGGAGCATTAACTTTCTGAACCTCCGAGATGGATCGAGAGAAGGACGGTCTTTTCTCGAGGTTTTCAGCCTTATACCACCCACGGCCTAGACAATACTACAAGAGTATCAAGCCCCGGCCAAAGTTGATGCAAACAACGAAGTTGTTACGCCATCTACCAATGGACGAGGTATTCCAAAAGCAAACCGAATTCGCCCATTCCTCCTGCGAGGAAAATGTAAAAACACTTGACATAGTCAGTGGGCATACTTGAAGACTGGCGTTAAATCAAATCATCTTTGGAACAATCTGTTCAGGCCAGTCTCTTTTCCTCGCGTGAGGAATGGGCGAATTCGGTTTGCTTTTGGAATACCTCGTCCATTGGTAGATGGCGTAACAACTTCGTTGTTTGCATCAACTTTGGCCGGGGCTTGATACTCTTGTAGGAGTTTGATTTTTAATTATGGGAAATCATCGACTTTTATGTTGATGATGGCACTGCCTTGCACTGATGAGTGGCCAAATAGCCCGAAACCGGTCTGCAAGTGTGGCCGTCCCTATAATTGAAAATCAATTCCTTCATTTGTATCGACGAAAGCAAATGCAGGATTTACTTCTGTGAAGAAACCTGCACTGGCACCTGGTCGGATATAATTCAATGCCCTTCGTGGTATTAGCCAGGGGAGTAGTTGTTTTCTGACAGGTGCCAGCCGAAACCTACTGTGTAGGTAATTTGAGACTGGCCTGAACAGATTGTTCCAAAGATGATTTGATTTAACGCCAGTCTTCAAGTAGGTATGCCCACTGACTATGTCAAGTGTTTATAAAGGACTACATTAGTTTTTTTACTGAACGAAATAACGTTACATTTTTTAATATTCAGGTGTAATCTATTTTGTGAACACCAACTCTCCACTGCAGTAATGCTTGCTTGCAGTTGTTTACAGTCGTAAATAGTTTTGATCTTAGTATATAATTTAAGGTCATCTGCAAAGAACAGGTTCGAAACAGTTATATTATCGCACAGATCGTTTATGAATATCAAAAACAATAGTGGACCAAGGTTGGAACCTTGTGGGACTCCAGAGGTAACAATATAGGAGACAGACTTATATGATTCGTACTCTACAAACTGTTTTCTATCTAGAAGGTAGGATTTGAAAAGAGAAACCAATGTTTCAGAGAAGCCCATTTTACACAGTTTGGCAAGGAGAGTGAAATGATCTATTTGATCGAAGGCCTTCTGGAAATCCAAGTAAATGACATCTACTTGGCCCTGACAATCTAGAACAGAACACATGTATTCATTCAAGCAGGCTAAGTTTGTAATACAGGATCTCTTTTGTACGAAACCGTGTTGTTGTATTGAGATATGATTATTAATTTGTTGATATATATGTTTCTGTACACAGATTTCGAAGAGTTTGGAGAAATTGCACAGTATTGAAATCGCTCGATAGTTTTCGACATTGGTGGGGTCTCCTTTTTTAAGGATAGGGCATACGCGGGCAGTCTTCCAGATAGGGGGAAATGTTCCAGATGTCAGAATCAGGTTAAATATAAACAGTAAGGGTTCACACAACACTCGAATACAGTCTTTAACCACCAGGCTTGGTAACATGTCGATACCAGATGTTAATTTGTTCTTGAGCCTCATAGATGAATCTAGGATGTCTTGTTCTGATATATAGCTCAAGTGGACACCTTCAGTGTCTATATGTTCGGATATACAGTTGGAGTGAAATAGATCGAGATCAGACTCTAAATAAACTGACTTAAAATATTGACCGAAGCAATTCACTATGTCCTGTGGGTTATCGAATACTACGTTGTTGTATTTCATCGCACCTGGAATGCGAGAATGACCTTTTCTGCTGTGAACAAATGACCAAAAATTTGAACAATCAGTCAAGATATTGTTTTCAGCGGTTCTTACGAAGTTGTCGTATGCATTACTTATTTTATTTTTCACAGTTGATCTCAAGTTTCGGAAAATGTTAAGATAGTATTCTGTCCTATGCCGTTTATAATTTTTATATGCCATCTCTTTACTTTTTATATTTTCAATAATGTCACTGTTGAACCATGGTGGGAATCTGCGAGATTTTATAGATTTGAGAGGAACAGTATGTTCAAAAATTTTGTGGAGTTTTTCATTAAGTGCAGAGCATGCTGCCTCGACATTTGTGCAGCGTGTTACATCTGACCATTCTGCTTCTCCTATCATGTTATACATAGCAGGAAAATTAGCTTTTCTGAAATTGAATTGCCGATTTACATCCTTCCGACTAGTGCTAAAATTAATATACTTATCGCAGAAGCAGTTAAATTCGATAAATAACGGTGGATGATGCACATCGACTGGTACTAGTGGTTCATCGTAATCGGACACTATACAATGATTCACATTGGTTATTACTAAATCTAATTTATGATTATTTATATTGGTAACATTATTGAATTGCCCAGCATCGCAGATTTCCAGAAAATTTAGAACACATTGGACTTTGGGGTCGACAAGCTGTATATCATACTTGGGAATATTAAAATCACCAATTATCAGAAACTTTCCGTTAATTATGCAATCCAAATTCTCTAGAAACTCGAAGAAAAGTTCATATGAAGCAACACAGTTATCGGGTGGTATATAAACCACAATAATTGTTAAAGTGAATTTTCCATTTGATATTGTTGCACCCGTTACATCAATATCAGGAATCATGATTTTCAGATCGCATAGATTTATGGGTAATGACTTATAGTTACATTTGACAGCAATTAAAACACCACCTCCCTTGGAGACGCCATTTGCCACTAGGTTACGATCACATCTGAAGACGTTATACGCTGGTGGAAAGAGCTCTCGGTCGTTAACATCGTCTTGCAGATTAGTCTCCGTAATACAGACGATGTCAAAATCACCTCTAGAAACAGAATTGAAGAAAGGAATAGTTTTCGATCTCAGACATCCAGACGCATCCAAGACTATGGTCGACCCAAAACCCTTCTGCGGGGTAGCGAAAGCAATTATAAAGACATCCATAAATTCATGGATGCAAAACGAATCGAAAGATTGGTGGAATAAGACAGGTGATTTAATTTATTATATTTTCGATGATTTATTTCACTCTTATCTTCATGTTTCGAATATAAAAACGAAAAATGAATTTTGTGTTTTTGAATTCACAAGTACCTATCCTTCTGACCTGTTTGCCAGCCAGGCGGCAATTAAGACGCTCAGCTCATTTAAAATCTTCTCAAGATTGGTGGGAAACTGTCTGAGCACACTCAAGGAGCTAAGTACCCAAAATATGGTTACTCTAGCATGGGTACCCGGTCATGAGGGTCACAAGGGCAACGAGGAGGCCGATGCTCTAGCCCGTGAAGACGCACCCAAGACTATGGTCGACCCAAAACCCTTCTGCGGGGTAGCGAAAGCAATTATAAAGACATCCATAAATTCATGGATGCAAAACGAATCGAAAGATTGGTGGAATAAGACAGGTGATTTAATTTATTATATTTTCGATGATTTATTTCACTCTTATCTTCATGTTTCGAATATAAAAACGAAAAATGAATTTTGTGTTTTTGAATTCACAAGTACCTATCCTTCTGACCTGTTTGCCAGCCAGGCGGCAATTAAGACGCTCAGCTCATTTAAAATCTTCTCAAGATTGGTGGGAAACTGTCTGAGCACACTCAAGGAGCTAAGTACCCAAAATATGGTTACTCTAGCATGGGTACCCGGTCATGAGGGTCACAAGGGCAACGAGGAGGCCGATGCTCTAGCCCGTGAAGACGCATCCAAGACTATGGTCGGCCCAAAACCCTTCTGCGGGGTAGCGAAAGCAATTATAAAGACATCCATAAATTCATGGATGCAAAACGAATCGAAAGATTGGTGGAATAAGACAGGCGAAAGAGTTCATAAAGGAGCCAGCGCCCAGATTCACGGAAGACCTGCTGAACCACAACCGTAAGGTTGTAAGGGTAGTGGTGGGTCTACTAACGGGGCATAGCCGGCTCAGAAAACATATGAGCAATATTGGTCTGACAGAAGAAACCCAATGCAGGTTCTGTCAAGAAGAGGAAGAAACCGCACTGCATGTGCTCTGTAAAGCGATTGCAAGGCTGAGACAACAAGATGCGGGAGGAGAAACCAGACGATGCTAGGCATATGAAGGGGTCAATGTCAAGGCTATGGAGTCTCATCAAAGAGATCAAGCTAGACAACGAGCTCTAACAAACAAGGAGCATCACAATAGATCTGAAAAGGTCGCAGTGAATCAGGCCCTGGGCCAGCTCCCCAATAATCTAATTTAATCTGATCTCGTTGATCATTGAAAATGAGAGAAGACAAAGAAATTTGTGCTACACCAGCAGAAATCACCGCACAAACAAGGATAAGGCTAGTTACATGCACTCGCAAATTGCGGCACTCAGCTAACGCCTAGTGCTCACAATTTTTGCTCATAGTTGCTCAATAGTTAATTTTATTGACCAACTAATTTTTTCCCAAAGATGAAAAATTCGTAGCAAATGGGTTTATTACAATTTTGAACAAGGTAATTTTAGTCGTTCACACTTTCATTGAAAGGTTCGTGAAACAGGAATCTTTCTGAATGAACATAATATGAGTCATTATCATGTCATTTCGTACTCGGATTCAGTCGAAAGATAAGGTCTCGTTAATCCATTGCTCGCACAGTTTAGATTTCCGAGGGTTGGCGTTGGTCAGCTGGTTTTGAAATTTTTAAACAAAGCAAATGTTTTCAGTGCCTTAGCCAAAGTTTTTTTAATGGAAAATTGTTTGTTTATTTTTGCAAAATGGTTATGGTTAAGGTGTTGAATCTATAAATTCGACCGATTTTTCCTAGCCTGATTATCAAAAGAAATTATGGTCTCTTTTTGATCTGTATCTAAATAAGCTGTTAAAAAATATACGCTCCTTAGATTTTAAATATCTTTCTGTGGAACGAGGTAAATTTTTTAAATCGGGGTATCCTATTTTAGACCACGTTCGGTATTCGGTTTGTGTGGAAAATGAAACACAGGGCCAACAAAAAAGTTTTTCTCGTTTAATGGAGCCGGTAAACCAATCGCATTTATCGTACCAACTAATATTAAACCCCCGATTTGGTGGATTATCTGACGCTTTAATTGAAATCAAAATTGGTTGCACCGGAGTTTTAATAATGCAAAATTCGACAAAATGGTTAAGGCTTTCGCGGCCGAGATTATTAGTGATGAGTAAGCCTCTGAAGAAGCTGGCCACTCGCGCTAGCGAAACGTCAGGAAGAAATTCCAAAGAACGACGGCCTTCAAGCCCGAAGAGAAGTAGTTATACTAATAGAGCAAGAGCCCGCGTCCGCCAGACCTTCGTTATTTTATAAAAGCTGAAATTTTCTCTGCGTATTCCCCCAACACAGGTGAGAACGATCAGCGACTATGAAGTTTGGATGATAGTTACTTCTTCAGATACCAGGTAGCAAAGGCGTATAATATAGTACCTCACTTTCGTCAAAGTATAAAGCTCAGCTTTTTCATATCTTCTTCGGAATGATATAAAATCACATCATCAATGCAAAATTCATTATCATAAGATAAAGACTTAAAATTATTTGTCAGCAACAAATCGACTATATCGTCAGATTTTTTAATTTCGTCCAACTTATCCATAATAAATGGAAAAAAAACTCACCGAAAACCTGAAAACACCTTGAAATTGAAGGAAACACATTGAAAATATTACCAAAAAGCACTGCTATAATACAAAACTGCCTGTTTCATACACAAATATTATCATCAAGAAACACTAAAACTTTTTACCGAAATAATTTTCAGTCCCGGTCCGTCACGGCACCCGTACGAATAATTGAATCAAAAACAAACGCAGTAGTACACAAACGAAGACCAATTGGAAACTGGAGGCTAGCCTCCTCTAACGCTATAATTTCTGCAACTAAAATTACAAATCGGGACGTATGTCGTTGGCTGGATCGGTCTCGCGGTGCTTGTGTTTTTTAAAGCGGTCGGAGGCTTGGGGCTCCCTTGCAACGTATGGCATTTATTATTTCGGGTTGATGGTTTCTTCGTCATTCGTTAGTGGGCGGTGCGTTTGGGGTTTATTGATGCAGGATACAGTGTGGTACGTATTACGTAGTGAGTGATAGTGTTTTTTCGGGCATATTATGTATTTATTTTAAGAATTAATGGTAAAGTAATGATACCCAAACATTTTCAGAGAAAAAGATCATAATTATTTGTCAATATCTTTCAATTTATTGCAATGAATAATGAATAGCCTCAAATTTTATGGGGAGGCTAAGCCTCTCTTGCCTCCTCTGACGAGCCGCCGCTGATTGATACCATAGAGATTGAATAGAAGGGCGAGCCTGAATAGGTCCATACCAGGTGAGACATGTAACCATTATTCGAGAGATTATCGACGAGAACCGAAAATTGTGACTATTTGAATCATTTTGGCTGATCGTCATCGTTTCTGCATAAAAATTAGATAAATTCTTATGTATGTATCGACTGAAACAAACAAGTAATAAAAACAATTTATTGTCTGAAGTTGTACATAGTTGTAACACAAAGTGTAGACTAGAGAACGCTAAAAGAATCGGTTCAATCGTATAAAAAAATTATTTTGCCTAGAATTACATTACTAAAGTCTGATAATAACGAAGGCACTATAATTGACAACATTGGTAAATGGCTCGTATTGTCTTCACGTATCAAATGAAGAGGTCAGTTCAAAAAAAAAGGAAGAAATATTTCTTCGTAAAGAATATTTTCGACATTTTCATTCTTTGAAAAATCATATAAAAATTTGATTACACTAGACAAATTTTACAGTATACAAACCTGTTCACTTTCGTAGAATGTTTGGCCAGAACTATTCAACATTTAATGCTATGTTACAAACCTAAAAATTCCCGGTCTTTACAATCAACCATGAATTTTGCATCCAGCAGAAGAAGCTAAGGTTCAGATGTCTTTTTGGGGGTAATAATTTTTTGAGGAATCGCAAGAGAAACTAACAACATATCCCCCGTTATTGAATTCGTTGAAAGATACAATTTCCTTTAAAACATATTTAATATTCGAGAAAGAGTATTTGAAAGGATCGTTAAGTATAAGCTCAACTAACCCAAATCGCAACCTCTTTGGTATAATCCAATGACTATAATAGCATCTAAATTCAATACCAAAGACAACACTTTCGATTATATTAAGCGTGAGTTCAGATGAACTGAAGAAGAAACAACAAATTTTAAGCACCATTCAACTGATAAAAATGAAGTAAGGATTTGACTCGCCCAAAACTTTTAAGAAAGGTGAGCCTCGCGATTTCACTTCATATTAAGATATCAAATAGGTATAACTGTTATGTAAAAAAAATATGATTATATCATGGTTTCATATACGTTGGTAATGTTTTGATAATGTTACAGCACAACAATCATTTATAAAGCATGAATAAACGATGAGATTGTTGTAAAAGTTGAAACTTTTCATGTAGATCAATTACCCTAACACCAAAATGATACTATTTGCACTCGACGCGCGTTTCGCTAAGAAGGTTAGCCTCTTTATGAGAAGAAAATTGATACTATAGTGTAGCCGCTGAAAAGATAGAATTATCACGTGAACGGCACGCACTCTTTGAATGTTCCTCTCCCCAATGTTACAAGTCCGATTTACACCACTCAACAAAAACGTCACCGCGTCGTCCTCTCATCAACTCTTGGGATGCTTTTTTATAAGTGTTCATTACTACACTTTTTTCCTCTACAGTTGAATGTCTTTTTTTTGATCTTTTTCTTGGAGGTGAAAGAGTGTTTCCATCCATATTATTTAATTAACGTAACACACGTAAATACAAAGCACAAATGAGTACAGTACAGTGTAAACAGTTCTTCATTTACTTCAGTTTAGAAGGCGTGGCTATGCAGGCATTCATTGTTCACGCGTCCTTGAATTCTATCTTTTGAACAGCCCGACTATAGATCTAAAGACTAGGGTTACCTACTTATATACTCAACAATTTCATGTCACTAACCGCAAAGTTATTTGAATAGCTAACCCTAGTCTTCACATTTAGTATCAATGTTCTTCTCCTGAAGATGCTAACCTTGTTAGCGAAATGCGGGTATAGTCAAATTATATAAATTTGGTGTTAGTGTAATGATCTCTACAACAAAACATAAAACATGGATCTGATACATTGCAGGTACATTCCATCAACATAACCTTTTTATCTTGCAACATTGTTATGTAACCTATACGGATATAAGTTACATAACATTTTGATGTAACTGTTTTAGGTTGAATCACAATGTTTAATGGGCTCTGATCTGAATGTTATCACACCATACTTCCGGAAATTCAGCCGCCATTCTATCCGAAGCGAAAAACTGCGCAAGTTTTGCTGTTTCTTCTCCAATCACTGAATTCGTTTCAACATTAGAGAGTTATCGGACGCTTCAGTATACTGCATTGCAATGATAAAAGACTATGTTATATAAATACTGCATGACCTTATTTTTTTTAATTTTTTTAAAATAAGAGTTATCGGTGAGCATATGATATTCAGTAACGTTCCTTTATACATAACCATAATTCTAATTTGTGTTGGTAGTTCGAAATGTAAACGTTGAGGTTTATGTATGGCGAATTGCTTATGATTTTCAGTGTAATAACTATGGAGAACCTACTGGAAGCGGTTATTATTGTAGGATGCAAGGTGATGATAATATAGATTTTGTAATATTGGATAACAGTTTCATTGACAGCGATCATGTAATGGCCCCAATTGATAATTTCGATTTGAATGAACTCTCAGATACTGAAATAAAACCTAATTTCTGTTTGGAAAGGATAATATACAGAGTATTGCAAGTATATATTCAGCTCCAACTAGATACAAAAAATATATGTGGACTGCTATCACTTGACTTACGTAAAGCTTTCGATGCAGTCAATCACGAAATTCTTTTGAAAAAACTTGAAAACATTGGTATCAGAGGTAATGTCTTCTTGTGGTTCGAATCCTATCTCACCAATAGACAGCAGTATGTTTGTCTAGGAAATAAAAAGAGTTCTTTGAAAAACATTAATTGTGGAGTTCCACAGGGCTCTGTGTTAGGACCAATTTTATTTCTAATCTATATCAATTCAATTTCAAAACTGAATCTTTTAGGATCCATCAAACTCTTTGCTGATGATACAACTTTAATTTACGAATCAAAAAATACAAAATCAATACAATTATCTATGACACATGACTTGGAACAAATATCATCCTGGTTACAGTATCACAAATTGAGTCTTAATTATGAAAAATCGACTTATATGTTTTTAACAAGTAAATATTTCAAAATTGACCACTGTGACCCACTTAAATTCAAAAATAATTCTATAACATTTTCTAAAACTACTAAACTTCTGGGACTTCACATAGATCAGAATCTTTCATGGGCAACTCACATTGAAAAATTACGCAAGAAAATTTCACCTTTACTTGGAGTCCTATTCAGAATAAGAAACGAAATTTCATTCAAATATTTGAGATTAATATATTTCTGTTTGGTATATTCTAATCTACAATATCTCACATCTATATGGGCAACGGCAACCGCTTCAATATTGAATCCGCTGAAATATTTACAAAATAAAATCATTAAATGTATTTATAAATTGCCTTACAGGGAACCTACTGTAAATCTTTATAAACCACATAATCTTCTTGACATTAATTCTATATACCTCTTGAAAACATGTACTTTTATTCACTGTGTGAAACATAAGATGAAACACTCTGCCATACTTTTCAATGAAATCAATACTACACATTCTCACGGCACTAGACAGGCTCACCAACTTGTAGTACATTCAATACATACCAGATTCGGAGAAAAATCAATTTTTCATGAGGGAACAAACCTCTACAACAAAATACCGAATTCAATTAAAACTATTAAAAATATCAAAAAGTTCAAACACAACCTCAAAAAATATATTTTATCATCAAAATGATATATTTTAGAATTCAATTATATTGATCATTGATCAATTCAACAGTCTTTTTTCCATATATTTCTGCTACATAATCATATTTTGTTCCATTTCACTTTTTATATGTTCAATATCCCTATTTATAAACTGTAAATGTTTCTTGGGATGAATAAATGTTATTATTATTATTATATTGGGACTACCCAATAAAATAATAACCCAGATAATACATAAGGTTTCAGGAAAGTGCTAAAATTACGTATGTTGAATACGTTTAAATGTTCGTGCGGTGTTTGCAATAGGCTCATTTGTATTTGTTTTTTGGTGATCGAAAGATAACAATGAAAAATAAGATTATTTTTGAAATACGTGAATATCACAATTTGCGAGGGCTCACGTGTGTAACCGAACTCGCCTGAACAAATAAAATAAGGTAAAAAAAAGACCGACATAAGAAGAGTAAAATAAAGTCAGGCACTATCCTTAATAAGGAAATATGAGGAAGGGTACATGAACGCACGCTCAGACGTCAAAATAAGGTTAATACTGCACTTTCTAAAGTGCGCGTCCGATAACTCTCCATCATTCGTTTTCCGATTCGTAAAATTCCTCGTCGACACCATCAAAACTGTATCCTATACTTATTCGACGACGAGTCGTTCGAAGAAGACTTGCCGTCCCTCCCCAACGAAGAGCCCCTCCTCAAAGAATTACTACCGTACAAGCGAACCTTCGAATGCGGCGGCAGCGAGTTGGCCGAGTTGTCGCTGAGCGTCGTCGACGCGGAATCCCTCTCCCCGCCGGCCGATCCGCTCCTCGTCTTGCGCAGAGAAGCGCCGCTCTCCGACGACAACCTACCGTATTCGCCCAACTTGCGCGGAGGCGGGATGAGCGAGCGCGCCGGCGACGCCCTCCTGCTGCTCGAATTCGAACTGAGCGACTCGCCGCCGTCGGATTTCTTTTCGGTGTCGGGCAATCTGTTGTAGTCGCCCATGCGCCGCGGCAGGCCGGACCGCATCGAGGACCTCGGCGGCCTGGGAAGCGAGCTCGGCGGCGCCGGGCAGCGGTCGGCGGCACCGTTCGAGCTCGGTCGGGAGAGGTCGCTCGCGTTCGTGTCTTGCATCCGCTGCTGTTGGGAGGCGCGCCCCTGCTTTTCTAGCAACAACATGTCCCCCGACTCGTGGCGAGAGGGGGGAGGCAGTAAAAAGGCGCCCGATTCGAACAGTCCGCCCGCGTTCGACGTCACACCTGCCAATAGTGGCTTGGGTATTTTTCCTTTTCTCTGCGCAGTGACTGGATTAGTGAATCCTGGAAAACAGCAAAGACCCCGCTGAAATAAGGAAGAGATAGCCATTGTTGGGAGATGCCCAGGACCTGAGTGAGAGACGGGTTAGTCACACGGCAATGCCACACCGAGGGGGCTACGCCATGCTGGGAGGGGGTCGGGTGGGGAAGGCGTTCGGGTGAGTATTTCAGAAAGAGAGAATGGAAATCGAATGAATAGACACGTTCTGGGATAACCGTGTTTTTATATGTTTACACTTACGTAAATAATGAAAATTGAATCATTACCATCTTACACAAGTGAACACAAGTAAACAACATTGTTGACAACTATCGTTTCAACAGACCGTATCCCAATATGATATATAATTCTATTGAAACCTGTTGCAAAGCAAAGACTTGAAAGTAACAAAAATTAAATGAGGCGATAAAATCCATTTCAACATTTTTGTTTGATTTTTATTTATTATACGTCTTTTCTTTGCAACAGGTTTTAATAGAGTTAATATAGATAGTGGAAATCCGAACCAATGCAAAAAATATTGTCAACCACCTTCAGGCAAACCTAGTAACAATGCACTTGTGTGGAAGCCGTTGAAATCTAAACGTGCTATAACATAAACGTCTTGAGAATGACTTTATTCATGTTCACTTTTGTACTGTGTTATTACTAACAAACATATTTTTCCAATTCCAATAAAATAAATACTGTTAGTATCAAAGAAAAAGAGAAAGAAGGGATACAATTTTTATACATAACAAATTCCGTTTTTGATATTGAAAATTAGTTATTTTACTTATATTGAATAATTTCAAATTCGAAATCGAAATAATAAAATTACGAGATTGAGATTGAAGTTCAAATTCCATTCTGACAACGAAATTTTATGCTCCCTTCATCAAATATATAAATATAGCATCTTGATACGTTCCACATCTCCCATGAAGGTACTATGTATGTATAAGTGTATATTTTATAACAAGGACAAATAAACTATATCTATCTACCCCAGTATATTAATGCTGGTTAACTACCAGTTTGATTCCTCCCTCAACTAGCATTGAATGATTTCTGGCATGAAGAAAATTAAAAAAATTATGAAATCAAGTCTTCAATCAGATTGTTCACTTGCGTTGAATGATTTTTGAATTTGATGAAGTAAAAACATTCGATAAACAGAGGCTTAAACTAGTGGGTGACATGAAGCCATAGTAATCAGTTCTGAAAATATTGAGCGTTTCTTTATTTCAAAAACATAGGGGTTTGCTAGCACTTAATATTGCAATTAATGTCTGATTTTATGTCTTTGTGCTTTAATAATAATGATAATGAGTGCACATATATAAATGATTATCCCTTTTCTGACAGATAATTCCATTTCCACCTCTATGGGATATTTAAAGCAGATGAGAGGACGCTTGTACAAAATAAGTGAGTTTGCAAACAACTGTACACTCTTGTAAAAATAAGTTTTATTGGTTCATCATGCTGCCATACAACACTCACAAATCTTAAACAAATAAAAAGATACTAGTGACCATCCACGCAAAAATTATTTAAAAACGATATAAATAAAAACGAATGAAAACCAAATATCAATAGAAACTTGCATATTTAAATGGAGTACAATAGTAGAACAATGGAAAGAGGTTGATTCAATGAATTTTCAACTAGCAAAATTTTATTTACAGCGAAAGATGAAAAGCAATTTGGCGCAGTTAAAAGTTAAAGTTTCTAAACTTTGTTCGAGTAAAACTTTCACAAAATAATTTTGTGGAATGAAATATTCGCTTAAATATAAGGTTCCAATTAAATACACAGTTTTGTTATATGTACACGACAAAACCAAACAAATATTCGACCCTAAAATAGCACTCAAAACAAAATTGAAACCGACTCACTCTTTGACTGTATAAAACAGAAAATAATTCAAACTTCAATTCACCTGTTCCGTACAAAACTAATCCACTTCAATGAAAACAAAGATATCATAAATCAATATCTAAATTGCAGAATCACAAAATACCGTAGTAGTAGTAGTAACTGAATTTTAAAAGAGAAGATTTCAACTTTCCTGAATTTTATTGTTATAAGTTTGACTGTGTCTCCCTACTAACGATAGTGTGTCCTTTTATAAAACGAAATTGTTGATAATCAAATTGAAATTGATTTTTCCAAAGTATTTGTATTCCAGATACAATAACAAATTAGGCACAGGTATTAATAAATGTGTATGCCATAAGGCATATACATCTACTCGAAAACCTTGGTATATTAATAAGTAATATGAAACCCACATAACCCAGATATTTCGGGATCAGAAAATGTGAGTCTGTGGTCCACCTTGTGCAGGAAGATATTAATAAAATTAGACTCACAAGAACAGCAGCAGAGTTCAAGTAACCTCAGCATTTCTCTCTGAGAATTTCTCTTTTGGTCAAATATTTAGTGAAATTCATACAATCTACCAAGATAGTCGTAATAAATCTGAAAATAAATGAATATCTTCTACCCAATCATTCCTTTACCTTCCCAACTTCATCCTGTGCAATTTAACGAAGCAAACTGATGAAAAACTTTCTTGTACAGAACTTCAGAATTCGCAATCGATAACCAGGTACAGAACTATTTTAGAACGCCTTATACAGTCAATAAAATGTCTCTGTTTCTCCTACCTTACTGAGAAGCTGAGAGTCTAGCTGGCTATCTATTTCTTTCAGTTGATTATCCAGCTTTTGTTTGGTGCTATCATAAGTTTTATTCGATTCATATTTACTGTAGGATGGCATGTGGTGGTAAGAGGAGTCACTGCCAGCATACGAATTCCCTGAGCCAAAAGCCGTAGAATTTGTCAAAACACTGCTAACTGAAAAAAAAAACAGTGATTAATGATCAGTAGCACCGCTTGAGACTGGCCTTGTTCTGAACAATGAGGTTGACCAAAAAAAATTAATATGAAGTGAACCGCTTCATGGGTTATGTCAATATGAATATCGACTGATCCCTTCTGCCAACTGTATGTATTTCGTTCTTTGCAGTCACAACATTATTGCTAACAACAAGCGCAAAATTCCCATGGTTTTGAAGAAACACGTTTTGATTTGGTTTATATTGAGATCTACTACTAGTTAGAGAAATAGCAATCAAAGAACTGAATTCAACTCACCTAATTCCTCCCTGGAAACGGTCGACCCCAAAACATGGTCAATATCCGTACCACCAAGGCTAGGATGGGGCGTATGATGTGGAGAACGACCCAGCATACTCGAAACATCCTTATCGTACGTATGTTTCTGGAGAACCCTGATCATGGCATCTCTTTCCGCTAATTTGGATTCCAAATCTTTCAGCCTAAAACAGATTCGGTGTCAAAAGCTGCGAAGTTGATAATTTGATTCGTTTCACCTTGATTCCAGATCAGCAACCTTCTTCTGCGCTGCGTGAACCTCATCCATGTGTCGAATTTTCTCGTTCCGGGCTTCTGCTATAATTTTCTCAGTCTCTTGGCTAGTTTTTTCCAGTGCTGCTATCTTCGCATCCCTGAAGATTCGGATACGAATAAATATAAAATTCATTCATTGAATCAATTCGCCGAAGAAACTTGAAACTCATATAAATTTAGTGTATTTAACGCCGAATGTTGAAAAAGTGGAGAATCTTTGCTTTTTTTTTGAACGGAGATCAGAAGCCAGAGATGATATTTAGGATGTTATAAGAGTAACAGGTCTAGATTACTGTAATTATAGCCCCTAAATTGCTGGAGTAAAGTAAGTGGAAGTAGGGCTTCGTGAGACTAGTGTTGGTCTTGTCTTGGTCTTGATAGAAGACTTCGAATGAATCTTCTCAAGACCAAGAGTTGACTTTCAAGAACAAGACTCTCTCCCAAGAGACGGCCTCGAAAGAAAAATAACTTAAATTTCTCAATATTATCAATATTAAGAAAAATCTGATGGAAAATGTTATGGCGATTTATTTCAATTACTTATTTTTCATATGGTAGGTTTTTAATTTTGGTTCACTAAAATCGAAAATTCATTTTTCAAATTCAGTATTGCAGTTTTACAGTTCACAACAAATAGGTGTTTGTTGTAAGGTTGCAGTGGTCCATACATCCTACTACTGAAGAAAGAAAAAAATTCAATACAATAAGTTATTTGGATTGAATTTGAAATTTTTGGAGATATTTTTGTAACTGCGTTGTTGTCACTTCCAGCTAAACATGGTAAAGTATATTCTTATGGTGAAATGAGAAATTTATTTTGCTTACTTTACCCATACAAATTGACAATTGTTAAAGACTGAGAAATATAAAATACTCATCATATGCAAATAAACTGTTGGACACTTGAATTGAATAATTCAAATTGCTAGACGCCTTTTGATCCACGACCAAGACTATCAAGACCAAGTCCAAGACTGAGCCAGTCTTGGTCTTGAAACATCAAGACCAATACCAAGACTACACTTTTTTTCGAGACCAGGACCAAGATTGATCAGTCTTGTTATCGCAGAGCCCTAAGAGGAAGTGGACCTCAAGGCGTAAACATCTGCTTTAATCTTCACTTTCCGACCTAAAAATAACTTCCAAGAAAAAACACACTTTGGAATTATTGTGAGTGGAATGTCTTCAACAGAAGAATACACGTACTTCGGTATGCTAGCAGCGTCGATAGCCGCCTGCCGCAGCGTGCTCTCCTCTAGGAACCGTTGCTCCCACTTCGAGCACTCCCCCTCCAACGTCATGATTCTCTCGTCGCGCTCCCTCAGCCGCCGCTTCAACTCCGACGCCGACTCGCCGCCGGACCCGTCGGGGGAATCCCAGCCCGCCGAGCCGCCGCCCGCGCCGCCCCTTGTCTCGCCTCCGCCGCCGCCCTGCGTCGCTTTCGAGCGCTGCAGCTCGCGCTCCAGCTGCAGCCGCAGCTTCCGCTCCGTCTGCTCGCGGCGGTCGCTCGCCATCTGCATCGACGAGAGCGCCCTCTGCAGCTGCGACACGCGCTCGACGTACACTTGCTTTTTGCGACACTGAAACGAGGACAGGTTACAAATAGTTTCGGAACCGCCGTCTGGAGCGCTAGCGTCTATGCGGACCTGTCACTTTTATTTTGCTGCTTTGACGATGTAATTCCTCGCCGCAACTTGTCGCTGCGAGAAATGTCATCTATCTGTCAGTTTGCATTGCAATATTCAAAAATAGCACTGAATGCTACCACCAACATAAACGCCTACAATATCACAACATATATATGATAACTTTTATTTCCCAAGAAACTACAAAGTTTATAGAAGGGAAAAATATTAACTCTAAGAATATTATACATTAAAGGAAAAAAAAGGCAAGGAAATCAGACTGTTTCATTGTAGAAAATGAAAAGAAATTATGGCAATAAAAAATAAATAAAAAATTGCCAATTATCTATTTCATTAAATGTTTTTTTAGGTTGGCTTTGCATTCATTGCATCTGGTAATCTATTATAAAAAATGATTCCTGTGTGATAAATTGACTGTCGTCCTATGTTAGATTAGAATTTCATCTTTGATAAATTTTTGGAAGATCTGGTTGTATGACTGTGCTGTCTTATTCCTTAATTCATTCGAAAACAAAGTTGATTTCTGACGTCTATGTAGGAGCATTTGAAGAACCAAGTCTGTTTCTGTCTTCTCTCCCATCTGAAAAATGTTACTCAGGCAGCATATGATCAAATACCACCTAGTTCCTTTAAATAGAGTATGTAACTAACTGTCATTCAAGGATTTAGGACTGAGATCTAGATGTATAAATTGGCTCTTATAGTAATTGTGATAAATTCACCTTATCACTTTACTTGATTCTTTCAGTTTCGAAAGTTAATCGAAATATTCAAAAATAGTATTCTTCACAAAGAAGCCGCCATATATATTTGTGGTTTGCGGCAACAAATTTACCATAAAAATAACTAAGTCGTTGCAACTTATCACACCAAAAAAGATTTACGCAACTCGAAAAACTTGCATGAATACATGCAACTTTCTAGAGTTGCAGAGACAAATTGCATCGTCGAAACGGGCTATTACAAATTAACAGATTAACCTAACCTAACCTAACCTAACCCCTTAGGCATTCCAGATCACGTGTTGTCTGTGGGACAAACAATAAACAAACAAACGCTTGATAAAGGATAGTTTTACCAAGGAAATCACTAACTCATTTAATCATTTGACAAGTATTTGGAATGCCTAATGGGTTGAAAAATTTGAGATCTCTTTCAATAGATTTCAAAATTTGCCAAGCAGAGGTCTTTGACAATCTTAAATTCATTTGGACGTGTCTGTCATCCAGATCATTAAAAAGATCGTCCCTTTTACGAATCCAACAAGGCCGTTGAACGACAAATTCTTGTTCGTCTTCGCTATCGTCTTGAAATGCAGGATAGATTGATCGGCGAACGATAATTTCAAAAATTACATACGGCAAAGATAAATCTTATAATATAATTGCCAAAAATATCAAAGACAATGTTTGCTTGAATGTGGTTGACAATGTTCTTTGCTAAATGGTAATTGTTCGGAATATATTATTAACTCTATTGAAACCTGTTGCTAAGAACTAGAAGATACAAATACAAATCAAGTAGGTAATCAAATCCAAACAGGTTTAAATGGATTTTTGGGTCGAGAGTAAAATTAATATATTATTTTTATAATATTAATTATAAATATTCTGGTGGCGTATTGATTCTTGACTATCCACTAAGATTATTGAGAAATAGTTGAAAATGGGACCAATTATGCTGCCCATTAAAAATTTTCAATAGTCAATATTTTTCGAAAAATTTTGGGGAGTTAAATTTTATAGCATACCTATCGAAAAACGTACCTACAAGATATTTCAGAAATCTCGATGGTGCATCATATTCTTCTATAACAATTGTTGATTATTTTCAATTACCAATATTCAATATCGAAAGTTATTCATGATTCACCAGAATACACCTGATTGTACACATTGCAATACAAATTTTTGTGAAGATATTTCATTAACATGACGATATATGATAACAAAACTTTACCTCGAATCGAAATGCAAATCGCCAACTCTCCAGAGAACGAGTTTCAAAATAGTTTTTAAAAATATTCCCATTATATTTCACAATCATGACGTGTAGTATTCTGCATGATCGTGCAGTTTTCAATTCCACAATCGATTTATATAGCTTAAAGGTGTAGGAATGTCTGCATAAACAACTAAAATCTTACTTCTTCTTCTAGACGAACGACGTTTCCCTGAGCATTTGTCAGAGCGGTGTCTAAAATGTCGATGTGAGTCCGCTGCTCCTGCAGAGTGGCGCGCTGGGCGGCGAGTTCGATCTCCTGTCTCTCCTTCGCGGCGGACAGTTCCTTATCTGCGAAAACAAACGAGCGTCACCAACATTTTCCGATCGAATCGGGCGACCGAGCAGGACGTACTTTGCGAAATCAGCTGTTTGATCAGACCCTCTCGCTTGTTGAGTTCCCTCCTCAGGTTTTCGGGCACGCTGTAGTCCGGAACCGGAGACCTCGACAGCATCTGCGTCGATAACAAGTCAACTTGCTCTCGGAGAGCTTTGTTCAGTTCTTGATATCGGCAACAGTCGGCCTGCAATCGAGCCCTAGCTGCGCGCTCTAGCCGTTCTCTTCTCTCGCACGATTGGACCAACTCCTCGTGGCCTTTGTGGACTTTCAGAATTTCTTGTTCCAACTGAAAAAGTAACAGAACCCCGCCCGTATAATACAGGACATCTCAAAGATATCTCATTTGTATCCACCCTCTCATTTAATGCACATTTCAATTACATTTATAAAGAAATATCTAAAAAGATATATTTTTTTACCAGAGTATCATCAAATCTTTCTTTGTATTCTAGGTTAACTGTTTATAATACAATTATTTAACCTCATTTTCATTTCTGTGGAAGTATCCTATTTTCGTTTGAATTGAATGAAATTTCTGGTCTACAGAAATTACAAAATCGAAGACTTCGCATCATATTGAGATGAAACAGTAGTACAAATATCAATTTCATGTTGAACACAATGGCTGTCACTGTCACAGAGACTGTATCTAATAACAATGACCTTCATTTATTTATTATTGTTATTTATTTTTTTACCTCTAGTTACTTCTATAATTGAACAATTTTTGAATTTTGCGATGTTTGTGGTGTTAATAGTGCAGAATCTAATATCCATCTACTAATATATTATTATATATTTTCTAAGTGTTTAAAAATATAAAATCGTTTCAACAAATATTTTACAAATAGAAGGGAGTAAAAAAAATGCCAGAACCAAAATTGATGTCAATTGATAACGAGACCTCTAAAATATTTTCCATGAATGTTCTGAATTCATAGTATGAAACAAACGATTTAGGCTGGATTCGTACGATCAAATTTCGGATCTGTCTGAATCCAGCCTTAGTTTCAAGCAGAATTTGAAAATTATCGGAAATGACGTGAAGCAATTATAAACATTGAAGGACATTAAATGACCACTGAGCTCACCAAAACATCTTGTGTAAGTGTGGTCCATGCTTCTTAAAAAAATGTACATAAATCCAAATCTTACCCGTTGCGTTCTTTCAACCCTCTGGTAGCAATTCTCCAGCTCCTGCTTCAAGGCACTATTCTCCTTGATAAGGATCTCCACCATTTCGGCGGACGGCCAGATCTCTTCTCCCTTGGATTCGTTCTCCTCCCTACCGCGAGTGGGAGGTCTGGGGGCGGAGACACCCCTTCTGAAGAAGGAGGCGTCGCATTTTATGGAGCCGACATTGGACAGATCGGGCTGAGATTTCGATAGAGTCAATTTATCCGCGTTTATCTTATTACTATTATCGACAGCTTGAATTAACGGCGATTTGTCGGCCCAGTTCGGATATTCTGGCGGCGGAGGGAAATTGTTAATGTCGAAACTGACGGGGTCGAAGTTGAAGAGATTTTCGATATTCTTATCTTTGGCAGTATCATTGGGGGACGGAACTTTAACTTCTTTGGCTAAGTGCTTCAAGACCGACGATTGCGATAGGTAGTCGTCTGGAATTTCTGTGATCTCTTGCACACCTGAATGAGAATACATTAGAATGAAAAATGATCAACGTATCAATCCGATGTTTTATTTAAATTTTTATTCACTCAGCATTGGTGTGATAGTGTCAAATGAGAAACTTGTCATCCATGTGAAACATCCAACATTTAAAAGTATATATGATAAAATATATAAGTAAATGTCTCTATCTTTCGGTCAGCTTCGAAGAACAATTTGGTGGTACTCAGGTGTTTCAATTCTTTGAGCACAGTTTGAAATCAGCAAACGACATTCTCCCCTTATTTGGGAGATATAGGCCCCCGAATATCAGAAGAGGGGCATATTCAACTCATTTTTTGGAAAATATCACGATCGGAACACACTTTTTATATCACAGATCCCCACTATGCCTCATTCTACCTTCCTCAATACTTTTTCGTTATGTCGCTGAAATTCAAATCGTTTTTTCATGACAGCTTGGAATATTTCCGGAAAATAATTGAGGAAAGTAAAAAGGAGTGAAAAGGGGTACTGGAGACTCAACATACAATCTTATGAAGAAGATGAACTATGTATTTCGTCTAGCCTTTCAAGGGCCGTATCTTCGAAACAAAAGAAAATGCGCCGCGGTTTTACTCAGATATGTGCTATATAAGATGTCTAGAAGGATGGTGCTGGGACTGATGCGATATTGTTTAGAATTTTATGGCGACACTTTTCTGTCATTAGTGTCATTTTTACGTATCGTGTTGTGTTTCTCAATTTCATCGCTAGTTGACGCTAATTGGAAGTACCTAGTCAACCGATCGATCGACAAACTATATTCTTTGATTCGAGCAGTCAACAAAATGAACAAAATCTGATGTCATACTCATAAAAAACAAAATCGAATGAAAGGAATGCAATTATAGGGAATTTGGCCAATATTCTAAACGAATAATATAGGTTGTTGATCAGTCAGCGTCCAAAAGTAAAAGTATAGCCAGCCGTCAGGTCGGCCGTTTATACATTTCCTAGGAAATTTGTAACTCTTTCCCAACGTTCATATATAGGAAAGTTACGAAATGTCACGAATTTATTGGCGAAGGGGTACCTGAGGCTAGGGGCAGGGCAACGTTGGTATATAGGAGGAAGGTTACGAAATGTCATCATATCGATCCCTCCATATTGCGGGGGCGTCAATGAGGTTAAGGTGAAATTCCACGATATACTAATATGCAAGTGGATTTCAGTTTCTGGTATCTGATTGGTAGATAACAACAGATAGCAAAAAAAATACCCGCTCCCCTAATAAGATCTATGAATATTCGAGTATGTATATTGAAAATCTAACTTCATGGTGTTCAATACTGAATGTCAGTTGAGAAAAAGTATGGATATACTCTTCGTATTTGTGTTTGGTTTGACAGATAATTCAACTCGATCTGATCTCGATATATGTGAAAATTGAAAACGAAAGCTAATGAAGAATTGATGACTGTGTATGGTTGGTGAAAATCCGAAAGTAATACCTGTGTTTAAAAAAAAGTGGAACTGTTCCTCATGCAGCAAGAAAGTTTGCCGGAGTATGATAATTACTCCTATATGAAATGGAAAGTATTTGGGTTTACCAGTCGTTCAAGGATCTTTTTCCGAGGCCGAGAAAATGTTTGAGCTATGTATTATAACTGTGCCCCTTTTGGCACAATTGTGCCACCAATCGCAACCCTGATTATACTTTGAACGTTATCTACGTCTTCTAATGTATAGTGTTAAATTTATATAGGAATCCAAATGATTTTATGAACAAAATGCCTCTTCAAAGATATCGCTTTGTAATCATGCAACCAATTGACTTAGGTTGGTCCTCTCCTGTTATTTCGCAATCATTTTCATAAAAGTGCTCCGAGCATATTCTAGAATAATTTGTCGGAATCCACGTATCGGGTTTATTACAAAAAGCTATCCACTCTTGCCTTACAACAGGATTCTTCGGAAATGAGTGACAACTTAAGGCTCTACTTGAGCTTAATAGCGTTCCCCAAGTGTTCAAACAGCCCGTTACACAGCACGTTTCCCGGCATAATAAATAATCAAAAAGTGTTTTATACAACACAATAGCTAAACGAATAAACACCCAAGAAAAAACACCAACAACTTATCCTAATAGAAACACTTTGAAGCTAGTAAAATATTAGTCTAAGAAACTCATTACACTAATGAAAATTGAACAAACAACTTAGAATACTTGAAAAATGATTCCCTAAACTCCACAAAGACGAGACAGAATACACGACGCAACGCAGGTTCATGCTGTGGCTGTGGGCTGTGACAGTGACAACGCAACAAATCTTTTACTTTTACAACAGAGTAACAAAGACACCAATAGACAGAGACAATCGGGAATCAGTTACATAAAACATATATGTTTGTGTGTTCTGTGACAATTTCTTTGCACTTTTCCTGTTTATCTTTGGTTCTATGGGGTTATGCCACCTATAGAGATTTTTTATTTACCCAATTTACCCCAGAATTGCCAGCTTCGATTTCCCCAAACCCTGCCCCCAGCCTCAGGTACCCCTTCGCCCATAAACTCGTGACATTTCGTAACTTTCCTATATATGAACGTTGGGGCAGGGTTTGGGGAAAACGAAGTTGGCAATTCTGGGGTAAATTGGGTAAATTAAAAATCTCTATGGGTGGCATAACCCCATAGAACCAAAGATAAACAGAAAAACTGCAAAGAAATTGTCACAGAACACACAAACATATATGTTCTATGTGGCTGATTCCTGATTGTCTCTGTCTCTTGGTGTCTTTGTTACTCTGTTGTAAAAGTAAAAGATTTGTTGCGTAGTCACAGCCCACAGCATACCTGGGGGCAGATTCTATTTCACGAATTCGATTATCGAATTGTTTAGAATATGCGTTCATTTTCGGTACAGCTCATGCTACAGTCACAGTCTGAGCTACTCGACAATCGAATTCGTGAAACAGAATCTGAGGGCTGAACCTGCGTTGCGTTTTGTGTTTTGTATTCTGTCTTGTCTTTGTGGGGTTTATGGAATCATTTCGCAAGTATTTTAAGTCGTTTGTTCAATTTTCAATAGTGTAAGGAGTTTCTTAGAGTAATATTTTACTAGCTTTAAAGTTTTTCTATTAGGATACGTTTATTAGGATAAGATTTCATTCACGAATAATCATAGTACTCATTTTGTATGAATGGACTATATCCCAATTGGTTGCATGATTACAAAGCGATATCTTTGAAGAGGCATTTTGTTCATAAGTCCATTTGGATTCCTATATAAATTTAACACTATACATTAGAAGACGTAGATAATGTTCAAAGTATAATACAAAGCTCAAACATTTTCTTGGCCTCGGAAAAAGATCCTTGAACGACTGATAAACCCAAATACTTTCCAATTCATATAGGAGTAATTATCATACTCTGGCAAACTTTCTTGCTGCATGAGGAACAGTCCCACTTTTTTTTTCAAACACGGGTATTCCCTTCGGATTTTCACCAACCATATACAGTCATCATTTCATTTGCTTTCGTTATCAATTTTCACATAATCGAGATCAGATCGAGTTGAATTATCTGTCAAACCAAACACAAATACGAAGAGTATATCCACACTTTTTCTCAACTGACATTCAGTATTGAACACCATAAGTTAGATTTTCAATATACTCGAATATTCATAGATCTCATTAGGGAAGCAGGTATTTTTTTTTCAATATCTGTTGTTATCTACCAATCAGATACCAGAAACTGAAATCCACTTGCATATTAGTATATCGTGGAATTTCACCTTAACCTCATTGACGCCCCCGCAATATGGAGGGATCGATATGATGACATTTCGTAACTTTCCTATATATGAACGTTGCTCTTTCCGTTGCAAACGCCATCTGAACTGATTTGATGTCAAGGGGTCATGATGCTTATTATCGTAGTAGGCATGTGTCGCCACTTAGACCCCAATCTTTCTCAGGTATAAATCCCTACACCAGGGTTTCTAGACATCTTAGTGCTATACTTGTGGAAAAACCTATATATGACAAAATCTTTTTTTAAAACAAAATATGGCAAAAAATCCTAATTCATCACCATTGAATCTGAGAACAGGTTGTTAGAACTGTGAACATTAACTAAACCTCATATTAAACTCGTATACACTTGTTCAGATTCCAATATTGATTTGTTTTTTGTCAGATTGTGCTAAGTTGAGAACCCAAAAGAACTACAAACTAGCAAAAATTGTGGTATAAATTCTGTCTCACATCACTAATACCTCCCTATTACCCTTGATTCGCAAAAATAATGCGATTATAAACTTTGTATTACCAGAAAAAGTATCTCCCAAAAAATTCCAAGTGTTATATTCATAAAATATTGTGAATAACATTTACATTGATAATTCAACATACCTGTACTAGAAATAGATGGTGAGGGAGAAGCTGAATTCCTTTTGGTCATTGGAGATAGTTTTGGATCATTACATAAGTTGTTAGACTGATGTGTGAGAAAGTTTGGAGGTGAAATGCTTGATACTTCTCTTGGTCCCGAATTTCTTCCTGGAAGTCAATTTGTCCATGTGATAATGATAGTAATTTATTCAAATAAACCTCCAAGTTCAAGAACAAGAGCTAAATGAATTTTGTCAGTAATACAGGAAAGTACTGCTTGATAAATGCAGGTTAGCACCTGAAAAATGACATAGGTGCATGGTGCAGAAGTGCACTAGTTGCATACAGTATTTTTTTTGTTCATCCAAAAACCGAAACTTCATTGAAAGGAAAAAAATGAGTGCAATACAAATTTCAGTTATTCCCATAATTACGAGTTCAATCAAATAAAGTTTAGCAAGGACATAAAAAAATAAGATTTCTACTTTAATTTTGATTAGGTAAACAAATTTCAAGGCTCATTGAATCAATTTTGAAATATTTAATTTTGTAAAATGAATGCTTTGAGGAAATTGTTTTCAATAGAGGACAAGTGTATATCTTTGAAAACAATTTCTAAAAACATGCAGAACTACTTTTACACTGTATATTTAAATCTCAAGTTAGAATAATGATTTTAACTATTTGAGTTTCATATACCCAATTGAATTCCACAATGTTTTTCAATTGTCACAATGATTCAGTAGCTTTTCTCTATTTTAGCACATTTTAATATTTCTTCCACTTTCATGATACCATATAATTCAATTCATATATTTATTTGCTCATATATTTCTGAATGCAACACAAATATAAAATTTTGAGTGAAAAGATCTGTGTATTAATCAAATTTGAAGTATTGGCATTAAATATTGATTTCATTTACCTGTCCATGGTTCATCTCCAGCACTATGAATGATTAAGGTATTATATGATGAAGAAGAAACATCCAAAGAACTTCGATTTGATGGCAAGCTATCCCTCAAAGAACTCCTCTTAGAGTCATTCAAGTTTTCTTGACCTTGTGGTTCTTGTCTGGGTGTATGCCTTATCACATACTTTTCTTCATTCGATAAATTTTCATTAGAGGTTGATACGTCAGTCTCACTACCACTCAAACTTTGACGAAAATTTCCTGGAGAAAAATATAGTTTAGTACAAGAAAGATGATAGGTGCCTGTTTACCTTGGCTCAACTTGAAAGGCCTGTATCTGTTGTTAGACTGCATCTCTTCAATTTTGTTATAATCGTATAAGTGATTACCATATTTTATAAGCTACAATCTGTAAAATCAATAATTATAATTTGACGAACACGTAAAAAGTAATCATAATTACTTTTATGAAAAATTATCATGAAGTTATTCACAAGTTGATGGTATAAATTATTTTTTTCTCAATTATTATTCTGGATTGCCTGTCAGTTTTGTAGTTGAATAAACATTAATTTTTACATGTTCCTGAATACGCTAGTTAAAGAAACAATGGTTCATACCTAATTACACAAAAATATTTTCACTTTTTCCACTGGGAGTTTGAGAACGTTCTTGAAAACTTAGCTGTATTATACTATTCACCCATTCAATAGCAAACAATCATGCATATTCAAAAGTCTGGTTTATTTAATTTCATCAAAGTTCTCACAGGTGAAATATTTACATCTTTCTTTCAGAATGTAGAGTAATGTGTAGGTTAGGGACAGCCAATTTTATTTGAATATATGCCATGGCAATACATTCCAAGGAAAAATATTTGTTTGATTCATCTAAACCTATTAAAGTAAGGTGCTACTGTACATACTTATAAAATAGGCTGTATTACCAATAGTTGCTATAGTTTTTGGGTTGTAGATGATCCACATATAAAGGCTTATAGGGAAGGTTATGAAAATGTTATTTAATGAAAATTCATATTCTTGTCCCATTGAATACAAAGAATTCTACAAAACAATTTTCTACAAGGTGATGGGAAAAACCATTGAGGTCAAAGAAAATATTTTCATTACTTGAGATCATATGCAGAATTTTTTCTCAGATAATATTACTGGAATATTCGATGAAGACAGTTCTGCAATAATAGAAATAATACGAACTTTAAAAAATTAAAATTTATAAATACGTTTCATTTATTGTATCTCTCAAAGCAATCTATTGACACATTCCTAAACTGATATATGAACACACAACTTTTGTGTTATCACTGTACACTGTCCAGTATTTCAATATCATACTTAAATTGTTCATCATATGATGTAATTTCAAAGCTATTCAAGGAATTTCTCTGCATTCCTGGCATTCCTATAATCGCCCATTAGTGGTTGGATGGATTATCATAAAGGCTGCAAGTTGAGTGAACTTTACTTGCTTTTATCTAAGAACTTCAAGCCACGTAAATATTTGTGAAGTCAGAAATTAAATTGAAACATCGAATATATTAGAATTTGTAGAATAATGTAAAATGCATCTGTCAAAAACTTTCACAAACTGTTTTCGTACTAATTGCCAAAATATCCATGATTGCACTTACAAACCCTAATCTCTGAACACACACTCGATACAAGCAGAAGTTCTCTTATGCACAAACACAAATAAAAACAAAAAAAGGAAATATTGAAAAATCTTTAAATCTAGCTCATTACACATCGTCTAAACACTGAAAGTTAATACACTAGGCGCGTCTAACAGCTCACAGCACTTAAAGCTTCTTCACAAAATTTGACAGTTTTCCATGTTGAAATGTCAGATTTTGTGAAGCGCCTTTGAGCGCTGTAAGCTGTTAGACGCGACCACTTTTTTGCTTCAACTTCACATCGCAGAAACCACCGTATAGAATGAGAGAGAGAGAGAGAGAGAGAGAAAAGATATGTACTGGACACCAAGCAGAATTACCAAAAATTTGAACCATACATCGGATCTATTCAATTGAAATTTATCCCACATCCATCACAATTGTTTGGAATTAATTTGAAATAGACAAATGTTATTTTTCAACCAATGACCAAGCTAGTGTTTTATGATGCCCAAGTATAACAAACACTGAAACGAAAAAAAGTTCGTTCTTAAATCTTAGATGAAAAGATATGTATTAGTATTATATATACATATATAATATCTATGGTATAAATGGATGAGCTCTCCAAATATTAATTATTTTCTTTTGTTTTCACTTCGAAAATCGAGAGAAAGATTCGATGTATATTATTCTGTTATTCAATTTTGGAACCAATCAAAAGCGCTAGGTTTTAATTGATACAGATACTGAAAAAATCCGGATTTTCCAAGAAAACTGTCTGCCACTGGATATTTGGAATTGTGTCAAAAGTAGCTACCTTTACTCTGGACAGTTGACAAGAACAAAAAAGTTGTTGGCAACAATGTTTTGAATGTGTATATTTTCATTTATCTTATCTTTATTATGGGACATAATTAATTATATATTATATCCTCATATCCGTAAATAGTTATTAGATCGCAGACTGAATAAACAATGAGTACCTACGAAATTAGTAAATCTTCGGTAAGTTTGTAGTTGTCTAAATAACTATTGTTTTTACCCTTTCATATTTTCAGTTATTGAGTTTGAAAGCAGAAATATTGAGAAAACAACAAGAATTAGCTAAAGCTAAAGTAGATAATGAAGTAAAAGTCAGGATCTTAAAAAAGAACACTCCACTAGAAATAAAAAATAAAGGTGTAGAAGCTCGCATTAGAAGTGATGAATGTGAAGAAGAGGAGGACTTGCTGAAACAGTCAAGGTAATGGTTTGGAGGGCTTTAGTATTAATATTTAAGAGTCTTCGAGCTATATGAAATTCAATTATGGTTGTACCTGCCACCTCTAATTGCTCCATAAACTATTCAGGGATAACTGATTTTATCAAGATAGCTGGGGAATTTTTCCATTTTTGAGTTATTTAGAAAACTGAACAAGGTACTTGTAAAAGTTTATTCAACTACTTTAACAAATCATTTAGATTATACTGCAGCTGAAGTAAGGTTCAACTTATTCATTCAAAGTGGTAAGATGCCTTTAACTAAACCTTGCCCAATTACTTCTTAATTTGTACGAATTGAATCCATTCACAAATTACATAACTTCATCAGGATTGAACATTCCCTAAAAAGTCAAATATAAGTAATGGTAAGTTGATTCACAATCGAAATATTATACCTTCGCACGTCTCAGAATAGAATCTTTACTTGCATCATAAGGATGATCTTTTGATGGAATTTCAAGTATTGCAGGAACAGGAGAGTTGTGACTATCTATCACATGTCTGATGATTTCAGCAATATTCTGATTGATCAGGATAATATCAATATCATCTCTCTTGATGAAACGTTTGAAGCAGTCTTCAATTTCACTCACTGCCGTGTTTTTATCAACTACTAGAAAATTTGGGTGCCTATTTTTGTTGATTTCACCAACTCCTCCCAAAAGAAATCCAACACAAGTATCCTGAAACAAAATATTCAAATCTGATGTCACTGATACTGTTCAATTGTTAACCTCGTCTCCGATCACTGATATCAATTTGCCTTTTATTGCTGCGTGTAAAGCCATTTTTACTTCTTTTTCTTGTCTACTGAAATAACTTGAGAAATTGATCAGACACTGCACCCTTATCACATGACAATATTGACATTTGTGATTGTGACGTAGACACACCTGACAGGAATCATACGTTAACAGTGTTGCCAACGTCAGCGGAAAAATGTACCCTTGGCACTGGCTCTAAAGGCCAATTTATACATATTTGTTTCAGTCTGAATTCAGACAGATCCGAAATCCGATCGTACGACGATCCGATAGCTTTCTGATTGGTCTGAATTTAAATTTAGACCAATCAGAAAGCTATCGAATCGTTGTACGATCAGATTTCGGGTCTGTCTGAATCCAGCCTTAGTCCTAAATACTTGAATGACAATTATTTGTCCCACATTTAATTTCGGAGAGTTAAATAACATTTTTAAGACTGAAGAGAAGACTGAAGCAGACGTAGTTCTTCAAATGCTCCTACCTAAAATCAACTCTTGTTTTGAATGGGATAAGAATTAAGCCAAAAATATTTACGTATACACGAACAAGAAGCGAATCTCACAAATTCGACAAACACACCTGAATGCGGATTTACAGATTTGCCGCCCGTAGGCTATTCAAATTTTGCCGCCTCCAAATTTTGATATATTAGTCCACAATCATAAAAATTTTCTATCAATAAAATTGAAACTTCATGATTTGTGCTCCATCATCCTCGATTCACAAATTTTTCCCGTATGCTTAGTATCATTGAGAACTATGGTACCGTGTTAGAGATCCTTGATTATTTTTTACAGCAAAGAATTATCAAAAAATATCTCATTCATTTAGAACTTTCAAAGTAACGTATATATGTCTTAAATATATATTTCATTGAAATTCTTCCCGATGAAAGGTAGCTTTAAAAGTGTACGCATCTCTGAACTGAGTCTGTTTCCATATCATTAGGATACAATTTTTCTAAAGAACTGTTTTTTTTTGTCAGAACTGATGGTAACAAATTACACATTTTGGTAAGAGACGAAAATTTCTCGATAAATCCGTGATATTCCAATATCTTCATCGGGTGTTTCATCAAATCATTTTAGTTCAATTATCAAGTACACGGAGAAAGAATTATAGCAGTTATCAGTGGAGAAATTATGCAAAATAACTAACTTTCCGACTATAATATCGAATCGCTTTTGCGACATTCTAAGAATTCATGATCATTAATGTATAATTAATAAAGCGTTCAGCAATTGTTCATATAGAGATGTTGGAAGTAAAAAAATTATTAATAAAATTTGCCGCCCTAGGCTCCAGCCTACTCAGCCTGCTGGTAAATCCGCCACTGTATCTGTTTGTATGTATTTTCTTTCGATATACATTTGTCTTAATGGCGTAAATTTCGTTATTTTAACAGATTCATATTCTACATCAAATTTCAAGCATATTTTATATAATACATAATTCACCTATCTTGATTAGTTTTCTAAATATTTGATATTTAATATGAAAAATTGTATGTACAAGGCATTTTTCAAATGAATATATTATTAGTTAGCTTTTTAATTTTGTTGTCACTTTTAATATGGAGCTTTTGGATAAGGACTTTGTTGGAAGAATAAAAGTCCAAAATCAACATTTTTTCACACAGGGTGTCCTTAAAAACCTTTGAAATTTGAGATCCAAAAATGTCCAAAGTAATTTGAAAAATATGACTTGTTGACCTTGGTGTTATCCATTTAAAATGAAAGCAACCTTCATAAAAAATAGTTTTCAACCGATTAGGTACACATACTAGAACAAATGCCATGAATAAACTGATTACTTTTATTTTTCAAAGTCAAAACGCGAAAGGAACTTTTTTGCGATGTTTCTTACCAGACTACTGGATTCACGTATTTTTGGAATGGTTCATCTCAAAATTCATTCGAAATGCGTTTTTTATTAGAGTTGATCAGGGAATGGAATTGGCAAAATATATGCCATTTAATCATCCCACCAATTCAATTTTAGAACTTTCGTCAAAATTTTGACTACTCCACTAGATTCAGTTGGAGTAGATTTTGGTTCATCAGTTTTAGAATTCTATTGGTATATGTTCTCAATTAAAAAAGTAAAGGAAGTGTTATAATCATAATTTCGCTTATTTTCCATTAAACGACATATTTTTCACACGATCTTCATAACTATATTAAGTATATATTGCCACTTGAAAAAGTTTTTGTGGAAAATAATTTTTGCATGAAAAGGAAAAACAATTCAAAACTGATACATTCATAAAATCTTCTTACTATATTTTGATGAGCGTTGCCTTACATGAGTCAGGTTTTTATCCCTTCCCAAAAACAAATGAAAGTCACAAGATGTTTTCGAAAAACTCAAGAAATATACTTTAGTAGCTATCTCATTGCTTGGTGCACTGCATTTTGTAATGAAATACCTATATTACGTAGATAAAAAAGATAGAGTGGATAATGATTTATATTATCAATTGTTATCTTCGTTTCAGGTCCGTGTTAGAATATAAAGCTGAATTGTATAAAAAACTATCTTCGGGATCACTTACAGACGAGGAAAGGAAAAACGGAAAACGATTTTTGGTCAGATTCGACAAGAAAAATAAATCAAAAGTAAGTGATTTACCCCCCAGTGGCTCTGAGGACGAAGATAAAGCTTTAGACAGTGACAATGACTATTACAACTCTGATGATGATATCAACATCAAGGACCCTGGAGAGAAATTGTAAGTATCAATCAATTTTCTCTATTGTTTCGATTAACTTTTGACTCATTTGTTTAGTGTGGACTACGTTGATTGTTTTGGACGGACAAGAAGGTGTTTACAGAAGGATTTGGAATATCTGAAATCAAATGATGAAGAACTACGCAAAATAGTTGAAGAAAAAAAGAAGCAAAATGAACAAGCACTGGTAGACGGAGATGATTGCAATAAAGAAATTCCTCAAAATAATGACGATAGTGTCATTGAAAGAGAGAAAGAAGGTTCAACAATCTCTCCTGAAGAATCTGAACTATTATCAAGTGATATGAGAAGAGAAATGTTGAGGAAGAAATGGGAAGCTGAAGAAGAGGAATTGAGAAATAAATCTGACATTCACTACCAAGACATATTGTTTTCTGGTGAGTTAATGAAACTTGATTAACTAAACTGTGTACCATCAAGGTGAGAATATTTCATGTTTCAGAGGCAAGAACTCATGGCGTTGGTTACTACAGTTTCTCTAAGGACGAAGAAGAAAGATTAAAACAACAGCAGGCCCTGAAAAAATTGAGGGAAGACACAGAAGAGAAACAAAAGAAAGCACAAGAATTAAAATTATCAAGGGAAAAGTTACTAGCGGCACGCATAAAGGCGGCGAGAAACAGAAAAAGGGCTAGAATGGGCCTACCTCCAGAAGAAGACGGTAAGATTTATCATACACCAAGGAAATTGTGGTATATAGTGGTTTTTAATCGAATTTCAGAGCCAGAACCGCCACAAGAACCCAAACCGTCTGAAGAAGAGGTAAAGAAACAAGAAGAGATCAAGTTGAAAGAGCAAATGAGAGAACAAATTCTTGAAGAAGCCAGAAGGAACCACCTCAGGCCATGGGATATTGGTAAGGAAGGAGTGAAAGAACACTATGTAATGACTCAGGAAGAATGGGTTGACAAAAAAAGGGAAGAAAGACCAGAGGCTTTTGCGCCACCCACATCTGAGAGGAGGGATTTTAGGAGTTGCAATAAAAAAATTGAAGTGGAAGATACAGACAAATCTTTGAAATTTTCTTCCAAAAACACAGATAGAAAAAAGAGGCCAGTAAGAACTAAGTTAGCTTGTTTGAATCCATATAAGAGTGAAATAGGTAATGATAAAGGGCTCTTCAAAGATAAAAAAGATCAGCAAACTACCATTAATAAATATGAATTGTCAGGAAGAGTTCCACTATATGAAGAAATTCCACAAAATAAGCTTGTAGACCCAACACCTATAGTGGATTTGACTGATCCTCAAGATTTAGAGTTTGATGACAGACTTCTTGGAGATTATGACAAAATAATGCAAGATATAAATAAAGTTGATTGTGAAGGGTCAGAAAGGGGTAAAGGTGTGGAAATTGCCCCTCCACCCACGATGGAGTATTACGGGCCGAGCCAAAATAAAATACCGAGAAATTCTGCGCAACTTGACATATTTGAAGACTCGATTGAAGCTGGACTCAAGTTTCTGAGGACAAAAGTAGAACAAAAAGAAAAATCTTCCAAACATCCAAGAGAAATGTTTCTTTTATGAATTAAAATAGTAAAGAGATGAGTTAAACATTGGCCATTATAGATCAGGTGATGTTTAACGAGAGCTATGATATAATAAAATATTTATTGTTGTTCGAGTTGTTATGATTTGTAACCATTCATCCATTTCCATGATGGGATTATACAGAGCACAAGGCTCAAGATTCATTGTGAAAATAAGTTTGGTGTAAATTCAGTTATTCATATCTATGTTGAGTGGTAGATTGTTTACAACTGCAATTATTTTATTTTGATTCCCTGAACAATTAAATAAAAAACAATCTGAATATATTGTATTACATTTTTATGCCTGAAGACTAGAAAGTATCAACAAAATACTGAATGTGAGAAAAAAATATAACAAAGTTTCCAGCGATAAAAAAATAATGTAGTCTATACAGCAAATGCATTTCAGAAATGACGTCTCATAACTGTAGTGAAGGTTATACAAAAAAATGTTCAATAAAGAAAACTTTAAATCCCTTCAACACAATTGTGATCATTGTAAAGGTGGATTTCTGCAAACAGTATTGGCCACTTCAATTTAAACTTTCACTAGATGAACCTCTCACTTCCAATTGAGCATTTTATACAGCAACAGTTTTACCTTGACTTCCGAACTGTAAAAAGTGTAATTTGCTATGGTGCATGTGCAAATTGTAAAAGTTGCAGTGCAGATGACAACAAAACAAGAACCGAGGCATTTCAACTAAAGGGGCTTTTTTAAAAAAAAAAATCTTCCAATAATATTACCAAACTTCCAGATTGATGTACATGAATACTTTCTATAGAAATTGCTGCATAAAATATCAATATTACCTTTGTGAAAATTACAAAGTTGAAGTGAAATCAACTATTACATTAGTCCAACTTGAATGGGATTGTGTCCAATATTTATTTACCATTTCCACCACTGACATTTGTTATTTGTATGTATATATATATATATATATATATATATATATATATATATATATATATATATATATATATATATATATATATGTTTAGAGCCGTGTTGTGCAACAATCATCACATAAACATTACATTATCTTTAAGAAAAGTAGAAAACTAAAGGCTGATTTAATGAAGACATAATTTAGCGCATAATGTATAACCTCAATAGCCGAACACTACACCTCCCAGTTGAAAAAAATCCATTCGCTCACCTTAATCATTTTTATTTCATAGTGTTATACCAAAGCAATAAAAAAGTATCAGAAGTGGCAGTTTTCAGCTAGTAAATGTGATTTTCCTCAGTTTGAGTTATGCATTATCTACTGAATTTTGCTTTCATTGAACCCACTTTAATATTATGGGAGTGTCTATACAAACATTAAGGCATTTCAATTACATTTACTGCACTAAGAAATTCGGAACATTCAACTTTTCACATTATATTCTTGGTGGAAATGGCAAATTCACATGTGCAGTACAACGGTATGGAAAATGGAAGTGTGAAATTGTTTCTGTCAGAATTTGTGTTCATATTTGTAGGTTATGTTTTTGTTTATCGCAAACAATGTTAGACAATAAGCAAATTCCAACCCATTTTGATAGAGGTGCCATTCCAAACCCTGAGAATACCCAAGCCTTAAATTTCATAATACATATGCAAAGAACAAAACTGTCAAGTTTTTACTAGTGTCATTGGTAGACAATGTGCACCTGCGCTAATCCATAATTTATAATATGATTAGTCTTTTTGAACAGGTATATTTTCTTGATAAAAATTATCCTTGCATGAATCTGCCTCTCATGACACTGTTCAAATACAGTTTTCAAAACATTGAGTAGCAAGGGTTGAACACTTAACAGCAGGAACAGTTCAAATGAAAACATCTAGAACACAAACACTTAATATCTTGAACAAAAATCTCTCATCATTTAGTGAGCAGATTCATCAGGACCAATACAGCAAAAATATTCTATTGGTGGAACGAAAATTTTCATCCCCAAGCTTGTGTCTTGCAGTAGTGTAGCACTAATTTACCCTCGGTACTATAACAGTCATATAAATTTTTCACTGTCTGATCAGGTGAGGGTGCAAATGTTTGGTTCACATATATAAATAATTTTTCATTCTGCTCTAGTTTGATATATTTCTTGACAAACTGTATGATCCATCCTATTTTTTGATCACCGTCAACAGCCCACTTCTTTTTTTTCATGATAGGTGCATTCCCAGTTGGTTTCAAAAAAATGTCATATTTTTGTTTTTCCTTGGTTTTCCCCTGTTCTTCAGAAGTTGGGCATTCATTTGGAATATCAGATGCCAGTGATTGCAGAGCCTCAACAATTTCCTCACACTCTCCTTCATTTGGATTGCTCATTTTTATTTTCCTAAAGAAACATCAATTCGTCCTTTCTAATTGAACCACTGAACATGCACAATGAAAATGAGCATGAGATCTTGAGCATGAGCAATAGAGAATAGAACAATGAATAATCAATGAAATGTCTTGATCTTGATTCTTGATGCACAGAACCACAACACAACTTCTTGGAAACGTCGACTGTGACCTTCGTGACAGCTGGCGGCTGGCGGTGACAGAACACTCTGATTATTTGGGAGCATCTCGTTGCACCAACATTTTGTAACACACACAGTCACCGAACATACCCGAATGATTCAACTTTTGCAAAATTCATCCTTCTTGTTGATATGCCCACAAATATGTTATGTTGGGATGGGTTAGGATAGGCTGGGTTAATAAAAAATTGCAGAATATTTCGTGAATATTGCAACAGGCATCATTCGGGTATGTTCGGAGATTGTGGGTGTTACGAAATGTAGGTAGAACGCAACGCCAAAGATTATTGTTCTAAGAACCTACCCCTACTCTTTGGCAACGCACCCGATTATTTTTCCATGCGTTTCCTTTTTCTGTGTTTTCCAATGTTTCCATTGACAAACCTGTAAGTAAACACAGGACAGAGGGAACAAACATTCTACCAAATCACAGCATCAGGAGTGACGTCACAGGATTAACAAGTGTCCTCTGAATAAGATACAATGAATTTAAAAAAAGAGATCGCATGTTTAGTGTAATATAAATATATGCTGCTTTCTTTTTGAGTGTTTCAAGCCCCGGGGCAGCTAATTCTAGCTTCACTATTGGTGGAATTTGACACATGTCATTTTTCAACCAATGGTAAAGCTAAAATTAGCTGCCCCGGGGCTTGAAACTCCCAAAAAAAAAGCTGCAATACAATTATTACTTCACGATATATAATTGACATATATATATTAATACCAATATGAGTAATACCTGATAAGAGCTAATGTTAACTAAGTGAAGCCGAGTTATATCTCTGTTGCAGTCCCACCATCCGGTTTCTTCCATTTTTTGCGCATGCGCGATTTTTAATGTCATATGACAATTTCATTTTTTTGGTTATGTTATTTTGATGTCAAAAAAAAACAAACAAGATTATGAAGATTTCAAGAATACACCGCGGGCATATCTGACAGACGACAGTAAATGACAGTTGTCAATCCAGCCTGCTGGACAAACAAACCTGATTTACCTATGCTAAGTGTTTGTTTATGTCATATTTTAAAATCTTTTTTCTCAATAAAGGCTCAATTTTGTGCGATTGTGAAATGTGGAAGTAATAGCGGCAGACATAATGTTTCATTCCATCGATTCCCTTCTATTTTCGACAATAGAAAAAAAGATTAATCCTCTTGCTGAAAAGATATGTGAATTGTGGATTCAGGCAACTAGAAGAGCAGATTTAACTTCTTATAAGTTGAAATGGGCAACGGTGTGTTCAAAACATTTTGTAGGAGATATTTTCAAAGGATCTAGGAAACATAGGCAACATAATTTTATTTTATTTTTTCATTTCAGGGAAGCCACGTGCACTCAAAGATGTTGACAATATGGACTGGGTAGTGAATCAATTACTTGGCTACAAAACAAATATCAATGCAGTTCAAAGTATTCAGAGATTGTATCGTAGGGAGCAGCATGATGAAAATGAGATCGAAAATATTCCAGTTGGTATGGATGAAATTGATGATGATCCTTTGTGTGAATGATCCAGCTTATCAAAACTTGAATATTATTGATGAGCAAAATCAAACTCTGAATGATATAAATTAACCAGTTGAAGAAGTGGAACATGCACAAAACTCTGGTGAATACCTATGTCCCGATATTGATTTCGAGTTGCAGAATTGTTATCGTGAAATCCATCATCTCCGGGAAACTTTGCAGACTTAATCATTCACATTGGAAAGTTTAAAGCATAACTCATCTAAATGCCTTTTTTATACAGGATTGCCATATGAAAAGATGTTTGTGGTTTATAATTTTGTAGAGCCTTTTATAACATACCCTAAATCTGTTCTTTCAAAATTATTATTTATTAAAGTACATTTTCAGTATTCTTTTCACAAGCTTCACTCCAATCCTTCTAATCCATTTAGATATAAACATATTGCATGAATCCAAAGTTTTATAGCCTTTGGAGTCTTCTATGCATGCACTCTCATATACAAAATAGCTAATAATGTCATACAACATGTCATGAAACTTTAGGAAAGTTTCTGCACAGCATTACTACAATCCCCAAATTTCAATAAATAAGGATCACATCCATCAGTTTCTCTAAATATCTCTTCTGGATATCCATAGACAAGGTGTTGAAAAAACCACTTTTATCAGCCATTTCACGTACAATTTCCTTGCAAGCAGGAAGAATAATGAATATAGATTGCAATAGATAGACATTTATATATGTCAGGTACACTAAGGGTATACCGAAAATTATGGTAAACCCGTAATTTCTTCATAATTACGATCATAATCTCATTAAATTACCATTGTTGCTTATGGAAGTACGGTTTGTTTGTCCAGCAGGCTGATTGACAGTTGTCTTGTGACGTCACATGCCCGCCGTCTATATTGAATATATCTACGAATGTAGCAGTACGGAAAATTCAAAGTGCATTTTGGTTTCCCAGGAAGTTTGGAAGGTTTCCCTAATGATTGAATAACTAAATGAGTTCTATTGCATATTAATTGTGATGTGAAATGATGTGTAGTGTTTAATAATACAAAATTAAAAATCTTTCATTGATCTCGAGACCAAGTTTTCATCAATTTCGAATAGGAGAATGAACTGCTGCAAGAGGATGGCTGCTCATTATGGTCAATAGTAAATATGTGTGAAATTGATAGGGTTTAAGTTTCACTGATTGAAATATTCAGTATAAAATTCGTGTTACTCATTTTAAATGTCCATTTATGAATGTAATTTTAAAATCCATGAATTCAGCTCATAACAAATTCGTTGAAATAAAGGTTGTTTACTAAAAAGGATCAAACGCCAAAGTTGAGATACTATGCTCATTCTGTTGTGTTACTTGTGATTGAAAGCTCAGAAACAGGTAAAAAGATGGACACTTGGTCAGTTGGTGGAATGCACGAAAAAAATAAGACATTTGTATCATGTAGGTAAATCAGAATTATACACATTATCCTAAGAAACCAGGGTTTTACGAAATGGCAGTTGCTTCTTTATTTGTTATACCATTCGAATTATCTAGTTTCTTCATCAAAGAAAAGCAAATATACTATAAACATTGACTGATTAGCTATATTTTTCATGCATATATTCTGAGCATATATAAATACTCACCATATCACTTTATCTATCCACAACTGCAAAGGAATATAAGGATTCTGCCAGGCTATTGTAGATTTGATTTGAGTGTGAATAGTTTTCATTTTGAATAATCCTTATTGGTGAACGAAATATGAAATGCTCAAAAATGAAACTATCTGCCAGAATCAGAGTATATTGCATGTATTTCTGCTTCTCTTGAACGCTTTCATGAATGGAAAAATATATGAAAATGTGCATTCCAAAAGAATATGCAATAAGTCGCCTGTTCTAGTAGCCACCAAATAAACTGCTAGGATAGCAAGGAATTTTTCTTGTGAAATTAGTACTCCATATTTCTAAATACAGAATTTGATCTGGATTTCTAGTGAGTGTTGTACAGCCTTGTACAGCGATTTCTCATAATGAACATTGTTCAGGATACAGTAATATGGATTGATTAACTATGATTACAGAATACAAATTTAAACAGTAAATTACTGAAGCGACAATCCATGCTTCGAGTAAGCTTGATGAACTTTCTTGGGTTTTTTATATTTCTTCTTCTGGTATTTAATTTAATATGATATTATATATATATATATATATATATACATATATATATACGGAATTTTTCTGGCATGAGCCTCATCCAGTGCATGTCGCCAAAGGCTGAAAATGACCAGGACACGTCATGCTGTGGACAGCAGTTTCGCCCTATGGGGCTCACCAGCATGGCGAATCAATGAGAATATTCCTTTTGGAATGATATGCAGGTGTCAGATGTAATCCAGCATTTTAATTAATTTTAATACACAAAGAAAGAGTTCAGCTATTTATGAAATAATACTACAATAATTTCAGAAAAATTTTATTCATATTTCTCAATAGTTACATCATCTTTGGAAGTCGAAAAATTGCAGGATTCACAAATATGAAGGATAGGTATTCATTAAAAAGGCAGGAAAGGTTGATTAAGATTGTAACCACATGGTCATCATCAGATGATGATACCAGAGACAGCGGATATTGGAGAATTGATGAGTACGTAATTTTTTAGTGAATAAAAATTACTATTTCATAAAGATTTCAGTAAAGATCGACAATCCTGTAAAACACACAACCATTTTCAAATACATATTCAGTATCAATTTGGAATTTATATATTGGAATGAGAAATTTATTGAAATGACTAAAAATTAAAATCTCGCAATTTCGTACCATGTTATGTTTAGTTACATTCATGGTAGGTAATAAAACATTTGAAAAATAATCTCAAGCTACAACATATTGTATACAAAACGAAAAAACAGTTAGACAAAGCATTACTATACATATAAAGGGTAAATTTTTAAAGTAACTCATACCATCCAGAAATTTATTCGAATAAAAAGAACAATGCAGCAGATTTTGCAATCACCGTCCTGAACTAGATTTCTCATATATGATTTTTTTCTGTGTGGTACGTAGTATATGCCATGAAGGCTTTCTTACTCGAGCATTTCTCAGTAATGTAGACAGGTTGTTATCTTTGTTGAAAAATAAGAAATAAAAGTTTTTTCATTTACGTTTTTTACTGTTCTCCGCATTCTTTACAATACGATTTGAAAATCCTGATGTACATTGTTCTACCTCTATACATCAGCAGCAGCAGTCTAACAACATGATGTGATACATTTAACATTAGTTATATAAGTCTGTTCAATATAGAGATTGAAAGTTATTTGGACACGTTATATTCACATCATTTTTCTACACAAAATACCTTTTGCAATTATGAATAACATTTATATATTGGGATTGTTACCCTTTTCCCATCATCCTCCTATATTCCATACTCACAAATCTATGCATAATGATGTAGCAGGTGATGGTGATATCTGTTGATAAATGAAACACTACATTACCATCAGATGGTCATTAGCACCACGAGATATCAAATTCTTTGATTTCAAGTGTCCCAGAAGTTTCTTCAAACTCTCAGTTTTTTTAACATATCGTCTGTTTTTTGTTGCAGTTGGCGTATTTTCCTTCTTTGTCTGGTATCACAACTGAAAACAAAAATAACATTGAAATTTTGTGCTCTTTTTGCTCTTCCTTTCAAGTCATTTCATAATCAATTAGTAGGAAACTTCAACAAAGCATTTTTCATTCAAAAATTGAAATTAAGAAAGAAAAATCCTTGGTTCATATGGAATAAAAAATCTGACAAGAAACGGAAACTTCTCACATTACATTAGAAAATATGTACATCCGAATCAAAAATTCTTATTTGAATATAAAAGAAATATAAGAGAATTTACAGAAAACTGCTTATAAGTAACAAAACAGATTTACTATAAAAAGAGGATGGATTGGGCGGACAACAAATCTAAAGGTCTGTTAAAGAACTACTACTACTACTGCTCTATAGCTGACAAACTCACTCTGAACTTATTTTGAAACAAAAACTCTTGTCTTGCCTCAAAAAAATTGACATTGTTGAAAGCTTCCAATTCAATGAAACCAACCCGAAAGAACTGGAAGCCTTTATTGAAAATATGAAAAACAAAATTGGTTCTGGTCTCAATGACATGTCGATCAAAATATTCAATTCAAAGTTCAACCGTATTCCTTTTTACTTGTGCTATCACAACTCATCAATCATTCTTTCATGTATGGCAAAGGTCACTTCTCAGTTTTCATATCTTTCAAGGAGAGCAAAAGAAGCTAAGTTCATTTATTAAGCTCTGAGCGCTCACTTAGCTCGAAGCCTTTCGTTTATTACAATTCGAGCTCTCCAAGCTTGTACATAGGTGTCCATTTCACCTTCAGATCCTGTAAACTTGTTCTAAAGTGAGGATATGTGCAATCCCTGTTGACTTCCATTCTAAACACTAAATGGTGATACATTAGTGTTGATAATTTTCAGTTCGTTTTCCCTTATCAAAACAACATATCTCATTCTCTCGTTTTACCTTTAACACAGGCATTCATAATACATTGTTAAATACCCCAAGGATATGATGTAGAGCGTGTTCAATCTTTTCTGTGTAGCATTGGGAAACTTGGACTCCTTTCAAACACTTCCACAGTTTTTCTTCTCGTACTGCAGGAATCATGTTCATTATATAACATGAAATTTTTCCTAACTGGTTATAACATGAATAGCAACTATTTCAATTTCTCTAGCCTCTGCCCAAGTGAGTACAACGGACTAGCAACAATGCAGCGTATCAATGTTGATATGTTCATCATTGGAGAATGGAATGCCAGGCCAAGTCTGAATGTGAAATCAACCTCATCTACCTATAAACACATCATCGTAAAGAAAACATAAAAATTCAACCTACCTACATTTTCATTCAACATGACCTTCATATGAACAATCTGCATGGCGAATGTCAAAGGAAAAATTCGTAAATATTCAAGCAAAAATTGCTCGAAAAAGATAATTAAATACAAAAATATGAGGTTATGTTACATACACGACTTCTTAAAGCTCCATGCGCAGTGATCAGCTGATCTCGGCTCAGTCTCTACCCGCTCTACTCGATGCATGAATAATTAACGAACTTGGCTAGAATTGTCCAAGAGTGTATGCTAATGCTAGAGAATGCGCTGAACAATGTTGCAGTATGAGGCTGAGGCTGCAGTGCAGTATGCCTGTTTGAAAATCACATAAATAATCAGATGTGTTGATAGTAGATATGAGGTGCCGAATAATAAACGAAACTTTACCCTCCATTAGTCAGAAATAGCTTGTTTCAAAATAGACTAGTTTTTAAAAGATTCATTATGTCACTTACCAACTGCAGCAGGGGCATATGTTGGATAACGTGAAAGCAGAAGGCAAGTTATATTTTTCAAAAATGTTTCAACTGTGTTCTCAAACCCATTTCTGTAGGCTTAGTAAAAAAATCGTCCTCGGAGAAATTATTTGCACATATTCTTATGCTGGAAACGTCATCGGTACTTTCCAAATTGCAAATATTCATCAACAATAATTTCAGGACGGGGTCTTTTGGAAACCTGAAATATTAGTCGTGTGATATGAAGACAATAATTAATCTAAATTCCATATTTACCGATGGCAGGAGCTCGAATTCTTGCTATTGCACAGGAAGCAGGGTGTCGGGGACATAGTTGAAAAAATATATACGAACACTAACAAAACTCTCAACTACTAAAAAACCCAACTTTGAAAAGAATGGGTAAAGTATAAGAACTCAAACACATTAATCGCATAAAACACTAATAATTGAGAAGACGATGAAGATACTTCAATAAAAAGAATTGGCTCGATGAATATTTTCAACAACTGTCAGACGCAGACGCTAAAATCTTTGGTTATGTTTCGGTTTCAATCATATGAAATAAGGAATTCATTCCCACTATCGGTCTTGGTCGAAGCTCACGCATGTTAGAAAGAAACAGGTAATTAGAAGTATGTGTATCATTGAAGAAATGTATTTTTCTCGCGCATGCGCATAGGTATAAAGAAACCGGCGATCGTCTTTTTTTTCGGATTCACGGCAGTTGTCCTTATTATCCATATTGGTATTAATAGGGGTCACCTATTTCGTCATAATGTACAAAATAGAAATCGTAAAACGAAGAAATTTACGCTATCATAACGCTACATAATAGAAATCGTAATTTATCATATAGTACAAAATAGAAACGTACAGTAACAGAACGCTACACTTTCATAACGTAATGTATCATAATGGACATATTCAGAACGTATTTCGTCATATCGTACCTTATCATATCGCTACAATATCAGAACATCAAAATATCATAACCGTACTTCATAGAATTCGTAACTCATCATAATGGTACAAAATCAGAAACGTACTTTATCATAATCGTAAAAAATCAAAACGTATTGCGTCATAATCGTAAAGTATCAGAACGTACTCTATCATAATCTAATAGTACAAGGGCTTGCTTACAATATTAATAAAAATATATGGTAATGGGATATCCGCTGTCATTTAGGAATCCAGGAGAGATCTATGATCTTAAATATATTTGAAAAATTGAATAATAACATTATTTTTCACCTATTGTAGCTAATTTTTATATTTTGTATTCTTCAATATTCAAAAAAATGTTGCCTACCCTGATTCCTATATTGACATGACACTGTTGCAGTGTTGCCAGTCAAGTGGGCACTGCACTGTTATGTGTCTGTTTGATTCATTGTTATTATTCATAATTGTTGAAAAAGTTTATGCACTAAAATAAGACGGCGATGTTAAATCAAGTGTTAAAAAGATTGAATGGCTGGTGATTACCTACTTCTCTACATGAATCTGTGCGAGGAAAAACTGATATTGCCAGAATTATCACCTTGACGATTCTTTGCTCCTGATGCGAACAATTGTTTACTTTCACTCCAGAGTCGCTAAATTAGGTATATGAACTATTATGATGACCTAAGATTCCATATGTATCCTGTTACAAGTTTTAGTTTGGTTTCTATAAGTATTTTTTTTTCAGGTCCAAGTAATATAGAGAAAGACTCCGTATTTCAACAAAAACATGTAGTAACACCTAAATACATCTGGACCTGGACTATAAAAAGTTAACAATGGAGTGTATACTCAGTAAAAACAACCTAAACGAGAAATATACCAACTGGAATTTACGGAAACAGAAAATTGCAAACTTGGCAAATAATTGAAAATCGTAATATTTGATAATAATCATCAATTGTCATCAAAAGACAACTGTAGATGCTGGCAATGGAAACATCGTAAGACTTGTTTTCAATAAGAAGATATAAGGGACGACAAGTGTGAGGTGTGCATTAAATCGCTGCAAAAAACTTGTGGTATTAGATGTAATATCTGTACAATATGGTTTCACATTGCTTGTGTGGGCTTAATTCATGAAGATATCAAATTGTATGAAGATGAATTGAAAAAAAGCAGGTGGCAAAATATGAAATTGCAACTAGTGTTAAAGTGATGAGCGAGTTGGATGTGACTAATATCCCAACGACCGTCCAGATTCACACCGAAGATGTTTTGACAGAACTAGGAAATATCATGAAAAAAACTGGAACACATGGAAAATAATAACGAATAGACACATGATCAACAATTGAAAATCAATGAAGACTTACAACATGAAGTAGTAATTATTCGAAGCTAGTTAAACGAGGTCAAAGAAGAGCTGAACAAGCAACAACAAAATCAAGGTATAGTGAACACAGTTTATCCTACAAGAAATAGGACAGCTCAATAGCAGGATAAATAACTGAATGATGTATAGTTTAGAAGAATCCTTATCAGTTAATCCAGAAGATACATATAAATTTGATCTATCCAAAAACAAGGAGATTCTCAATTTACTCTCAGTCAAGATAAATGACGAGAATATTGCAAGAATCACATTATGGGTTTCAATAGATCCAGTGCCAAAACATGTTCCACAAACGTCACATTTGATGGCTTAGAGAAAAAAAACAAGCATTGAGACTTTCGAACAAACTCAAATAAGCACCTTACCAGATAAGCACTGACAGAACAAAGATGCATATTGAACACTTCAAGAGGATGAAGGATGGACTGAAAACAAAAATCTTAAATGGTGAACCTAATCTAATACAATGGTCAACCGAGAAAAGTAAAGAAAAATGGTAAACAGGAAAACAGGAGTACACCCCACTCTAGATTTATGGTTACAATATTGGAGGTTTGGAAACTAAACTTGAGGAGTTATTCAAAGCAGAAGCTTATATATCTATGATATAATCATCCTGATATAAAGTTGTCTAGATTGTGACATTCCTGATGGTGAAATCAACTTAGACGCTTACAATATGTTTCTATGTGACCGTAGTGATAAAACAAGTTTGAAAATCAGAGGAGACGAAGTTTCAATTACCACTTGTTCATACTTTTCATATATTTAATGAATAAAAATTGTTGACTTGTGAGTAGCTCTTTTGTTACTTCTGCCTTGACTTTGAAATTACATTGAGAAATTGTGTATCTACCCATTACCCACCTGAGGAACATATTTTTATAAATAAAAAAGACGTTTTTATGTTTGTTAATTTTTTTATTGAAACCTAGTCCTCTCTATAACCACAGTTCATATGAACTGTAGCAGAAAATGAATGTTAGCAAAAAAATATTCCACACTAACAACTACCTTATTTAATTCTTATAGACCTATACACTAATACAAAAATTCACCTGACTAAATGTTGACTAAGAAATCAAATAATAACTACTATCAGTAAAATCAAGAAATTATTAATGTAGGTCATCCTCCTAAAAGCTCCTTATTCTTCCCCACAGTAAAAACCCCATCATATGCTACTTGGTTAATTTCATCCATAGAATTGGTACTTTCTTCAATACCTTGTGATTTTTCTTCGTTTTCTATCAGTCTTATCTTTTTGATTTAACTTGAGGTGTGTGTAACTGTGTTTTAGTATACAATCACGAAAGAAACTATCCCTTCCTGGGTATGTGAAGGAATAGTCAGATTTGAACATTACATTATAAATTATATCCAAAATCTTAGTCATCCTGTTGAATGTGTTTTTCTCCAGACTCCTACTCATACCTGTCCATGAGTATTTAGTAAGAAGTTGTTTTGTGAAAATGATACCTGCCAACTTGTAACAAGCTGTTTTATATGGCATTGCAGATCCAATACATCTGGTCAGGTAAAAACATTTTGTTTATAGGACTCTCCAGCTCTTTCTCCAATTTTTCTAAGGCAGATACCATGTCAATTGGGAATATGTGCAACTCATTCTCAGTAACAGTCAAAGATGACTCCGTTTTCTTCAATATACTGTCAAGATTGTCAAGACGCTCAGAAATATCAGCGCACTTTTCCACGATTTTTTCTTTACCTGAAACAGGAAATCATATAGTACTTGATGCCTTTTTTTAGATAGATTGTTCAAATTAAAAACTAGTGTGGTAGTTTAGTCATCATCGTTTAAATACTTACATTCCTTCAAGTCTTTGGATATCTCATCCACTTTGAATTCCAGTATGGATAATTTTTCCATCAGTATCATTAACAAGCATATTTTCATCTCTTTCACTGATTCCAGCATCAGAGCTTGCTGATCTAGTGGTGGAGGTTGGCGTTTCAGGATCTTGGAGTACCTATACATTGACATTCTATTGGTTTTTCTACTGCCTTCTGTTTATTTGAGCTAAATTCATAAGCAGGCAATCCAGATATTTCATTTTTCAGAGCACTTGCTCTTTTGCTAAAAGTAGGCAAAGATTTTGAGGGTACTATTTTTCCTTTTTCATCATCCCTAGTGTAGTCAGGTAATGAATTGTCTTCAATTGCACATATTTGGTCTGTCTGGGCCAAAGCATGCATAAAGAGGAGTAGTTAAAGGTGTAGAATGCATTGTCCAAACCGATTTTGAATTTTCAGGGTGATTAAAAACGCCATAAAACGAGTATTGACATTGAAAATTTTCCGCGGAAACGATGGAAAAAAGTTTTTTTTTTATAAAATACACATTCGAGATTAAAGAATAAAAACAAGAAAGTAGAATATTGAACGCTGTCAAATATTGATGTTTAAAATATTTGCAATATTGTCACATTGCAAATTAATATCTTAGATTATAAGATATTGAAAAATTGAGATCGAAATCATCATAGATTATATTATTTGGTGGCCCTAAAAAGGTATTTTGTGTATCTCAGCAAATATAAGGCAAATTATACCTTCTTCTCATTCGGGAAATTAAATTCCCTTCAAAAGATAGGAATAATTTGTCCTTTTCTGCACTATAGATCTATCAAAGACACATGATATTTCCAATACGTTTTTTCTGAAAGATTCCAGCTGTTTGAATCATGCTGTTCCAGGTTCAATTTTTTTTTCTATTATACGATTAAAAAAATTACAAAAAATTTATTGAGAATATTTTGCTATAGTTCAAATTGCTAGTAATATCTTCAAATGATCTTCAATAGAAATTTGTTCTATATAAGGAGCAAGGATTCTTGAAATTATTAAATTAATTTAAAATCTGAAAAAATGAAAGGTCGTTATTCCTCGATCGTACTTGTTTTTTTTTAACAAGTTTAACATATTGCATCCTGGATTTTTTTTTGTTTTCTGTCCCCTGGAAAAGAAAGTTTCAAATTCTTATACTTAATATAAGCATGTTACGTACGTATCGTATTTTTTATGAATTTGGAAATTAAACAAAAAAATATATCAAAAAATGCATATATACTTCCCCTAGGCGACGTTTCGGGTTATTAGAACCCTTTGGTGGCTTAATAGCATATGTATGTAGCATAAAATGTATGTTAGTTGATGCAATAGTTATGCAGCCGCCTACATGACTTTATTTAAACAAATATAAGTATATTAAGGTCAGAAATGAATATATATGGCTGTCACAAAAAACTGGATGTGATTGAAAAAACTATTATATATTTATGACACCAACAAAAAACTTCACAAGGTTTATGTGACGAAAACAATGTTGACCAGTGTTATCTGTTTGGTGTTCTGAGACATAGAAGTTTTGTTTGAAGTCTTTAAACAAACAGCACAACTAAGTTATTTCAGTCGTCTCATCTTTGACTGAGGCTGAATGGAAATATACTAATCATAATTGTACAAGATATATAGTGAAATGTAGTTACCTATTACCAACAAAATTCATTAGTAGAAATATATTTATGTAATCTCTATCTCTCTACTTAGGGTGGTCATATAGGTTCCTGCTTCGGTAAGGCGCATTCGACCAATATTTATTGTTATGGTTTACTTCTTATATTTTATTTACACCCTGTGTTTTTTGTTGACAATTGTAATGAAAATCTAGGTTGATATGTTGAAAAAAATGATTGTTGTTGATGAATAAAAAAAATTTTTTTGAAATAGACATCTTAAGGTGAGAATCCACGATGAAAGTTTTTCATGAAATTTTTGTGTCATGAGTTAAAACTTTCGTGTTTCACAGTGGAAACACTATCGAATTACGCGAAATATTGTTAAAAATTTCATGACACAATATTTCACGAGACATTTGTTTCATGGGCAAGTTTCAACTTGTATACGCGATATGCGTCTCGTTTCATGTGAAATATTTGTTTCACGTGCTGCACATGAGTTTTGGCGTTCTTCGTGAAACAAAATCGGTATTCGCTAGTATGTTTACATAAAAAAATAACGTTTTTCGATTAGGTACTATTTTAAATTGGAACAATGAGTGAAGTAGAGAACAAAAGTAAGAAAAGAAAAGCTAGTGTCAATTGGTCACGACGAATGACACTAAAATTAATGGAACCTTACGAATCCCATTCCAATTTACGGGATTGCTCTTTAGAGTATTATAAAAATCGTATGGCTAGAAAAACCTCCATTGATGCTATATCGGAAGTTATGGGCATATCGTTCAAGAAGTAAATGATAAAATCCATAGTCTCCGATGCCAATTCCAAAGTATCAATAGAAATAAGAAAAAAACTAAAAGCGGTCAGGCTACAGGGGATAACTTTGTGAGAAAATGGAAGTTTTATGAAGCTCTAAAATTCATAGACTTGTGGTTTTCTCTTTGTTTAATCCAATCGCGTACCCAAATTTTGTGAGATCTCTTTGTTTGCGAAGCTAAGAAGTAATAACAAGCTGCAGCTTTTCTTCTATCTTTTTTTGTAGCCATCACAATGCACAAACAACGAACCAACTAAGTCACCGTGAAAACAGCAGATTACTGTACTTCGTCTCTCATGAATTAAAAATTTCAAACAATTGCGAGTGGAGAAATTTTTATCTCCTCGAGAATACGCACCATGAAAAAAATGTTTCTTGAAATAAAATTTTCATGACATTTTAGTTTCATCGTGGATGCTCACCTTTAGACTTTTTCTAAAAGAACAAAAATTCGTTCTTCGACTCGGATTAAAAGATAAAGAAGGGTATTCAAATAACATTTATTTAATCAAAAAGACAGATTGGGATGTGTCTTTCAGCTAAATTAGTGTTTCTGATAAGAATGGATTTTTATTCACCTCAATAATTACAGAATGTTTATGAAACAGTTTCAAAAAAGTCTATGTATAGGAACGGCATATACATTCAAGAGCTTGAATGAACATTCAGATACACAACATACCTGTGAGTTAGATATTTTCGATACTACAGTGTGCAGAATTTGATAAATCACATTCTGTTAATCATTCTGGAAAATATTATGTTGATAAAAAAACAAATATTCACAAAGAGGCCCAGTCCAGTGTAACTTCACAACTTGACCATTAACAAAAAAAATTTTTGCCAGAAAAAATAACATTTGAAAAAAAAGGACCTCAATTGGAATACCAATATCTGAATCACAGAAATCCAGGAGATCTGTGAGCTGAGTATGTTCATTTAATTTGAAAATGTCTGAAATATTTTGAGTACAAAAAAAGTCACCATATGAAATGTCAATTTGTCTGGCTCTGATATTTGATATGAATATCTGGTATACTATATAGAAAAGTGCTTATATTTCAACAGCACACATTTTTTGAAACAATTAAAAAAAATGGAATACTATATACCTATAGAGTGTGGAAGAGCACGTTGAATCCGTTTTTTTGGCGACTCAGAATTTTAGAAGAGTCGAGTCATTGAGCTATTTTATAGATCTACAACTCAAATAATTCTGTCAAAAGCCATTTTTCCATATGATTGGTGCAAGATCCTGCCATGAATATATTTTATGCTACTTACTGTACCTCTAGATGAAAATGCTTTTACCTTGGATTGTACTGGAATGTAAAAAGTTCTGACAAGAATATCGAAAGGTGTTTTTTGTGATCGGTGGAATGGAACATTAAAAAGATAGTCTATCTCCAGCCGTCGTTTTATTTAGATACATACACAACAGATCCTATTAGTGAATAAGTTCAATGCAATACTCCTTGAAACAAAATCTGTCATGAAGCGTTGAATTCTTGAGTTTTTCTTTCTTCATGTGCCGTTTATTAAAATTAGTAAGCAAATATCAGTCAAAAACTGAACATTTGTACAGACACTTCGAGTACATTTTTTATGAAAGTGTTTTTATTGAGAAAAAAAAGTAATACAAATTATGAAACAACAACAAAAATTAATTGGCGATCCGGGGCGACTTGATTGATTCTAGTGGCACATTTTCTTTTTCAGCTGCAGGAAAACCCAGAAAAACCTGCAGCACCACATCACCTGAAAATCTTGATCTGCCAATGTCCTCTCATTCATAGAATAATATGTAGGGTGTCTCCTGGGGCTTCAATAAATCTAAGATTTCGCCAGAATATTTAGTGACACAACTATCGTTAAACTTAAACCAGTCCGTTTCGTTTTCGACCAATTAGTAATAATGGCCAGATTCAATGCCAGAACCACAGCGAACAATGACTGCATGAAGATTATAATAGTGGTCTGCTAGATTGAAGTGTTCATCTATTTTGAATCTTCGTAAGAGTTTAGTGCTTCCTCCAGAGGTTGAATCATGTTTGAAGGGCATCAGTGTTATTATTAGATTGACTGGTGCCTCAGCTATACTTGTTGTCTTATAATGGTAAGTCAGTTTGGCACATATTTGGCAATACAGTTGATGATCACCTGTTAAAAGTTCTTTCTTGAGATGTTTCAACAGTAAGCTTTGCAAGGATTGGTTATCAGTCTTATTGGGAAACGCCACTTGAAGTTCCAGAAAGTCACAAACGTTTTTGCCACCTCTTGTACATGTACTACAACGTAAAAAAGTGGGGATTTTTCCAACAAAAGTTCTAGAAACACAAGACAAGATGGACTGTACGGAATCATTCAATCCAGAGCGGTCAGGAGTATTGATTTTGCTGTTTTCCTGCTCACGAAGAGTATTCAACAAGAATTTGGAGCAATCCTCTTGTTGTCCTAAAGAGTATGTAGTGGACTTCAAAGACTCCAGGAAATCAGTTGGTGGGAAAGATGATACATTCTTTCGAAACTGCAGCTGTATGAACAGGTCTTTGAGTTTGGTGAATAAGTAGGAAACGTTCTCGTTCATCGTTAAAAACTTGTTCTCAAAAGTCTTCGTTATGAACAACACTTGTGAAATGTCACCTCTTTTTGTCATTGTTTCACTTGGTGCTCGCCATTTCAATATTGGAATTGTATCTTCAGGATTCAGGAAAAGAACACCATCCGATTTCAGACGTGGATTCTTGTTGATTATCATTGTCATTAACCTACAAAAAATATATTTTGAATTATTTTAAACTCTTGTATTGAAAGGTAAAAGGAATCAGAGAAACTCATGTTAAATATTACATGCTATGGTGCTAATTGATTAACACAATCAACATACTTGAATTTATTTTTGAAGAATCCTTTGACACGTTCAACTCAAATGAATTTTTATTTGTCAACCTCGTGCAGATACTTACGAATCATGTGTTTCTTGAAGAATTACGTCCCACCGATATTTTTTATTAATAATTAATTATTAAATTTGTTAGCATTCTAGCATTACTTTTTTATATCTTTATAGAGATTCGGTTCATAAATGATTACATAAAAAGTATCAACTTTTTGACAGCGGTGCGGTATTTCTTTCTGGTGTGAATAAAACAGAGAAAGCAATAACCGCTTGAGTGATTCCAAAATGAATCGAGAACGGCTTAGCCCCTTCGAATTAGACTATTGTCATTGCACGTTGCCAAAATTATTAAGATTCTAACGTCAGCCCATATATTAAATTTTGAATGCGCGCGCATCCAAATTATGATAGATTACGATTCTGATAGAATCCGTTATGATATTTTACGAATTCTATGGTGTACGATTTCTATCCTGTACGATTCTGATGGTGTCCCGTTATGATATATTACGAATATGATTTTGTCACGTTTCTATCGAATACGTTATGATAAAATACGTTATGATAAAATACGTTATGACGAAGTACGTTCTGATAATGTACGTAATGATAGTATACGTTTCTATAAAATACGATTTCTATAAAGTACGATTCTGATATTATACCATTATGACGCATTACGATTTCTACCATGTAGCGTTATGATATGGTATATTATGATGCAATATATGGACCCGTATTAATATATATATGATAATTGAATACAACAATAGGATGGACGAAGTTGTTTATTTCTTATGACTTGAAAATCCCCAATAAGGATAGAGACATATCACATCCTGAATGGTTGGTAAACAGTGAGTTTATCCAACTCACTACATATATTATTATGATGTTCACTGACCCCAATAAATTTCAACAGTTTGGCACCTGAAAAAAAATATCTAAAACTTGAATGTCATATGTTGGAAAATACAAAGTTATAAAACATATATGTATTATAAACAAAACCTCAAAATCTAATTCTGGAAAAGTGGCATTTTATTTTTAAATCGGGTGGTTGTGTGTCCGGCTCCTGACCGAGAAGTCGACGTGGGTTCCAGCCCTCACTGCGGCAGATATTCTTTTCTCGAGAATTTCTGTAGTACTAAGATGCCTAGGGTTTCCTAGGCATCTTATGTAGTACCTATTGGAAAATGACTGCCACGTTTCATGATTGACGAGTCCACGAAAACCATGCTGCGAGCCCCTTTGGTACTGCGTAACAAAGGCCTACTTGCTAAAGGACTTCCGACGAATAGAAACCCATTATTTTTCAATCAAGCATATGTTGTCATGCTGTGTGCATTTGATTTTTGTCAAAATGATTTGGTATTATAGTTTCATAGAAAGCTGAATTTCGATAATAATCTTATCAAAATGTCTGATATCAGCGATAGAGAAGTATTTATTGCCTCGACTCCTCTACACATATCGGAGAAAGCAGAAAATGCAATACAGAATATTTCACCCCAAAAATCTAACACCCCGTTTCGACGATGCAATTTGTCGCTGCAATTTCATATGTCATCTCTCTGTCAGTTTGCATTGCCAATATTAAAAAGTAGCACTGAATGTTACCAAGATGAATGCCTACATTTTCACAACTTATATATGATTTCATTCATTTCTGATAATTGATACTGTGATAAAAATGCCTTGTTATTCAACTTGATTTCTTATGTTTCGAAAAATAATTGAAATTTTTTCAAAATCAACATTCTTCACAATGATGCCACCACATATTTGTAGTTTGCAGCAACAAATTTACCAAAGAAATAACTAAGTCGCTGCAACTTATCGCACCAAAAAAGCAGATTCATGCAACTCGAAAAACTTGCATGAATACATCAAATTTTCTGGAGTTGCAGCGACAAATTGCATCGTTGAAACTAGGCTTCAGAAAGTACCAAAAACTATATCAACGGTAACTTTTTAAAAATTCAGTAAGGTAGCTCGTGGCGGAGCCAGCTAAGGCGCTAGATTCGAACTAGACCACAGTATGAGATCAGTCTCGGGCATCTCTGCTTTTTCTTCATTTCTCATTATATTGTTGCATTATTTTTATTACAATTTTGTATGGTTTTTCAAAGAAATACGAATAAATAAGTATCAAGGTTAATGCTCGTGTATTAATAACCATCATTACATATTATTCGTTGCAATATATATATATATATATATATATATATATATATATATACTATTACTTACAATTTTCAGATATTTCAAAAAAAATTTGAAGTTTTTGGGAATTATGAATATTAATATTATGAAGAGAAGAGAAGAATGCGACCGTGCCAAAGAATATTTACCTATACAAATACAAACAAACAAGTACTGGTGTTTCTGGTAAAGTAGTTTACTGGATTACTGTTTTTTTTCTGGTAGACATGCGTAGTCGCAAGGGAAGTACTACATTTATCTTTTTAAGAATTTCCCATGGGATAAGGAACTTGCTCGGCATATACGTTGAAGAATATTAAAAAGTATATGCTTACCATTCACCTTCAGTAATATTCTTAGAATATTCGAGAAATCTCTTCTAATGCCATGTCGAAGATTATTCAAGAAAGTACATGTTATCTTTTCCAGTTGAACGTTCAGCTATACTTCATATCAGAAATCTTCTATATACGACTGACAGGGAATGCCTTTGCTTATTCTGAGAGAAAAAATATCCCAATGGAATATAAATAGCCCTTTCGAAAATAAATCCGTAAGTGAAATGTTTTGTGTTTGACATTTCTTCAAGGGTGACTAGGAACCTGATTGATCAATGCCGTTTGACCTTTGGAACCATAGTGAGTTTTAACAACAGTCGGACTCGAATTGTGAGGAGTATTTTTTATACCAGTACCTCAAATGGAACAGGCAGGCAAAGTCGATATTGTAGTTGGTCAAATCTTTATGGGTTTGATTCATTACAATTCTGATTGTTAGAGATTTGTAACATTCAAACATTTCGCGCACGGATCAATTAGTAACGAAAAAACTATTTCTTATGTTCAGCGTTCAGCAGGATTTCTTCAAGGGCTAGGGACATGATTGGTCTATCAATTCTTGATGATTCAAGATGTGCGTCAATAAGTCCAAGGCTAAAGCATCTCGGACACGGATTTTTGAAAGGGCGGTTTTCTATATTCGTGTCCGTGAAAACACCCATTTCATGATCATTACCTACACTGTTAACAAACTCACATTATTCTGGTAGCTTCTAGAAAGCTTCATCGCTAGAATTTTCCACCTTCCGATTTAGGATCACACAGTGTTCGATGGCCGCTACTTCTGCCTGGAAAAATGATCAACGCCCTAATAGCACAAGTATATTCCTAAAATGTTCCAAGGATGTCCACGTGCGACAACAAAAAAATTCCGGGAATGTCGCAAAAAGCCGCGGAATATCCCGGGGACATTCCCGGAAAAGACGTTGTGGTCAAATTGTACATTCCAGAAATGTCTTACTGGGATATTTTCGGAACGTCCGTGGATGTTTATAGACTATTCAGGGGCATCCCCGTGGCAGTGCGTAGGACCCTTCCGAAGACGTTCCGGGAACATCCCATGGGCATGGGAACACTTATTAGTGTTCTACGGACATTCCTGGAATAACCCAGTGGCATATTTTCCCAAAACTAGATTGTGTCACCTGTTATAGTGTTTTTCAAGAAGCCAATACGTACCGAAATTAAATTTATTCATTGAAAAGTCTCATGCATCTATACCATCTTCAAGTATATGATGTATATTTTGTATGCACATATAAATATATATATACATGTTTATATATATTTATGATGATGATTCCGGTTTATAAACGAAACTTAATTATGCAATCTGTTGTGTCAAAATAATATGTTCCTGGGATGATTCTGTGTGTGTGTTCCGGGAACATTTTCAGTGGAACGTTCCGGGTATATTCCATAAAGGGCCGGGATATCGCAACTCATATGGAGCATAAATTGGACGTTCCGGGAACAAAGTGTGCTATTAGGGCGAGACACTGAATGACAGCAAATAGGTGAAACATTTGCTTGATTTTTGCAGAAAATATCAATTGTAATTCAGATTAGTCAAATGTAATTCAGAATATTTCAGTTGTAATTCAGAATAGTCAACTGTAATTCAGAAGATATCAATTGTAATTCAGAAGATATCAATTCTAATTCAGAATGGTCAACTGTAATTCAGATCTTGTCAATAATTGTAATTCAGAATTTGTTAATTGTAATTCAGAAAATATCAAAAAATGTAATTCAGATTATACATTCAATGGATAAACAATCAGACCGTTAGATAGCGACAGATTTTGGTGCCCCATTTCCGCATACAAGCTTCGAATATAGGGTTGAAAAGGACATCGATTCTAAGTATAATGAAGGGAAATTTACGCGTGGCTCCTGGGGAGAACATATGAAAAAATCGATTTTCCGAAACAGAAATGAAATGAGTTTGGCGCCCATTTTCCCACATGTTCACTGAAATACAATTACTATGTTTTTGCTTGGGACAGCCGCACTGTATCAGTTATTTTCTCTACATATATGTCCATAATAATTGTGAATTTTCTGTATATTCTTTGTGTTGTATGAATAAATATCATTAATTTATATTAAATCGAATAGTAGCAAAAAACCTAAGTAGGAGTGATAACTGAATGAAGATATCATTATTAACAAGTTAATGATAACACTGTATATAATATAAACATTTCTATAATATTTTGTAGCTTTTTCATGCATAAGTAATATGGTCATGTGTGACACTCAAACCATCAAACCAAGGAAAAGTTAAAACATTCAAATCTCGAAAAGCATCCCCGCACTCCTCGTGATATGAAAGACCTGAGAGAGTGTCTCCAGAGATACTAAAGGGTTGCTACCATGCACTTTTTCATTCTCTCATGACCTATAGCGTGATAGTGTGGGGGGAGGCTTCTTCCGCAAAACGTGTTTTTGCCCTGCAGAGAAGAGCCATCAGAATTTTATGAACAAATTATGTATGTCAAAAAAAAACCTTAGCAATTTCGAGACACATCACGACATTCATCCTTACCACACGCGTCATGGGGGAAACCTCAGAGCGGCTTTCAGCCGCCTTCATAAGTGTCAATCCAGGCCAGAATATACAGGGATTCAACTCTTTAATAAACTGCCAGGAAACATAAAAGATTGATCGAAAGAGAAGTTAAACGGCTATTAATACAAAATTCATTTTTCTCAGAAACTGAGTTTCTGGAATATGAGCCTGAATAGCACCAATAAATAACACATTTCTGATTATGTATATGTATTTTTTTTGTATGTATACATATATTTTGTGTGAGTAAGCTTTAGTATTTTATGTAGTACTTATTTTGTATATTATTGATTCTATTTTAGATTTTATACCTGTATTTTATATTGATCTTTTGACGTATGTAAAAATCCTGTATTTAAATGACATGAATAAACTATCTGTATCTGTATCCGTTATATAGTCTATGAATCACATTTTCTCTGAAATATGCAGAAGGACTGGTGTGGGAAAATAGTAAATATCAATTTTTCTCCCTATGGTGTTTTCGTAGTGTTCTCAGAATTGTCGTGCTAGTACTGAATGCCTTTTGTGTTCTTGATCAAACGTATACGTATGCATATCGTTCATTTTCTGAATTACAATTGAAAAGATCTGAATCACAATTGATATCTTCTGAATTACAATTGACAAGATCTGAATTACAATTGATATCTTCTGAATTACGTTTGATCAATCTGAATTACAGTTGATAATTCTGAATTACAATTGATATCTTCCGAATTACATTTGTCTAATCTGAATTACAGTTGATATTTTCTGAATAACATCTTATATTATCTGAATTAGAATTGGAAAAGGTGTAGATGCAGTACCAATCCACAAACTGTTATACAATAAACCCACTAAAAATATCATTATTAATCCAATCTGACAAAGGATCTGAAAAGAAAATTTGCTGAATTTAGTTTTTGGGCCATTGAATATAGCCATGAGATCAAATTTATCAGTTGAAAAAACAATTCCGGAAGCGGCTATCACTAATTTAGAATACACACGTGTATTCTAAATTAGCCATTACCTAACAGCTGTCGAATACATAACGAACGGTTCAAAATACTGGGAGTAGAAGAACATTATTTCGTTTTTCAACATCCTTCACCGTCCAAACGCTGATGGAAAATAAGTGGTTTTATCGGCCCATGAAAAATAATATCACTTATTTTCCAAAATTAAAATCGTACAGACCAAGCGCCCCAACATTATCTCGTATGGTAAGTCCAATGTCCCTTTGTCCAACTTGAAGTGACAATGTTACTTTGAGAGCCTTTAACCAGGACATGGTGGCAATCTGCTGCTTGACTTGAGGTGATTCCGCCTTTTCAAGGATAGCATTGCTTGCCTGCCATCGGTTAGGCTACACACAGTTCAACCATCCGGTGTAGACATGGTGTAAACCTCAAAGGCGGAATGCCTCTTACTGGATGACCAACGACTCAGGCTCCTCGTACGCCAGGAGTCTACTTGCTGATAAGGCTGCAACCCCCGATAGAGTTCAGGATTTCGATGTTCGAAATGATTTGTACAAAGATATTCTGTAAAAGCTATAATATATAAAATAATTTGAGAAGTATACATATGCATGCAAATAAAAAGAACGAAGCCAGAAGGATCTAAGTGCCGTTCACAAATGTCAGACAGTTGTTTCGAATCCTCATCATTTCTTTAACTCAACAATATTTTTTTATATCTCTGTGCCCCTTTTCAATTGGTTGGGCCAGTTCCTACCATTCCTTTGATGCTGTCGAATCCTAGCAGAAACTCTAAACACTGAAAAATGCAGTAAAACAACAGTTTGATGATAGAAAAACCAGTCGAATTCATTTTTTTTTGAGTATATAATACCAACATATTCAGACCACGTTTCGAATATCAAATACGTCTTCATACTTATAATTACGTCTTTACTGGAATATATGATTTATATTTAGCTTCTCCATCGGACCATGGCCAGAGAAAACGGCGGCGTCGGTGATATGTATTTTCTGCAAAGAAATATTATTTTAGGTTAATTCATTGGGAGCATCTCGTTCTACCCACATTTCGTAACACCCACAGTGCATAACACCCAAAGTGCGTAACACCCAAATGTCATAACTCCCAAATTTCGTTATGCCCACACTCACCGAACATACCCGAATGATGCGCTGTTGCCAAATTCATCCTTCTTTTAGGTTAGGTTAGTTAGGTTAAGTTAGAATGGTTTAACAGGAAATTGCAGAATATCCGGTAAATTTTGCAATAGTGCATCATTCGGGTATGTTCGGAGAGTGTGGGCATAACGAAATTTGGGTGTTATGACATTTGGGCGTTACGCACTTTGGGTGTTATGCACTGTGGGTGTTACGAAATGTGGGTGTTACGCAGCGCACCCAATTCATTCAACATTTAAGACATTGTTATCTGTACCAGATGAGAATGCAGCCTGCAGGACTCTCAATCATATGAGTATTTCTAGGAGCAGAGCTTGTGCGGGTGAAAGACAACCATTATAATTATGGTCTGGAAACATCGAGGCCTACACCTTTTTAAGTGCCATACTTAGTTCTAACTTCCAACCACTTCTCATTTAAATCAGTAAAATGAACAGGAATTACTTTTGTTTAACAAAGTTCAAACAAAACTGAATTTCAAGTCCGACCTCAAACATAGGTTTTGGGCGCCAATGAGTCTTACTGAAAAGAAAATACAAATTGATGGATGCGGGCGATTCAACCCGTGACGTGACCGATGGTTGTGTATTCAATGGCATGTGCTTCAACAAAAGAACCTTTAATGAAAATAGCCATCTAAAATGGATTTCAGAATCATCATTAAAGTCAAGAACGAGGGTTATTTGTATTTGCACAGTTGAATTCTTATCTGGAACCGATTATAGTCACTGAAAAGAAAACAAGCTATTGAGTATAATATTTCAGAAACTAACCTCACTGGTATCAGTCCTTCCAACAATTTTTGTATTGTCTGGCATATTCTCGCAGGCCAACTAACATATGTGGTGGACTATTTATATGTTTATGGTTTTGACATGGATTATTACCTGACCGAAGATCCTATGTCATTCTGCACACATTCTGGATAGATGAAGTTAATTCCCTATACAGTGTCCTTTATAACTGTCGAAAGGCGAATTTGCATCTTTATCAGAGTTGTTATAATAATTCGAAGAAAATACTGGTTGCGAAAATTTCTAACATTTGAAATGTGATATATGTATTCAATAGGTGGAAAAGCAGATGCACGAGTATGAGAAATAAAATTGAAAATCTCGCAAAAATACTGACCATGACAATGTGAAATTGCTCGAATTTAAAAAATCATAAGTTCTTCACTTCATTAAATGCTTTTATAAGATCTATCTCCTTACCACTACTTGTTTTCTGATATAAATAATAAAATATTACTCTAAATTATTAATCGAATCTTGTGGAATGGTGGCAAGAAATAAAATGCTATTCATATCATATATGAAAGTAGCAAAGTAGCACGAGTTACCCAAAATCAAAGTTTCTATCGTGTTTGTGATATTTTTAATGATGAAGGTTCGATTCTACTGATTTCTTCACGATTCTAGTATGTTCATAATTTACTTATAATGTATCCTGGGTTGAGATAGACAAAATGCCCGCAATCAATCAAAAAAAATTCGATTTGACCTGCGAATAATGTATATATATATATATATATATATATATATATATATATATATATATATATATATATATATATATATATATATATATATATATATATATATATATTACTCAGATTTAGAAAACATTCACCATATAGAACGTAAACTTTCACGGCCGGAGGTGACTGATTCTTGGGTATTTTCCGGGTTTGATGGCCGTGGTCCACAGGTTTTTATTCCTGACGTTTCGCCTACGACACTGGGGCATAAAGTATACAGGAAACCCACTCACACAGACAGATACCTGAACAAGAACTCCAACCACCAGCCACGCCAGAAGAGAGGTGTAATTAAAACATCAGTGGAGAGGGCCCGCCGCATTTGTGAACCACAAAACCTCCCTGAGGAACTGGACCACCTTAAACAAGCGTTAAAAGGGAATGGGTATAGTGAAGCCGAATTCGAACGGGCAATACGACCCAAGAGAGAGGACACGAAGGAAACTGTTAATAAACCTGTTGTGGGAAAAGCCTTTATGCCATATATAAGAGGTGTGACAGATCGCATAGGACGAACGCTGGAAAAACACGATGTGAAAGCAATACTGATGCCAACACGAACCGTTAGAAATAGTCTAAGGTCAGCCAAAGATCCAAGAGAGCCGTGGGCAACACCAGGTGTGTACCGGATCCCGTGTAGCTGTGGATCAGTCTACATTGGAACCACTAAAAGAAGCATCAAGACACGGCTCTCCGAACACAAGAGAAATTGTCGCCTGGGACAGTCAGACAAGTCGGCAGTAGCCGAGCATGCACTCGGAGAAGGCAATCACGCGATTGCATTTGACGAAACGGAAGTGATTGACAGAACGCAGAGCTACTATCCCAGGTTACACAGAGAAGCGATAGAGATATTCACAAACACAAAGACAATTTCAACCGAAGAGAAGAAGGCATACACGTCAACAGAGTCTGGTTACCAGCTCTAAAGCACACACGACCCAAACCAGTCAAGAGGAAACAAGCCACGCCCATTTCCAACACAACAATATCGGACGTCGAACAGGAGAACAGGTATAAAGCCGATCATAACGTCAATAAAGTAGTATCTACTGTGAGAACGAGATCATTGCGTCCGCTACCTCACAGACTTTGATAATGCCTACCATAGTCGTAGGCGAAACGTCAGGAATAAAAACCTGTGGACCACGGCCATCAAACCCGGAAAACACCCAAGAATCATTCACCATATAGGTCCCCTAAACCCCTTCCAGGGTGCAAAATTGATTCATTTCACTTCTAATTTGTATCTCGATATCTGTCATTGAAAAAATATTGAAACTTATGACAGTCTAATCTTCGAAATGAAATTATTTGAGCCCACGATTCCCCAATAAGGCATTAAAAAAATCAGCAGTATGAAAGAAAAGAAACTGTAACTGCAACTTTCCTGCCATTGATTTTACCAAAATAGTTCAAAATAGAAAAAATGTTGAAATTGTCAATTTTTCAAAGGCTAGAGTTATTTTGGACTGAATACAGTTTCCAAAACTTTGACTATGTAGATGAATTGATGTTCAATTGAGGAATTTACACATATTGAATCTAGCCACAAACTGTTTACTATCGATTTTCAAGGAGGGAATTTTCCTGGGATTTATAATAATAGGGAAGCCCAAGCGGGGATTTCGGGATTTACTAAAGCGCGGCAGATTAATATACAGGGGGTTTACCTTGTTCCCGGTTCAGTACTTCCACCATATATGAGCCCTATATATATGGCCGCCCTTCAAGGATAAAGGATCAGATTATTAAATAAAAAAATGATCATCTGAAATTCTCTAGCACGTCAGGTAAGGTGAGTTAGTTAACTTCCTGAAACGTGTATATTCCACTAATCTGATAATTCGAGAGTGACCTAAAGAAGGAGAAGGGCTACAAAGTTTAAAAAAAAACGTCATTTCGACATTCTCGAGCGTGACTAATTTTATTTTTATTCTGAAGGGAATAAATCAACAATTGCAAAAATATATATCTGACGATTTCCACAAGCCGAAATAATAAAAATTCATCGATAAAGTTTAATGCGTGCAGCTACGTGATGCCTATATTCCCCTCTCCACGTTTCTATTTCTCTCTCACTTTTTCTCTATCTATTGCTCTCTCACTCCGTGAGTTTTCTGTTTCTGTTTCCATGATGTCATGACAGTTGATCACACCGACTCCGTTGGTGGCATGTTTACAACGAATATCCAACGTTTGAAATTTTGAAAATTTAATTGCTTATAATTATTTTTTTCTGAATACAAGTATTCTACTAAAAAAATTATACACTTTTTTTATTTGCATGCTTTTTCCTGAGCTTTTCGATTAATTGAGTTCAATGATTAGGAAAATAAAAAAAAATCAAAGTGGCAGAATAGGCGAATACCTCCAGATAATTGTCAGATTGTAGGACTGCAACGTCCAGGGCGTAAAGATGAACCATAATATATATCTTGATCTGACGCGCTTGTGTATTTCAAAATGACAATTTTTTTTTCACATTCTAAAAACGGCCGCGGGTCTGTGTCACATTCAAACCGTCAGATTATTATGTGAGAGCTTGTTTTTAGGTTCACTTAACATCTCCTCAGAAAATCTGACGCGCTCGAGAAAAATTTTTTTTTCATTTCCAACCCTTACGTGCGACCACCCCCATCTTGGAAACAATCAGATTAACATAACGTACCTTTTCAAAAATATGTAGGATATATATATGATATCAATATCTGACGCGCTCGAGTATGTCCATGCAATAGTTTTTTTTTTACATTTTTGAAAATCTATAGCCGCTCCCCCTACCGATGAAAAGGTATACATTATATAACATTTTTTCTGTTTATCATCTAGGCTTCGCAACCCAATAGGTCTCTATGACGCTCGAGTAAATCCCGATTTAGCATCGTGGGCTCTCCTACTATAATGTACACAAGTGTGATATAATAGCGATTACCAATAGAAAAGATATGTTCAAAGCATCAGATGATTCAAAATATAACTTACCATGTACTAAGCATGTATAGTTCTGATTATAAGTAAGTTGCATCTGTTTGTCTCGACAGCGATCGCAAAACAATTTCAATAACTGATAATTGTTGATATTGAAAAGTAAAATGTTCGACACAACTTTTCGATTAGGTTATCACACCACTTTGTGTTTGAAACATTTTCCGCATGTTAGGTACGAGACAAACAAAATTATTATTTTCAAAATATATACGGAAGTTAATGGATACTTTGTTTACACCTGTAATGGATACAGAACTTTTGATGTTATCGAAGGTTACTGTAGTATAAAAAATTAGGTGCACACCTAATTTGGCTAACTTCAACATTTTGCAAAATGCACAGCTTCACGAGACAAAAACAACCACTACTCTGGCAATATGCCACGCAGGACATTGACATCCAAGCAAATACCTGTGCAACAAGGTCAGATTGCACTGACCCTAATTGAAAGTATCTTAAAATGCAGACCAAAGGAGTCCAAATATCAAGTTCAAAAACAGCACAAATCGATAGTGCTTTGGGGCGATTACTGATTTTTCGGTAGCGCATTTGCTATTTCATCTGTTAGGCCAGTAGATATAGACAATCAATTCACAATAATTGCAAAAGTTTTCAAACTTCACCGGTATGTTAGTACGTAAATGAAAACAAACCATAAAATTTTGCATAAGCCTGCGATGAACGGAACATTGTTTGAATGGAAAAAACGTTTTAATGCTTTATTTTCGCACAGAAAATTGCAAAAGTTCTGCAAACTAGGAATACCGCTAGTAATATTGTTTTACAACATGCATTAGGTTTATTGCAACCTTGTTATAGTTACGGAACCTTATGTTTGTCTCATTTGTTGTAGTTTTGCATTGCAATTTGTTTAAAAAATTACAAAAGTTCTGCAAAATTCATAAGTGAATGAAAAAAATGTTCAACATAGTTACATACAGCGCCGCCATGTCCAGTACACACAAGTATTGAGATAATTACAAAAGTTATACGCGGTTGCAAATGAAGATAAAATCGGTCTCAGTGGATATGAAACTTTGCGACCTCGAACTCAAAACGGAACCTTGGTTATTCAAGAAATACTAATCGAGAATTTTCGGGTCGTCTTGCTACGTCGAATTCTTCCTACGGCGAATGTCATCCCCTCCACTGACGTCATTAAAACACGAACGTTTCCGATGATGGTCCATACACCCCATTGTGGAAAGTTCGCCGTAGGAAGAATTCGCCGTAGGAAGAATTCGACGTACGAAGAATTCGTCGTAGGAAGAATTCGATGTAGGAAGAATTCGTCGAAGGAAGAATTTGACGTAGGAAGAATTTGCCGTAGGAAGAATTCGCCGTAGGAAGAATTCGCCGTAGGAAGAATTCGACGTTGGAAGAATTCGCCGTAGGAATAATTTTATGTAAGAAAAAATTGGCGAAAATACACGCCCTTCTTCCTCTAAATATATCACATCGCAAACTTTTTGGGGGGTCAAATGACCCATCATGAAACATATTCAGGACGATGTTGCTATATGAAACAATAACTTGAAGCACTATGTCGTCAATTTTCACTGATACAATCGACTATTAACAAGGGATAACTGATTGTCTCAGCAAAAAAAAAGTTACTGTCGAATTTTCTTGTACGTCTTTCTTCAATATGATTGATCCAGAAAACTCATTTAGAAAAACCCAGTCCCATATGATGATAACGGTACCAGGAGCTATAATTCATCTGAAACAAAAATTATCGGCTTCCAATCACATCATGGTTTTCAGAATCTAAAGTCTTGAAGAAAGCCATATGAACATTTTTAGTTCGTAACTCCCCATTGTTTGTTGGAAAATTCAGTCCGTTGACCCCTCTAAAAAGTGACAAGCATAGTGCTGGAAGTTATAGTTTCATATAGCAGCAACGTCTTGAACACGATTCATGCTGCATCATATGTCTTCCCAAAAAGTGTTACGGAGTTGAAGTCTACAACCATTTTTTACCACCTTAATACGGTGTAAAATACAGAAGCGTCACATTTTTCACCTATCTAGTGAGAGATGAAACCGTTAACAATGATGAGACGTGTATCGAGTTTGTAGAAAAGAATAAAAAAAGCAGAAATTTTTCTTGATGTATGTTATCGATGGTGATCACTTCATGTATTATAATTTCATATTTTTATTTTGTTAATAATATCAATCAATATGAATGAATTTCACCGTAAATGTGGAAGAGAAATCCCTCGGTGCATCCCGTTTTACTGATGGAGTCGTTGACAAGATAATTTGGCGGCGATGTTAACTAATTCTGAGGAGCAGGGAGGGTTACTATGGCGAATTCTTCCTACGGCGAATGAGGAACCGGAATTAAAAAAATGTCCCCTTTTTTTTATTTCATCTGATAGAACATGAAAATCTGTTCACAAAAATACCCTTCTGACCTCGATCCTTCCACTATTTTTTTTAAAAACCTCTACTATGTAACGAAAAAAATATCAAATGTTGACGTCAGCATTTGATATTTTTCGTTACATAGTAGAGGTTTTTAAAAAAAATAGTGGAAGGATCGAGGTCAGAAGGGTATTTTTGTGAACAGATTTTCATGCTCTATCAGATAAAATAAAAAAAGGGAACATTTTTTTAATTCCGGTTCCTCATTCTTCCTACGGCGAACTCTCCACTATGGAGTGTATATGGATCATCATCGGAAACGTTCGTGTTTTAATGACGTAGGAAGAATTCGACGTAGGAATACGCACCCAGAATTTTTACAACCCCGCAGGAAGGGACTTATCACATTTATCCAGTTGAATACTTGATTATCATTCGGGTTATGCCTATTACATATTGTACTGGTCTATTGGATCGGAATTCCTCTGTTAGTAGGTACCGGTGCTTGATATTGTTTAGTTGTGTGTGGTATATTTTATTATACATCAATTATTCATTAATCGGTGAATATCGGCGGCCATAATTTTACCGGGCAGCGGACCCAACTTTTTTTTTCGAAGACATATCGAAAAATTTCATTTGGATAAAATGATCAGCGTGAAAAAATAGGACGATTGAGCCCAACTTAACACCCTTGGTCTCCAATGATATTTAAAAAAAAGTTGATATAATTTCTCAATAATACGAGAAAATTTGAGAAAAACTGGAAAAGTGACAGCATATAATTATTGTATTCACATAATTGGTTTCCAATGATTGCTATGAAAGAGGTGAAGTTGAGGTGACTTCATAGTGCGAGAAAATAAAAAAAATGGAAAAGTGACAAGCATACAATCGGTGTATCCATAACGTCGGTTTCCAATGATATATATGAAAATAAATGTTGAGGTGACTTAAATGCACAAGAAAATTCAAGAAAAAGAAGATGAAAATGCTATAAAAATGATAGTATATAATCGATGTATCCATAAAAAAAGAGTGATCTAGGCTCATCGAGATCCACCCAATAGCTTGTTAACTACTAGTTTACTTTTTTTTTACTTTTGCTTTTTGTTGAAAGAGTACAAATACAAAATAATCTTTTTTTTGTATTTACCCTTATTTCGGTGTTACGGACGTTTGCAAATTGACGAAAACGTTCTTCTCCATTTTTAACTTTTATCTAAAACTTTTGTGAAAATTTCGACACTTGTTTCAATCAAAACGAACAATTTATTGCGCAAATATATTTTCCGTTTGACGCAAGAGTTTGCAAATTGAAGTACTTCCTAACAAATTGATTTTGGTTATTTTTCCAAGTTTTGCAGAACTTTTGGAATTTTTTTCATAAAAAGGAATGATAACTTTTTTTTTTAAACAAACAGTTCCGTTCTGTTTGAACGGTTGCAAATCTATCAGAAGATGTAAACAGCTATTTCTCCACACTTCAAAAATTTGCAGAAATTTTGCTTTTTTTGGTAGAGAGCAAATACCATAATAGTTTTTTCATTTTGATTATATCCTCATTTCCGTATTGCAGACGTGGTTTCAAATCAATGAAAACGTTGTATGTGAGGACTTCTTTTCATTTGCAACCCGTGTTTAAAACTTTTGTGAAAATTTCGAAACTTGTTTTGATAACATTAAACAACTAATTGCAAAAATATATTTTCCGTTCAACGCAAGAGGTTGCAAATTGAAGTACTCCTCAAGAACATTATTTCGGTTATTTAGGCAAGTTTGCAGAACTTTTGTTTTTTTTTTGGAAATAGTTGGATTATTACCATTTTTTTTGGTAAAAGAAACGTTCCGTTTTGTGTAAATGGTTGCAAATTTACCAGAAGATGTAAACTACTACTTCGCAATACTTCGAAAGTTTGCAGAGCTTTTGCAAATATCTCCGTTCAAATAATGAGAATATTCACAAAATCCTGATTTTCAACATGTTCCGTACAGAAAAAAGGGTTGCAAAATCAGACTCAATATCATTTGAACTCACTTTTCATTCTACCGAAGTTTCAAAACTTTTGTAATTATTGTTAAATTTAGGAAAAATTATGTCTATATCTACTGGCCTGTGTAGAGAAACCCAGAAAACGCACAGTGCTGCTGACTTGGTTGGCGCATTAGATAAACAGGCACTACTCACTTGGGTTGGTATCAGAAAAATTTTTGCTGTGTTGAGAATTGATCGAATACAAGCGAGAGCTTTTGCTTACTTGACCACCAACCGTGTAGATGAAGCTAGAAAAGCCAATCATCTGAAAATACGCCCTTGATATTAATATATCGGATAATGAGATGGCCGTATTGGTCTTCACTTTACTAAGACTCAGGAAGATCACCGACCGTGGAAATATCTATAGAGAAGAGACAAGTCTCCAATCCTTCTACGATGTTCCAACGAAGTGAGCGATTCCGTGAGTGAAGAATCACCGACAAGACGGATTGCTTTTCCCTGAATAGAATCAAAAAGTTTCGATGAATGCTCTGGTGCTGAGCGCGATACATGAGAACTAACTATATTCTGAGATTTGTGCCTTGTAGATCATTGGAAACTGAAGAGAAGAGAAGTATTTCTTCACACGAAATAGAAATCCAACCTTCAGGGAAGCACCTTTAGCGATCGAACCCACATGGTTTTCCCCTTGAAAGATTATTACTGATCGTATTCCTAGCATCGACATGCTTGCCTTCTTTTTGTAGGAATAGTTACTACTGATATCTGAATATTAGATAAAGGTAGCCCGCCTTTTTCGAGAAGAGACATGCTTGGGTTTTCTCAGCATTATGTTCCACCTAGTTGATGTCACTCCATTCTATGATTTTATTTGATGACAAAATTCGCATTATAAATATTTCAATATTTTGGTCTATATCTATTACAAGTTGCTTTATTTATAAATGGAGTGAATACAGTCATGATTTGATCATTGATTTGATACAGTGATGATAGTTTTGTCATTCTATCGAAATAGTTAAGTTAATAATATCAGTGAGATATTTTTTGAACCAATTTTTACAGACTATCTCTCAAAATTTGCGCGTTCGTTAAGTTCAACAATAATTTAACAGGCTGTCTTGAATTTTTTACAACGCGAATTCTGGTTTTCTGGAAGATAATGCTTTTTTCTCAGCTTCAATTATTTCTCCTTTCAAAGGCATAATAAGAAATTGATCCAAAAAATCTGCTACTGCTGCCCGGTCTATAATCGGAAAATCCTGGGATCTCTTCATTTATTTCTCCATTTCCTGTTAGATTTTGCTGGTTATCATTTCAAGTTCATAAAGATTTATTGTTTGTATTTTAATTTTTCGTTCCACTTTGAGACATATCATTTCAAAAATTGGACATTGGATCACTAGTTGGTGCTCTTTAAAAATTGTGAAGGAATTATCACAGACGTTTTCAGAGCAAACACAATTATTGTTTAAATTCCATTGGAAAAATTCTTAGATTTATATCAAAAAGTGATAATAAGAACTCAGACAAATTAATTCAGTACGAAAAATTCGAATGAATTCAAAATATAACTGAAGGAATGGAAAAGTAACAGCTAACTCCTCAAAAAGTCACCGTTACATGATTATCGTACATGAAGAATGGATGATTAATTATTACTATAATACTTTGAATAATAGTAAACTCAATATTATTTCAAGTTGTTTAAGATAGTTTTAAAAAAATTTCGTCGTTGGTAATGCTTGTGAGTTTCGAAAGTAGACTTGGTTGGCACGGTGCTCAGAGAACACTACAGGATTTTAGTGCATATTTCCATCGTATGTTGGAAATCCCATATGAAGCGGGACATTTTCGATCAATTACAGCGATAAAATCCCGGCGGGACATTTTCGGGCTGATAAATACCCGGTAGGTATCGAAAAATACCCGCTCGGTCCGTGTATCTATAGTAACGATTGTTAAAATGTACATTTGTCATCCTGACAGGCATAAATACTGAATTTTACACGTCGTTGTTTTAACTCCGGAAATATTCTACCGAATTACACTCGTGTATCAAAATAAACCTGATAATTTTCCATTCAAGCATGTTGTCAGTAAAAAAACTGCATTCGGTTATTTTCATATTTTGCTAAAAGAGCCCTCCTCCTTCGGAGTCGTTTGTCTTTCGACAAAATATGAAAATAAACTCATGCAGTTTTTAGACAACATGCTTTCATGGAAAATTATCGGTAATTTTGAAGCCCTTGTGTAATTACTCCCGATAATTTTTGTCGGACTTCCAACTTCACTGTCTTTATCATCAATGCTATTGAAACCTGTTGCCAAAAAACTTATAAGATGAAAAAAATTTAATTGAAACTAATTCACGAGTAATGGAATTGAGAAGTACGCGGTCAATTACACTTTTAACTTTTATTCCTTGACCAAATAACATTTCAATGTTTTTTTTTCGAATCGAGTTTCTCACTTGGTTTATCCATACGTTTGCTTTTCGATTAACTTGTTTATTCATTTTCAGAATTTTGAGAGTTATATATTTGATTGTCTTACCGTGAAAGTCAATTCCATTAGTCGTAATTTATTGTTTTAATTTAAGTTTTTCTATAAATTAAGTTTTTTCTCTGCAACAGGTTTCAATTAATTATTATTATTTAAGTCAATTATATAAACGATGCAAGTCAGGAACAATGTTAACCAAATATAAGGAAACTACAAATGATAAAAATTCGAAGAGAATCTATTGAGTGCCAGGATAAATCTGTCTATTTTTGGTATTGTCCCCGTGACCCAGTGGGGTTAGCAAAATTGTCAATCTGATCACATACTTCGAGCGGTATTTCATTCTAAGAAATAAATTCACATTACGCAATGTGTACATGTAGGGAAACTCGTTTGTGCGTGCTCGTCAAAAGTGTCTATTGAATGAAGAAATACCAACTTTTCAGTTTAGTCTAGTTTCGAGACGATTATCTAGCGCATCATTTTTTCTTGAAGTTTCTGAAAACCTCTTTTAATTTCGGCTTGCCTTACGTTGTTATATTCATTTTGACTCCTGATTTCGATCAAAGCATTATCAGATGTTTTTCCATTGGTTCACCGAAATGTTATTTTTTGTAATTTCTTTCCTGATGGTCACTTATTTGTACAAAAATCGAAAATTTTATTGGCTGTCCTGGAATCTCCCAGGACCTTTTGCTTTTCCAATCATTGGAAATGCGTTGAATTTCCTGTGCGAGGATGATGGTGAGTGACTTTTTTTGAGTTTTATGTGTTTTTTTTGGATTGAAAATCAGTTGATTTCATAGTGATCAAGACTTAATTTTGCCAATGAAAAATTTTTTCGATAATGTTCAGGAGTACACATATATCCATTTATGTTTTCGGCATATGAATACATCGAGTGTTTTCAAATCAAAGAAGTGGAAAAAGTGATTTCCATAGTTTCGGAGATCTGTATGATATAGGTATAAGAGGAGAGAGTCATACTTGGCTTGATTATTTGAAAAAAAGTAGCAATATAGATATATAGGGTGTCCCAGAATTTCCTGATCGATAGCTCCGTTAGAAGCGTTAGAAAAGTAATCAAAAAATAATTTTTTCGAACATCATATTGCCTTCCATATAACGCACTCAAAATGATCTGTTTAGGTTCACACCCCTAGAAATTCACCCCCACACCTATTTTTTCAAATGGCAACATAATTTTTTTTCGCAGAAATATAATCGTTACATCACTGTTCATTTGGTGAAAAACTTATTTTGAATATTTATTACTCGCTTATTATTCTTTTAAAGTCGGTCCTGGTTGGTAGTTGAACTTTTCGTTTGTGAAAAAAATGGTTTTCAGAAAACGTCTTTAGAAAATTGTTCTCGTAACACCAAACTGATATTTGCTCCCGACGTACATTTCGCTAAAAGGTTAACATCTTCAGGAAAATTGATAGGTACTGATACGGTATTTTTTTATATGGTCTGCATATTATATTCAATGGCAATCGGAACATGGAATTCCATATATACCCTGAGAGTCATTTGCAATTTTGTCCTTAGGAGAACGGAGGAGGGGAGAAATTTGATTGCTGGCGTTACTTATCGTTTTCATGTCCTGTTTTCTCAGAATTCGGCAATTTTGTCAGCAACACCTTTGATGTAGGGAAGGAAACAGGCGTGTATGCCCTTCTTGGAGGTGAAAAAATTTTCATTGGAAATAAGTGCGGAAATCAATAGATCGGCTAATTCAAAGCACTTTTTGTCCAATGGAGTTTTTTCTGAAAAGCAATACTTTTCGACTTATTCACGAGTGAAATTGTCGGTTTTCAGTAAAAAAAACGCGTTTTCCGATCCTTTTTCGCGAATAACTGGAAAATAATGCATCTAATCGAAAAACTTGTGGAGAGCAAAATTATAGCTTTTGAAAAAACAAAGGCGATTGTTTATTTGTGATGTATGCAAACCCACTACAAACTGAATAATTGCTTGTTGAAAGTCGATTGGTATTTTCAAACGCCAAAATGGAAAGTTTCTACGTACAATAACCAAAAACCAATGCATTTTTCGGGAAAAATTAGTTGGACCTTTTTTTGAAGTCGTTCAAAAATTCTTTATTTTGGTTATTTATAAAAGTTTCTAGCATCAAAACTAACCGAGGTATGAAGGAAATAATGTTGAATACTATTTTTTCTATGAAAAAAAATTGGGAATAACTCATCCTCTCTTCCCCCCCCCCTTTGTGAAAAATCGTTGCCTAGTGGAACTATTTGTATATATACATATAGTTCCACTGGGCCTGAAATATAGTCACTATGTGTATTCTTCAATATACTAATGTACATACTCTAATTTCTACAAAAATTGTTTTTGTTTTTTTCCCATAACTCGCTTAGTCTTCAAGCAATCAAATCCAAGAACTATTTTGTAGCTTTTTTTAAGAGCTATAAGCTCATTCACATTATTTTTTGTTTCAGATTATATTTTTGAAAAGGTTCATGCTGAAAGGGCTCAAAAAAGGTACTTTGCGCGAACCCTCACAATAAAAAAATGAAACACCGAAATTTTCAGAGGAGAATAATAGCCTTCAATTTTGTACTCCAGGAAATTTTGCATGTGATCAATACTTTTCGAGTTATTTCGAATGGTGATTTTTCGCTGAATCACGTATATGATTTTTGCTCTTCGATCTCAATTTTTTCCGAAACTACGTACTTTCAATTGATGAAAAACTCAGAACTCATCATAAGAACATGAATGAAGTGATTTATGGAGTAACAACAAATTTTTCCAAAGGGGGGAGAAGAGAGGATGAGTTATTCACAAATTTTTTTCAACGAAAAAATTGGATTCAACATTATTTCCTTCATACCTCGGTCAGTTTTGATGCTAGAAACTTTCATAAATAACCAAAATGAAGGATTTCTGAAGGACTTCAGAAAAGGTCCAATTAGTTCTTCCCGAAAAATGCATTGGTTTTTGGTTATTGTACGTAGAAACTTTCCATTTTGGCGTTTGAAAATACCAATCAACTTTCAACAAGCAATTATTCAGTTTGTTGTGGGTTTGCATACATCACAAATGAACAATCGCCTTTGTTTTTTCAGAAGCTATAATTTTGCTCTCCACAAGTTTTTCGATTAGATGCATTATTTTCCAGTTATTTACGAAAAAGGATCGGAAAACCTTTTTTTTTTACTGAAAACCGACTATTTCACTCGTGAATAAGTCGTGAAGTATTGCTTTTCAGAAAAAAACTTCATTGAACAAAAAGTGCTTAGAATTAGTTAATCTATTGATTTCCACACTTATTTCTAATAAAAAAAAATGTTCACCCCCTAGAAGGGGTGGCATCCACCCCCAGGGAGAAAGCAACCCTCGGCACGGGGTAGATTTTGAAATAGAGGGTAAGTAGAACCTATATCCAAATTTTCATACGAATCGGTGCTGTATGGGATAAATACACAGTTTACACTTTTTTCACCGTCATAGACTGGAGTACAAGTGTCGGATAGACAATCGAATGATCTATCAAACGAATAATAAACAGCCCCCTTTCCATTAAAAAATAAGTTGATACACCTCTCTCGGCAGCGAGTGATGTTTCCATATATACCTATGTATATGTTTGTAGCCATTGTTCTTTTAGAATATTAGCCATCATATGGATTCATCGTCCATTGGCTGAAATAATAGACGAGGGTGAATTTTTTATTGTTTAATGTGAAAACAATAACAATATACAAAATAAATTAAATTTGGTGATATGCAAATATAACAAGACCATATCTATCCCACTCATTTTTATATAACGTATACTCCACTAAAACTTAAGTGAAGATGAAACATAAAAATACAATTGAGTTCTTAACGGGTGTCTCCATGTTGTAATGAGACGTACCTACCTAACCTATAATTTGAAGAGGTCCATTTCACAGCACGGGTTCTAATTTTCTAGGAAATTATTCAAAGTATTAGGAATTCCGAAGTATGCCGCTAAATATTTCGAAAATCATACCAACAAACATATACATTGTATTTGAGATATGTTCAAATTACAAACACTTGACTTCTTTATTCGAATTACTTCTTGAATAAACGTCTAGAACAAATCTTTACGAATGAATTCAAAATCACAAATGGATAAAAAAAGTGTCAAATACATTATTTTGTGCTAGTGCATTAACTCAAATCTTTTTTTTTAATTATGGGACACCCCAAAAACAGAAAGACAACAATCAACAAGAAATACTTATGAAAAGCTCATCCATTCTAGAAGTATATTTTCATTTGGAAAACTTGCGATCAGCTGAATATTCACAAAAAAACGTTCAGTTTGAAAAAAGGCCAAGATAATTTGATGACATCTAACTCTAATAATTTTTGCGGGAAAAGTTAACTATCATGATCTACTATTATTTACTTTATCGATTATCATATTTGGTAACAATGCAATGCAGAATTCGTATTCCATGGAGAGTTAGTGAGATTCCCAAAGCAAGCTTGATGTTTGTGAGCCGAAATAGTTCGGGAGAACTTACATTTTTACCAGCGAAATTTCATTGAATTTTTCTGAAAACGTCGAGAAAAACGTTTCAGTACAAACCAGAATTTCTAAGGAAAAGTGTTACTGATATTCATCACATCAGGTCCATATTTATAAAAACAATATTGAGGATGGAAATCAATGAACGAAACGTCGTCTCGAAACTCATCATACCCTAATAACGAATATGAAACTTGTGTGAGACTTCATTATATACCTAATTTGAACTTGAGATTTTGTTGAATTGTGAAAGTAAAAATTTTACTAGTTTTTGATTCGAAATAATTACCTTCTAGAAACAGAGCTGAAATAGTTAGGCTTCAAATGTTGAATATTATAAAATTATGACTGGAAACTATGAATTTTCAACTGGTCTTTCTATGAAATTCGTAATTTTTTATGTTTTCGAGTTTGAATTTCGTATTCACAAAGAAGGAATTTACTTGAATCGAACGCTAGTTCTACCTACAAATTTACTTTGAAGGAGGTCCGAGTGGAAGTAGTAATGCAATCCCAGTTGCGTTTAAAGCAGAATTTCTGATGAAAAGTGTTACTGACCTTGATCACATCAGGTCCATATTCATAAAAACAATATTGAGGATGGAAATCAATAAACGAAACGTCGTCTCGAAACTCATCATACCCTAATAACGAATATGAAACTTGTGTGAGACTTCATTATATACCTAATTTGAACTTGAGATTTTGTTGAATTGTGAAAGTAAGAATTTTACTAGTTTTTGATTCGAAATAATTACCTTCTAGAAACAAAGCAGGAATAGTTAGGTTTCAAATTTAGAATACCATAAAATTCTGACTGGCAACTATGAATTTTCAACTGGTCTATGAAATTCCTAATTTTTTATGTTTTCGAGTTTGAATTTCTTATTCACAAAAAAGGAATTTACTTGAATCGAAGGCTAGTTCTACCTACAAACTTATTTTGAAGGAGGCCCGAGTTGAAAGTAGGAATGCAATCCCAGTTGCGTTTAAAGCAGAAATTCTAATAGATCACTAATAAATTGACATATTTGTTGATAATAAATCCGTTGAATTTGAAATTTCCACTCTGAATCCGGATTCATTGGCTGTCTTCAAGAATCCCGAACTTGGCACTATAAAGTTTGCGTAAATTTCCCGACATTTGTAAAATTTCAGCTCATCGCAAGCATATATCCATTATCGAATACCCCGAGATAAATCCTATCACGCATTGCCGCCCTCTTGTAAGAAACCGGTGGTTCTCAACCGTTCCTGAGCTAGCAACGTAATTTTATCTTTGATATCGGGATACGGTTCCAACACTTCCAAAAAATCGGATCTGTTCAGTATGAACAGTTCGCAAGGCGTCACAGCCTTCACGGTAGCCACACGGGGCTCGTTGAAAATAAGTGCGATCTCTCCGAAATGCGCTCCGTCTTCCAAATGACAGATTTCCTTTCCTCCGGGCGAGAAGATAGCTACGGTCCCGAAATAGATGAAATACATGCAATTACCGGCCACCCCAGCGGTAAGGATGATGTCGTTGGCGAGATATATCTCAGATTTCAAACGCGATACCAACTTGGCCAGAACGGTGTCTGGCATGTCCTTGAAAAATTCCACTCTTTGGACGTGGTTCTTCGTGACGTACACCAGAATCTCCTGCTTGAGGATTTTGGAGACCATCCTGTTGATGTGGGCTTCGTTGTAGAACTGGTTTTGGAACTTGAATTGGTAGAACGAAAAGAATTTCTTCCTCAAGCCTACTGGCAGATCCTTGTACTTCAGATATTCGGTGAACTGTTGAAACAAGCTCTCGTTCTTGTTCCTTGCGTTCGAAAACTTTATCCAAACCTGAAAAAAAAATCAGTTATTAGAGAAATCCATTTTTGTTTTTTTTATTTGGCGTCCCTTATTCGTACGAATATATGTGGAAATCTGCAAAACGTGAAGAGTATTCTTTTGAAATGTCAATTGGCCGGAAGTTTGTAGCATAGTTTTTTGTGTGAATAATAAAAGTTTTTGTATTGGGATTAAGCGGATTCTCTGGCTGCTAAAAGATTCTCATTTTGTTCGGCTCATAATTTGACTAGTACTCCAGTCTATGACGGTGAAAAAAGTTTATTTATCCCATACAGCACCGATTCGTATGAAAATTTGGATTCAGGATCTACATACCCTCTTTTTCAAAATCTACCCTGTGCCGAGAGTTGCTCTCTCCCTGGGGGGTGGATGCCACCCCTTCTTGGGGGTGAAAAATTTGTTATTGGAAATAAGTGCGGAAATCAATAGATTGACTAATTCTAAGCACTTTTCGTTCAATGAAGTTTTTTCTGAAAAGCAATACTTTTCGACTTATTCGCTAATGAAATTGTCGGTTTTCAGGAAAAAAAACACGTTTTCAAACCCTTTTTCGCGAACAACTAGAAAATAATGCATCTAATCGAAAAACCTGCAGAGAGCAAAATTATAGCTCTTGAAAAAACAATGGCGATCGTTCATTACACTACAAACTGAATAATTGCTTGTTGAAAGTTGATTGGTATTTTCAATCGCCAAAATGGAAAGTTTCTACTTACAATAAACAAAAACCAATGCATTTTTCGGGAAAAACTAATTGGACCTTTTTTGGAGTCCTTCAAAAAGCCTTTATTCTTCCACAAGGCCTAAAATATAGTTACCATGTGTATTCTTCAATATACTAATGTATACATACTCTAATTTCTGAAAAAAATTGTTTTTGTTTTTTTTCCCCATAACTCGCTTAATATTCAAGCAATCAAACCCACCAAAAAAGCATTTTTCGGGAAAAACTAATTGGACCTTTTTTGAAGTCCTTCAAAAATGCTTCATTTTTGTTATTTATAAAAGTTTCTAGCATCAAAACTGACCCACGTATGAAGGAAATAATGTTGAATCCAATTTTTTTGTTGAAAAAAAAATTGTGAATAAATCATCCTCTCTTCCCCCCCTTTGAAAAAAATCGTTGTTACTCCATAATTCACTTTATTCATGTTCTTAAAATGAGTTCTGAGTTTTTCATAAATTGAAAGTACGTAGTTTTAGAAAAAATTGAGATCGAAGAGAAAAAATCATAAACGTAATTCAGCGAAAAATCACTATTTCTTCGAAATAACTCGAATAGTATTGATCACATGCAAAATTTTCTGGAGTTCAAAATTGAAGGTTATTCTTCTCGAATAATTTTGGTGTTTAATTTTGTTCTGCAGGATGAAAATAGAGATATGGCCAGTTAAATATTGTGAGGGTTCGCGCAAAGTACCTTTTTTGAGCCCGTTCAGCATGTGCCTTTTCAAAAATATAATCAGAAACAAAAAATCATGTGTATGAGCTTATAGCTCTTGAAGAAAGCTACCAAATGCTTTTTTGGTGGGTTTGATTGCTTGAATATTAAGCGAGTTATGGGGAAAAAAAACAAAAACAATTTTTTTCAGAAATTAGAGTATGTATACATTAGTATATTGAAGAATACACATGGTAACTATATTTTAGGCCTTGTGGAAGAATAAAGGCTTTTTGAAGGACTCCAAAAAAGGTCCAATTAGTTTTTCCCGAAAAATGTATTGGTTTTTGGTTATTGTACGTGGAAACTTTCCATTTTGGCGTTTGAAAATACCAATCAACTTTCAACAAGCAATCATTCAGTTTGTAGTGGGTTTGCATACATCACAAAAAAACAATCGCTTTTGTTTTTTCAAAAGCTATAATTTTGCTCTCTACAGGTTTTTCGATTAGATGCATTATTTTCCAGTTATTCGCGAAAAAGGATCTGAAAACGTGTTTTTTTTGCCTGAAAACCGACAATTTCACTCGCGAATAAGTCGAAAAGTATTGCTTTTCAGAAAATACTTCAATGAACAAAAAGTGCTTAGAATTAGTCAATTTATTGATTTCCCTAAAGAAAGAAGATACAAATAAAACACAATACATTTTTTTTCTACCCGTATTTTTCCGTGTCCAATTAGTTCTATTGGACGATTCATTTTCCTACTATGGTTCAGTATTTTTGTTGTGAGAATAATATCATCTGGTAGCGAAAACATAAACTGAAGACTCATGAATAAATTAGATGATCAGAGTGTGTGAGAAATAAAAATATTTTTGCATCAATATTGTGAAGGAACATTGAATAGGCACAGTGAAATAAAAATTATTTTGCAAACATTACTTAAAGATGGTGAAAAAAGGTGAAATATAATTATTTTGAGGGATCAAACGAGAAAGCCGTGTATATAGTAAGCATATCCAATATTTTGATTTTCACAACTGGCGACTGTTATCTAACAGCTGACTTGGTTATTTACTTTATCGGTACTGTACCTGACGAATAAAAACGTGCGTTTCGATTGTGATTCTTGTATAGCAAAAAAGTAAGCATATCATTCTCGACGAATAGAAAGTGCTCGAAATACATAAGTTCGTACAAACATCTTTTCATTGTAGTTCAAACGAATCTTCACCAACTTAAAGTTTCTATCATAGCAAACCTGGAGTATTTGAGTGAAGAGGAACAGCTGAAGACAGTACCCAACACCAATGAAGAAGACGGTCACGAATATGCGGTGGGTGTGGTCTATGGCTTTTTCTCCGTAACTCACATGTAGCAGTATCATGGTCGCAGAGTAAAACGACTGGAGCCTTGGGCTATCCCACCAGCCATCCTTAACGGAGTACAACTTATCGAAGGCGATTTCCACTTGAAAAATCACAGCGTACAACCACATCACGAGCACGGTAAACATCAAAATCCCTCTCAAGGCTCTGCTGAAGAAGCTCGATAGGTTCGCGTACAAATGGAAAAGCTCCAGGATGTCCAACCACCTATTCAAACGCAAAATCCTCATACCATAAAAAAACTTGAAAACAACTCGTAACTGGACCAAATCAACATGGGGAAATTCATAGTGAATATAGGAAAGATATGAATGCACAACCGATAGAAAGTCGAGTAGGAAAAACGTCTTCAAGTACTTCTTCAGGATGAACGTCGGTTTGAGGATGGTCTTGCTCTGTTCGGGGTCGTAGTATCCGGTAAAAAACATCTTCAGAATGTCTGCCGTCAAAAACAAATCGGTGTAAAATTTGATGAGGATGAAGACGACTTCCATTCTGATCACTTCCTGTGACGCACTCATGGCCAGAATCCAGAACGATATCGTGTATATAATGAAGACGATGAATTCCCAATAGAGAGCGAACATGCTGAAGGGGTGGATTATGTAGATATAATTGGCCAGGTGTCTCACTTCTTCGTTGCGTACGGCGTTCCTGGACTTATAGTATAATGGAGTCATCGGGTGATTTATGCTTATCATAGTGGATTTGTGGAAGGCCCTTCGCAGATTGATGAAGAGTCCTGTTTCGATGACTTGGTGGATGATTTCTACAGGGGCGGCGAGCAGACGACATTGGTGCTCTTTCAACATGTTTCCGGAATTTTTGTGACAGTTCGAACGGGACACTGAAGACGTTTAAATTGTTTTGTTTTCATAAACTTTCCCGAATAGCATATTTCAGTTGTTTGGGAAAAGTTGCGATGGGGATGAATGGTAGAAAACAGGTATTGGGTGTAGGCAAGTGTTAGATCAAAGGGTGAATCTAAACACATCGAGATGTAGGAAATTCATTCTTCGATACTGGTGAGAGTCCGTAACTGATAAGGTGGAGTACATGAACATGCAAATGCTTGCTGAAAGTATGCTATCCTGTCACCTAATCAATCCTACTTAAGAAGACTGAACACAAATCTGAAGTCAAAAAACGATTCACTTCCTTCGTTAGGAAGTTACAGCCCTTCAAGAAAAGGTGTGTGTTCCGATCGATTGTTTGGAGCAAAGGCGGGATACCTATGCCCTTCTTCATAAATTTGAAGGACCATAGCTTCCTAACGATTCGTGTTCGGTGGCTTGAAATTCTAGGCCAAACTGTTATCCAGCGACAGGATAAAAGACTTTCACCAATTGCTTTTATCTTATTTTAGTTCATTATTGCGTTTTTATTGCCTAGTTACCGAATACATAACTTTGTGCCCGTGCGGACAAAAAGTTCACTTTATGGCCCGCACATTTTTTTTTCATGTTGACATATTAATTTGAACTATTTTCCTAGCAACTATGGTATCTAGATGACATTCCAATAATCACACATGGAGCTCTGTATGCGATTTCTTTACTTTTACAAAAGATAGACTAGGTAAAGAATCACTAGCCTTGCCACCCCAACCGCTAAACGAAGGACATCCAATAAAAATCCATTGAGGTCCATTTTTGGTCTGAATGAAAACGGACATGAAATAGACATCCCTTGGATGTTCATCCCCGAACAAATTAAAGCTATCCGGCTACGGAAGTGAAAAGAACGTGCCTTACCGATCGAATAACAGACATCCTTTCATGGATATAAAAATGACTTGAGTAGGATGTTCTTCATCGATATGGGATGGATATCAACTGAACATCCTGCCACCATTTTTTTGTTCTTTCGTCGGTTTTGGCACAGTTCTGAATATTTTTTTATCATGAGGTCCTGCACGCATTTGTGAAAATCGTCTGTCACACCTTCATCATATTGCTTTACAACAGTGTGAGGACAATTATAGTATCATTTGTACAGGTACAACACCTCATTCATTTTTTCCATTACCATTTCTTTCAACAAATACCATTGAAATAACTTCGCTAAGAGTGGTCAAGTAGACTTTACGATTAGCTATTCATTTTGAACTTATACTCCAAGAGCCAGAGCAAAAAAAGTAGGTTCATAATGCAATCTTCTACAGAATTGATTTTCTTGTTGGAAAATGTTTGGGGGTGTCCCCTGAATATAAATTCAAGTTGGCGGGACAGGGGGGGTTGAGCTTCAGCCGCCATCTTGGAAAACACGTTTTATCAAATATCTCGTGAACCGTGCATCGTACGACAAAAACAGTAGGGATTATTTTCGTAGATAATAAAATTCTCTTTAACTTTTATTCGAAACTTTTTTCCGTATAGTGCATAGGTTTTCATTTATAGCGCGCCAAACTTCTCCCTGCATGGTTATTGCTAAATATATAGTTAACGGTTGATGAAACAGTATAAATGGCAGTATTTTGACGCGCCATAAATAAAAACCTATACTTTATACAGAAAAAAGTTTCAAATAAAAGTTGCAGAGAATTTCATTATCTACAAAAACGATCCTTACTGTTTTTATCGTACGATGCACGGTTCACGAGATATTCGATAAAACGTGTTTTCCAAGATGGCAGCTGAAGCTCAACCCCCTCCGTCCCGCCAACTTGAATTTACATTCAGGGGACACCCCCGAACATTTTCCAACAAGAATATCAATTCTGTAGAAGATTGCAGAAAAAAAGTACCTGGTTCTTGGCCTATTAACAGAAATACGAAAATTTCAAGAAATGGAAGGATTGTCTTTGCGAGGTCGAATCGTATCTGCAGTATTAAGTTATACATGAAAGATTAATGAAGACGAAGGAATCCTCAAGTTTTCCCAATCATATGTATGCAAGTAATGAAAATGATAGTTACAGATTTATGCGAATAATTATGTGAAAAAACATTTATTACTTCACGAAATATTCTGAATGCCGATCTGATAGGTGGTTCAAAAGAAAATAGGTTCAATAACACAACATTCACTGTGATAGAGCGATGCGATTGAACAAATCACTTTCAGACATATATGAGGAGGTAGGTATATTGTTGTCATTGATATACATTATCTATGATTTTTTTTTATTTAATTGATTTGAAAAGAGCAAGAGTATTTCATCAAATACTCAATACAGCTCCCTGTGACATTTTTTAATAGAATGAGGTTTACAAAACCGTGCTAATTTCGACTTCAAAGTCGACATTAGTAAACGAAGAGACTAGTACCTTTGGTGTAAAAGTTGAAACTTTTCCTAGAGATCAATTACCCTAACACCAAACTAATATTTTTGCAAAAGTATCAGTCTGGTGTTGGGTTAATTGATCTCAAGGGAAAGTTTCAGTCAGAATTAGCACAAATTTCCACTCTAAAGTCGTAATAAACCAAAAAAAACTCACACGTCCGCTCTACGCTTTCGTACTCTCAAATCGAGTCTCAAATGCACCTTTGTACTTTTCCTCAATAATACATCCATAATATTACAGAGGTTCGTTTCTCGTTGTTTGTAGGCAGTAATCTTCGGGAATACTCATCCGATCATGAAAATTCTTTCACTAACAGAAAGCTACTCACTATTGAGGAGTGATGTAGGCTATAACCGTTCGGTATAGACCAGAGGTTCCCAAACTGTTTTTTCTCGTGGACCACTTTCAAAGTTTAATTTTTTTCGGTAGACCCCCTGCTGCTATATTTCTACTGTATTCCCAAACTCCTAAAAGATATCACCCTAAGTTGGCGGTGTTAAGAAGAAAAAAAAGTAACACATTTTCTTGGGTCCTATTTATTCAAATAATACTTGTGGTTATATAAAATTATTAACATTTATTATTACAAACAATCAACAATGAATTCTGGAATGTAAATCAACAATAAAAGATGTACTTGATGAATTAACTGCAAATTATAAATATTTGGCTTCAGTTTTGTAAGAAGTAATTTCAAATCTCCCCGTTCTGTATTGTTCAATCTGCTCTTTTTTTTCAACAGTTTGTTAATTGCACTTGAACTTCTTTCGACAAGATATGACGAGTAAAACGCTAACAAGAATTTTCTCGCAATTTCCCACAGCTCAGAATATTTTTCGGGTATTTCTGCCTGCACCAATATGTTTGATACCCACTTTCAAATTTCACCTTCAGCTCCTCATTGCTACTAAGTTCGAGTAGCTCTTCTTGTTATATCACATTCAACACTTCCGTTTCTTCAAATGGATTCATGATCCATGGTGGTTCTTCCATCGTCAGAAAATCTTCAAATCTATTTCTGAATTCGTCATGCAAGGAATTTTAATTCCAATATACAATAAAAATATGTATAACAAATAGGCAAATACTTTTTCCGGGACTGCAAACACTGACATCAATTCACTCACAGTCACACACTTTTATGTTCAAAATACCGGAAACAATATCGTATCGTTTTGTTCTTGGCATTCGTATTTATACTAATGTAGATTGCAAGTACAGCGCAGGTCGCATTTTATCCCTTTGCAGGTCTTAACAGCATCCCGGACGAGCAGGCTCACGGGCGGCACTTTGCAAGTCTCGGCATGTGGGATAAACTTGCAATTTTATCTATAACTCTATTCAATTCTGTGTATAAACTGAGTTTCGAATATTTTCAGGTACCTACCTAGTGAATGAAGCTACCTGCCTACGTTGATAGGTAAATCCAAGTCAAAATTTTTGTTCTCTATTATGAAAGCCGGAAATTTTGCCGAACCCTCTGGTATTCCAACCAGAGGTAGGGATCTTTAACGAGCCCAACATCCATGGACGGCTCAACGTCCCCTCCGAAGGACGGCATATCCTCAATATATCTTGTGCTCATTGATATATTGTCTGCGAGCTATGATATGCTATTCCGCTGCAGCTGTACGGGCTTTCGACACGGTATTTCCCTGTATGGTCACCCATCCAAGTACTAACCGCGCTCGGCGTTGCTTAACTCCATATATCGAATGACTGTCAGTCAACCAGAAGAGCTGGGGTTTTTTGTAAATCTATACATATAAAATGCTTTGTCCTAAATTATTGACTGACGGATCAAGCACAGCCTGAACTGCTGATCGTAGAGACCTGAAACTTGGAGGGTGCGTTCTCTATATGACGTAGCCATCCCACAAGGAAGGGTTCTCGAGAAATCCACCTCTAAAGGGGTGGAAAACGGGGTCAAAGTTGGTATGCAACAACTTGATTCCTAGGTCCAATCTACTTCGAATTTTGCATGAACATTCCTTAACAGACTAGGTGGAAGATGTGTTCGTACTTCATTGTTGGAATTCATCGTCTAATCGGGTGAAAAAAGGGGTTTATAACATTTTCGAGTTTACCCAGAAGGCAGAGCCTTGTGATGAACCTGATAAAGCCTAGTACTGAGAACTGCGCAATATAAACGCATCACAAAAATACCCAACGCTACCTGTGGAGTTTTGAAAATGTCCTCATGGCAGCTCTTATTTGCTTAGTATTAGCTGATGGCGTTCATGGTATTTCCATATCAAACGCCACCGACTTCGAGCGAAGTCGTTCAGCAAGTAGGCCTTGTTACTAGTCCCCCTACGCCATACCCCAGGAGCAGCATAGTTTTTGCGGACCCGTGACCCATGAAACGTGGCAGACTCATTCCCCATTGAGACAGAGAAAAATATCTGTCCCATCCGGGGATCGAAGCTATGATATCTAGATCATAGCGCCAAATCCCTCGCCCAAGCGACGTTTCACGGTATAATACTGATAATACTGCTTGGATACTTTATTTCCAGTCATTTACTGATGGATTTCGAAAAACTTATAACTTAATTTCAATCTATATCTCGATTGCATTCAGTTGAATATATAACATTGTGAATCTTATCCGTTGAACCTAATGTTACGAAATCTCCTAGCGCCGGCCCTGTCGCTCGTAAACGCAGAATAATATGAGGGGTCGAAAAGAGAACGTCATTTTCCAGGAAATATCGGTTCGCGTGGAGAATTCGATACACATCATCGAGACCTATTTGGAAGATTCTCCATAAGCGTACACATATATAAAAAGGGAAACACTTGATCGCGACGGCAGAGTTTTCAGAGAGCTTCGATATTGTTAAGTGCAGAAGTCAAAGTCTAGAAAGTTTTTTTCAGAGAGAGATTAAGGATAGAGCGTTGGATAGTGTAGCTGGGCAGTTTAGGTCATTGTATTGTATTGTGATAAAGAGTTGTGATGAAAGTAGTTTAGTGTTATTTGGTGTTTTAATAAACAAATCCGAGGGAATATCGTAACAGTATGAAGGCCACATTCCACCGAGTCCGGCGATGTGCGACACACTCAAATACGGCAGGCGACGGTATACGTCGAACAAGATAGTATTTCCACCTAGCACGTCTCGTTAGTCGCTTTTTTGACGCAAACGATATTGCGTATCTTTCAAGAGAATTAAAACGTGCACTAGCTATATATTCATCAAGAAAATAATAATAATAGGGGAGCTCAAGCAGGGATTTCGGGATTTACTAAAGCGCGGGAGATTAATATACAGGGGGAAACCTTGATCCCGGTTAAGTACTTTCACCATATATGGGCCCTATATATATGGCCGCCCTTCAAGGATCAGATTAGTAAAAAAAATTGATCATCTGAAATTCTCGAGCGCGTCATATCAAGATAGGGTGGGTTAGTTACATCCTGAAACGTGTATATTCCACTAATCTGACAATTCGAGAGTGACCTAAAGAAAGGGGAGGGCTACAAAGTTGTAAAAAATAATAATCCCGACATTCTCGAGCGTGGCCAATTTTATTTTTATTTTGAGGGGAATAATTCAAGAATTGCAGAAAATATATAATCTGACGATTTCTACAAGCCGAAATAATAAAAATTTATCGATAAAGTTGAATGCGTGCAGCTACGTGATGCCTATATTCCCTTCTCCACGTTTCTATTTCTCTCTCACTCTTTCTCTATCTATTGCTCTCTCACTCCGTCCCCACTCTGGTTTCTGTTGCCATGATGCCATGATAGTTGATCACACAGACTCGTTGGTGGCATGATATTATTTACAACGAATATCCAACGTATTAAAATTTTAAAAATTCAATTTCTTTAAATTTCCTTCTTTTATTGCATGCTTTTTCCTGAGATTTTCAATTAATTCAATTCAATGATTTAAAAACATTTTTTAAAAAATTCAAAATGGCAGAATAGGCGAATCCCTATTTTCCATTAAACCATATATATCTTGATCTGACGCGCTTGTTTATTTCAAATTGCCGATTTTTTTTCACATTCTAATAACGGCCGCGAGTCTGCGTCACATCCATGCCGTCGGATTATTATATGAGAGCTTTTTTTAGGTTCATTTAACATCCCCTCAGAAAATCTGACGCGATCGAGATAATTTTTTTTTCATTTTCAACCCTTACGTACGACCACCCCCATCATGGAAACAATCAGATTAACATACGTACATTTTTAAAAATAAATAGGACATAGATGATATAAATATCTGACGCGCTCGAGTATGTCCATGCAACAGTTTTTTTTTTACATTTTTGAAAATCTATAACCGCTCCCCCCACAGATGAAAAGGTATAAATTATATAACTTTTTTTTTCTTTTTATCATCTAAGCTTCGCAACCCAATAGGTCTCTATGACGCTCGAGTAAATCCCGATTTAGTGGGCTCTCCCACTAGAAAGAGGTCTGCCTTATACTGGATTCATCCTATAAATCAGTTAAGAATCGAGTGCGGAGAATATCATCGGTTAAGTAGAAAGCTTGAGAATTACCCGGAACGATATTTCTCATACTTTTGAATGACAAAATCCCAGTTTGAATTCTTCTTTTTCCGAATGCCACCGTAGGTACTCAGTGGAATTTGGCCAACTTCAATCAACGATCCGGCCAGTTTTTCTAGGTTTGATTCGGTTTATAGGACGTTTCGAAAGTAGTTGTACAGTTGTGACATTAAAAGTGAGTTGGCACAGATGGATGTGTGCCCGGCTAATGATCGATCTTTCAATCAGGAAGAGATTTTTTCTTGAGAATTCATATCTTTTGAATTGTAAAATGCCCCGTTTCCCAGTTGAGGGGTCTGCGAATAACCATGCTGCTCATGAGGTATGGCATAGGGAGGGTAACAAAGTCTACTCACTGAACGACTTCCATCAAAGACAACAATATTTGGTATGAAAATACCATGAATAACATCTACCACTAGTTTTTGATTTCAAGTGGAAAATAGTTTCGGTGAAGATTCGTTCGAGCTACAGCATCAAGTTTTGAAAGAAATGATTGGACAAATTTACACAATGAGAATAGTGGAAAGTATCGAAAAAGATATACGAGGCCTGACGAATGAAAACATGTGTGTTCTGATCGTTATATCGCGTGAATAGAATTCGTTCATTCATCTCACAAATACAATATTATGTCTGAAGCAAGTGTCTAATAATATCACCTTATGAAATCTCGATTTAGAGAATTGTAGGGGAAAATTATAACTACGACAAACCTGAAGTATCTGAGTGTAGAGGAATAGCTGGAGACAGTAACCAATTAGTAAACCGAAAACAGCTAACAATATGTAGCAGTTTTCTTCCAGATTCACATTTGATACACTCACTCGCAGAATCAACAACGTAGCACCATAGAGAATACGGTACCACTCTTCGTCCCATTTTTCTTCATCCCAGAAGTACTCATCCAAGAGAAGTCCAATTTGGAAGAGGACGGCATACAACCACAGCAACATCACCAAATATAGAAGTGTTGCCCTCAGAGCTCTGTGGAAAAAACTTGAGAGGTTGCCGTATAAATGGAATAGCTCTAGACTCTGTTTCCATCTTCCCAAACGCAGTATTCTCATAATGAGCACGATTCTGAATATTAGAACTGTTTGCTTGAGGACAGCCGAAGTATAGAGTGTGTAAGCCAATGCGAAGTGGGATTGCAGAATACACAGAAAGTCCAGTACAAAATAGCTCTTCAAGTATCTCTTTGCTATCTTACTCGGTTTTAGGACAGTGATGCTTCGCTCTGAGTTATAGTATCCTGTGAAAAACATCTTGATAATGTCGATTGTAAGTATAACATCTATGTAAAAGTTAATGATACGCTGTGTGGTCATATACTCTTTAATATTATATGCCGTAGTCATGAATAATCCTATCCAGGATATTGAGTACACGAAGAATATGAAAAATTCCCAGAAGAGCGCCATCATACTGAATGGATGAATGATGTGAGGGTAGTTGACCAGGTGCCTTGTTTCCTCGTCGCGAATGCTTTGATTCGATTTGTAGTATACTGGGGTCATTGGATGACTTTTGCTTATCATTGTGATTCTGTGGCATTTCCTTCGAAGATTGATGAATATTCCCGTTTCTACGACTTGAGAAAGAATACCCTCCGGGGGACTTTGTAGGCGACATTGGTGTTTTTTTAACATATTCGAACTATTTACTGACAGTTGGTACGTGACAGTCAAGTAAGTCACGACGTTGGAAGGATCAATCATTTTTACTGGGTGATATGTTGAAAAGCGTAGCGTAGAGATTTGATGGAAAGAAGATTTTCAGTTTGTATGGTGAATTAGTACGCCTGATTTTCATATCGAGAAATAATTATTTCTTTGTGTCTCCCTACTTGAATGCAGACTCCGGAGGGGTGTGATAATTGGGAGCACTAGAAATTTCCTAGTTGTGTTCTTTGTTGACCTGTCAGGTTTGGGTGGAACTTCTGTCTGAATTTCAAATCAAAATTGTGGAACTCACGTATTTCGGTCTCCTCTGCAAGAAATCCAGATGAAAATTTCGGCGGTCACATATATATTTTCGGAGATACAGATTTATTTTGATCTTGAAAAACAAACGGAATTTGTCTTCCTTTTTATCAAAACACCACACACGCCCTTATTTATCCGTTTTCAAAATTTTTAAACCAAAAAAGATTATTGTTTCAAAAGAATGACCTTTCGTCAAATCAGTCAATATTGATTTATTCGTAATGTTACCACTCTCAATGTTATTGTTGCAAAACGAACATATTTATGTTGAATTTTGAAAGGGGTTGCATTTTTTCGAAGAATTTTTTTTTCTGCTTAGAAATGTTAACATACAACACACAATATGGATTTGGGAAATTTAGACTCTCACTGCGACCGAAGATTCACCCAGGTTTGGTGTTCGAAGACATTAGAAATGCATGACTGTGAAATGAAAGTTAAGTGAAAATTGAGCAAATGTTGTCTAGTCTATAATTCGACTACGTAGTTTACCGAATCTTCGTTTTCCAAGGCGAAATTTCAACCGGAAGCAAGATATCCAAGATGGCGTCAAATTTAATATTCCACCTGCATTCGGTAGGTTTGAATCGTATTTTCATTATTCATTCATTGGCAATGTGCAAAAAAAAAGACAAGTTCAACTTTGCATTAAAACGGTCGTCCATTACTCTACCGGATCGTAGGAAAACTATGAACCATTTTTCGTGATAAAATCCGAAACGAAATTCCGCGACGCGATTATCTAGGCTATATAGTTAAAGCGTTTAGAGGTTAGAAAAGAAACGAACGACTCTTGTTAAGTCAAGAGTTTAGAATGAGGTGTAATAAACCGAAAATCCCTAACACCTTGTGACTGAATACTTCCTTACAGTTATTTCAAAATGGTAGATCCTGAAAAACTAATCTCGACGAATTTATTGCTGCGCGAAAAAAATGTTCTATATATATATATATATATATATATATATATATATATATATAAATATATTATCAAATTCTCTGGTCTATCACAATTTGTACTCAATTCGAAATGCCCACCACAAGACAGCAAGCTGTTTCTGGCTTTGGCCTTCATCAGCTGTGGGTTGGCAAAGTCCTCGTATCGAAGACAAATTGTAATAGAGGCCCAGAGGATTCGAAATGAGGACTTTGCCAACCCACAGCTGATGAAGGCCAAAGCCAGAAACAGCTTGCTGTCTTGTGGTGGGCATTTCGAATTGAGTACAAATTGTGATAGACCAGAGATTTCGATAATATATTTATCAGTTTCCTGATTCATCTGCTTCATAGCAAATATAGCAAATACCACTTTCTATTTGTATATATATATATATGTATATATATATATATATATATATATATATATATATATATATATATATGTAGAAATTGACGTTTTCACGGATCTTCGATATGCAAGATGAATTTTTCTGGGTTTTTATCCGTTAGGTATCTTTTGATTTGTTCGACGTTTCGAATTCCATTTTGAATTCATTCTCAAGAACTGTGAGACGAATATCTGTCCATACCGTCCTGGTCAATCACTCCCCTTACGAAGCAACCAAGCAAGAGCAAGCAAAGACTTCAATTGTCTGTTCTCCACGGAAACTGGTATTTATAATGACTCTCCTCAGTCATTATCCGACTTGGTCCGATATTAAGGCTGCATCCTGCCCATCCAGGTATTATGTAGAAATTGACGTTTTCACGGATCTTCGATATGCAAGATGAATTTTTCTGGGTTTTTATCCGTTAGGTATCTTTTGATTTGTTCGACGTTTCGTAAGGGGAGTGATTGACCAGGACGGTATGGACAGATATTCGTCTCACAGTTCTTGAGAATGAATTCAAAATGGAATTCGAAACGTCGAACAAATCAAAAGATACCTAACGGATAAAAACCCAGAAAAATTCATCTTGCATATCGAAGATCCGTGAAAACGTCAATTTCTACATAATACCTGGATGGGCAGGATGCAGCCTTAATATCGGACCAAGTCGGATAATGACTGAGGAGAGTCATTATAAATACCAGTTTCCGTGGAGAACAGACAATTGAAGTCTTTGCTTGCTCTTGCTTGGTTGCTTCGTAAGGGGAGTGATTGACCAGGACGGTATGGACAGATATTCGTCTCACAGTTCTTGAGAATGAATTCAAAATGGAATTCGAAACGTCGAACAAATCAAAAGATACCTAACGGATAAAAACCCAGAAAAATTCATCTTGCATATCGAAGATCCGTGAAAACGTCAATTTCTACATAATACCTGGATGGGCAGGATGCAGCCTTAATATCGGACCAAGTCGGATAATGACTGAGAGAGTCATTATCAATACCAGTTTCCGTGGAGAACAGACAATTGAAGTCTTTGCTTGCTCTTGCTTGGTTGCTTCGTAAGGGGAGTGATTGACCAGGACGGTATGGACAGATATTCGTCTCACAGTTCTTGAGAATGAATTCAAAATGGAATTCGAAACGTCGAACAAATCAAAAGATACCTTACGGATAAAAACCCAGAAAAATTCATCTTGCATATATATATATATATATATATTAGAGTGAAGGTTTTCACGGATAGTTGAGTATGCGAAGTTCTTATTCTGGAACATCTCAGTTGGCATTTTCAAGGAAGAGTACATTGAGAAAAATCAGATCCTTCTAAATTACCAAAAATATTATGGAGCTTTGAGATCCGATCCAACATCTACTCTCGAAAAGAAAGCAAACAAACTGGTTTATAATTTAGTAATAATAAGTCAATATTCGATGAAATTTTAACTACATTAAATTTTGAAATTCCTTTCATCGAAAGATTTGTGAATGACTTGATCCTTTCCATTTCCTCCAACAGTATTGAAGAAACAAAACGAATATCATTTACTATAATGATACCATTCAGTTCACTGTTGAAGAAGAAATATCGAATTCCATATCATTTCTAGATATAAATCTGATCAGAACTCAGATGATCATATTATCACTGAATGGTACAAAAAAACGTATTATAGTAACAGATTCATTCCCACCAGAATGAAAATCACTTTTGTCAAAAATATGAAAGTCAGAGTGATTAAAGTTAACTCACCCTCACTAGTGATAGTTTTCCATCAATAAATATTGATATCTCATTGAATTCTAAGAGAAAAAGTGCTACAGAAATGTTCTCAGAAACAAGACGCTATGCGACAGCCGCGTGCGTCAGCCGCACCACAGGAAACGCACCTTTACGTAGCGTATCTCGTGATTTTTTACGAGGGTTTATTGAAATTATAGTTATTAACGAAGATAACAGCTGCATACAGAAGCGAAAATTAGGTAAGGATGAGGCAAATGCGACTAAGGGAAATGTAGTGAACAAAAATTGAGACCGTTTGAAATACCATCAGATGCCTATCCAAGATTTATGGTTCCATTCATTGTATCTTCATGGATCGTTTCTTTAGGCAATGCATAGTAAGTGGTGCGTTTACGACGCAAGAAGTTATGCAAAATACAATAACAAAAAACAATAGTCATCACCCAAAGACGATTGCGGATACCAGCAATCGAAACGTCGTGAGTACATTCAACTTGAAAGTTGGTTTCAACGTATGTGTTTACATTTCTTCATTTATAGTATTTTTCACAGTAGATGGTATTGGCTTATTAACTGCAATAAACTACCCGATTTAATCCCATTGTGTAGAAAATCATCTGGTAAAAGATGCAAATGTGCTACAGGGTCGAACTTAAGAAATTCGAATTTTGCATAATGTAGGAGATATACAAGTAATTTATTTAAATGTTACAATTCTATTCTATATTTAGTTCAGTGTCGCTATCGCTATCTTCATCTAAATTAATTATAATTAGCGCAATTGATTTTACAGAAAGGTACGAGTTTTCAACATTTATAACATGACTAACAGAACTTTTCCAACTCTCGGTAGGAATGTCATTCATACAGTTCCTGATTAATTCTACCACACTACCACTTAAAGTCGGAGAAGTATTTTTTCCGCGCACGCTCGATTTAAGTTGGTGCCACATAAGCTCTATGGGATTGAACACGCAGTAGTAGGGAGGTAGTCGTAACACTGTATGTCCCAATTCTTCTGCAATTGTATCACAAACATACGTTTTTTTAAAGAAAATGACTGCAGCACTTGTGAAAGTTCTTTTTTTGTATAATTTTCCTCAAAATATATGTCATTTGCAGCCATGAAGTTTTGAATCTCCAATTTCGTATTCTTTGAGCCAGGAATTTTTTGCAATTGTCGACTATGATAGCTTGCGTTGTCCATTATTATTACGCTGTTTGGCGGAATGTTGGGTAACAGACAATTTTTAAACCAATCTTCAAAAAGCTCTGCTGTCGTATCTTGGTGATAATCAACACAAGAGTCCTTAATATTTTTGGCAGAAAGCCACATAGCGTTTGGGATCCAACCAATTCCTGATCCTGCGTGTAATATTATGATTCTCTTCCCTTTATTTGATGGTGCTTTTGTTTTACACTCATCAGAGGAGTCAGACCATCCTTTGGAAAAATTACCTGAATCCGGTCCTTTTACATTCATGATGTGCATCTCGGATTTTACAACTTAAGGGTCTAATTGGTTTTATTATAATCCTTCAGTCAATACCATTTATTGTGAAAACTACTATAAATTGTTTGACTCTGCTAATCATATTATATTCGATAACTTTTTTTTTTTTGATCAATGAAGTGTAATTAAATAGAAATGAATAAATATTCTTTATCGCGCAACTCCCCAGATGAAAGTCAATAAATAAATATTCACCAAAGTGGATGGTAATGTCTTAAGATGGTACTTTTAATTTCTAGAATGCGATATCGTGCCGCGTAAAAATTGTAATATTCTCACTCGGCAACATGATTTTAGAAAAATATGGAGTATTACTGTAGCTACAACATACCTGAAGTATCTGAGTGTAAAGAAATAGCTGGAGACAGTATCCTAATCCTATGGAGATAACAGCAATCACTATCCTGTGAGTCACATTCAAATCTGAGATTAAGACAGTCACTCGCATGAGCAGTAACGTAGTAGTATAGTAAGTCTTGTACAAAGGATCTTCCCAGCACCCTATTTTCACTTTGAAGTATCTATCCAGGAGAATTTCTGTTTGGAATACAATAGCATATAACCACAGCAACATTATTATGTAAAGAAGAGCCGCTCTTAATGTTCTGTGGAAAAAAGTGGAAAGGTTGGCATATAGGCGAAATATATCCAAAGTGTTTATCCACCTACGCAAACGAAGTATTCTCATACTGACTACAATTCTCAGTATAAGAATTATTTCCTCGATAACAAACGAAGGGTATTGTACATGTATATAGGCAAAATGCGATTGCAGAGTGCTCACAACATCTAGTATGAAATAGCTCTTCAAGTATCTTTTCGATATTTTGCTCGGTTTCAGGATAGTGCGGGCTCGTTCCACATCGTAATATCCAGTAAAAAACATCTTGACAATGTCGGCAGTAAATACAATATCTATCCATAAGCTTGTTAGCATTCGTTTGCCTAAAACATCTTTCACTTCATCAGCGGTTATCATGGTCATTGTCACCCAGAATCCCGTGTACACAACAAATAGAAAAAATTCCCAGTAGAGAGCGAACATACTTAAGGGATGAATAATGTAGCTGTAATTGACCACATGTTTTATTTCTTCGTCACGTATACTTTGGTCGGATTTGTAGTACATCGAGGTCATCGGATGATTTTTGCTTATCATTATGAATCTCATGCATTTCCTTCGGTGATTGATGAATATTCCAGTTTCTATGACTTGGGAAAGAATATTTTTCGGAGGAGTTTTTAGACGACATTGATGCTCTTTTAGCATGTTTAAGTGCTTACTGGCAGTTGAAATGCAACACACAAGCATTGACATTTCAATAGTTCTAATGACAATGCGTTCAAATCTGTCATTTCGTATGACATCGACAGGTATAAAGGATGTCCCAGAGCAGAGGAGAGGGTGACATACTGTCGTGCTAAAGGTTCCAAATAGTTAGAGAGTTGTCTGAATATGATTAATTTGTGTCTTGTTGTAGAACGCAAGCGAACCTCAGTCTTTTGAATGAAACGTATCATGAGATCACTGATTCCGAACATAGGAAGAAATATGAGATTTTGCGTGAAAGAGCGTTGCTGGGATTTTGAGGTCTTTTCCTATAGGCGTGATCTGGCTATCTTGTATTCAAAACTCATTCTTCGTCTCCTTCTCTTTCACTAACGACTAATCAAATTAGTGAGAGAGACAAGCTGTACATGGTATGTTTCTTTCCTTTTTGTTTGAGTCGCAACTTCTACAATTTGAAGAAAAGTTGCTTCGCTCAAGGAAACTGTTTTTTACGGAATAAGTTTTGCAGAGAAGTAATAAAGACAAGAAGTAAGTTTCATGAAAAAACTATTTTTCTGTCACGTTTCGAACACCAATCTGCTCCCCTTCACAAAACCAATTCAAAACTTCCTAAACCTTGTCACGTCAATTGTAGAACAAAAATCCTTGGAATCGAATAATCTTTCAGGATTTCAGATGGAATAGGATTCAGAATAGGATAGGTAGAACTTGATTATTTTTGTGGAGAGAAAGAAGTTTGATGAATTATTTTTTTGTCTTTTTTCTTCTTTGCTCATGTTTGTGACAGGTCCAGCAGTTTTTGATATGACATATCAGTCGTATTCTGTGGTCATTGTTCATAGCAAGTTAGGCGACATTGGACTTTCCCACCTTTCCGTATTTCATGTGTGCAAAATGCTCTTTGAAACGGGTTTTTATATACTTCCTCGGCTCTGGCCAATAAATTTATTATTGTTCTCAAATTACAGTTGAAACTTTTTGTAGAGATCAATTACTCTAAGACTAAACTGATATTATTTGCACTCGACGCGCGTTTCCCATACAAGGCTACTCGATGCATTCGAGAGTCTAGACCAAAGTATAAAAATAGCATGAATGGTGACAAAGGGCCTATCTCTTGCAGACCGTTTTTTAGTTTTTTGTTGAGAAATTAATCACAATAATCAATAGAAACAGACGAAGTCCATATCGGAAAAATAAAATTTAGTTTGCAGGTAGTTTTCGCACTACCTCAGATTAATAAATAATCGAGAAACCTCTATATCCTACAAAAAATCAAAGAATTTGGAAGGTCTATTTCTTCATTTACTTGAACGCCAATTTTCAAGGATGAGTCTTCGCTTTCAGGAGCCAACTTGTATTATTTATAGATGTCAGAAATCTGCTGAATTCACATAAATTTGGAATGATATGAGAAAAGCATTCGTCATCAAAGAAGTAAACTCATTGTAAGTGAGAATCATACAGGTAACTGTTATATTTTTTGTTGTATATGGATTTTGTCTATTATACTATCGGCCTATCTGTCTATGAATGATTGTTGTTTCAGTTCCAATGAAGAGTCAGGATTCTGTACCTAAACTAGTATTATTTGCCAAATCTTCCCAAGAAATTTGTAGTCATTTCATGTTTGTCGAAATCAGAGTTTGTTACCGAAACATTTCTGAACGTATTCTTTCATTTGTAAAATTCCAGGTAATCGCAAGCAATCAACCAGCTTCAAAATTCCCAAACGTTAGATACTCAAGTTCATTGCTACTTTTACGTTGATCCATTGCTCGCACAAGTTTAGACTTCTGAGGGTTGACGTTCGTCAGCTGGTTAACGGAACGAACAATTTTACAATTTTTTTCCAAAAACCCGGTGCTTCTAAAACGTTCCCGCGCTAGCAATGTAATTTTATCTTTGATTAGCCGACCCTTGCCTACTTCGTTGATTGTTAATTGTTTGTGATGCAACTGAATTGTGTATGTAGATCTAAGTACAAAGTTTCATCAGATTTATAGCAAAGCTCTGACTTCTGCGCGCACTCGAAGTGTTTGATAGAAGTCGAAAATGTTATTCTTTATCCCGTTATACGATGAATTTCAAAAAATACCAAACACGTCTTCCATCTATAGAAGGTTTGGGCGAAATTGGACCAAGGCGTCACGTTGTCCCATACTAAATTTGCCCCAGTTTTCACCTGTTGTACCTCTGAATAGTGTAGCTTTCTATTGGTGAAAGAATTTTCATAATTGGATCAGTATTTCCGAAGTTTACCCTCTACAAACAAAGTTACAAACGAATCTCTTTATAATATTAGTACAGATATCAGGGTCAGTATCACTACTTTAGTTCCGGTGTGAAAGCCGTCGGTTTTTGGAATTTCTTCCTGACGTTTCGCTGGAGCGAGTGGCTAGCTTTTTCAGAGGCTAGAGCATCTTGAGTTTGACTCCTATGGCTGGGTGTTACGACTTCTTAAAGCGTATTAATGAATGAGCCTCTGAAGAAGCAACCCACACGCGTCAGCTAAACGTCAGGAAGAAATTCCAAAAAACGACGGCCTTCAAACCCAAACAAAAGTAGTGATACTGAAAACCCCGGCCCCGACAGGCGCGTACACAGGTCAAGTTTATAGGGGGGGTAATCACTGAGAAAATTATGCGTTTCCACCATTTTATCAAAACACAAATGCACATTGGCCTTTTTACAAACTTACGTTTCACAATGACTCAATTATTGGGAAACTGTGGAATAAAAACGTTAGATTTGTTTAATCTTTATTTTTTTCATGAATAAAATTGGAAAGTAGAGAAAACAATAATTTTCAACAAAAATGAACTTCAGACTTTAGAGATAACTGACATTTGCATTGTCAACGTAAGTAAAAATAAACCGTTACAATGATATTCGTTCATTTATTTATTGTTCTACATATCAATATGAGTAGAATGAAAAGTATATACTTATTGAACACAAGATAACGCAATAGAAGAATTAAATAATGAATTGAAATTTTGGTTTGTCAATATTTCCCGAAATACCAGAGACTATATAATCTTCTAAGATATTCTATAATTTTGATAATAATTTTGAATTTTATTAATGGATTCTGCGATCTTGCAGGGTTACAGGGAGTAAAGGTGAAATAAAATTATGAATTATTTTTCATTCATTTATTATATTTTTTGATATCTCCCTATATTTTTCAATATATATTGTAATATGTTATGTGACTCACTGATCATAGGGGGTAACTACCCCTTTTACCCCCCCTTGTATATGCGCCTGGGCCCCGAAAGCCTTAACCATTTCATCAGGATAAGGTTCCAAGAGTTTCAAAAAATCCGATATGTTCAGTACAAACAGCTCGCAAGGCGTCACAGCCAAATATGGGGCTCATTCATCATCTGAATGACAGATTTCCTTCCCTTCGAGCGAGTAAGATGGCCACATAGCCTAAGAGCCAGCTTAAATCTGACAACACATTCTTTACGGTATCTGAAGTTTCGTCCAGTGAGACTTCTGTACCCAGTAAACAAGCAATGGGTACTAGCTAAGCCCGGTCGCGGTAGGTTTGGGGTCCCTCAGGTGAGTCAGGTATGAAAATTAAGTAAATTTTTTAAGTATTTTACGGCGTCTGCCGTTTTAATATGTTATAACGTACCTCTGGAAAAATTGAAAAATAACTATGGCTGCTAATTTTAAAGGTTGCAACAGCTACTTTTCAAAATTCGAAAAAAAAATTTTTCAAGTATTTTACGGCGTCTGCTCTTTTGATATATTATTTATTAAACTTTTTAAGCAAATATTGAAAATGGCTGACATTTTTTCCGGTTGTAACTATACAGCGAAACATTACCTGCAGTCTATGTTTAGAAAACACATGGTACAGTAAGAGTAGTAGTTGATGCTCTTTCTCTCTATCTCTTTAGTCAAATATTTCCTTCTTATGTTTAGGGCTGATTGGTGGCGTTTTAGTTCCTTTTACGAACACAAAGGCACACCTGGACCAACCATTTATAGACAAATATATTTCAGCAGTATAGCCAATAAGGCGCAAAAAGCGCGAAATCTGCGCGTTTTGAAAATCTTCACAGATTTTTTTCGCTTTGAAGTTTTCTCGGATTTTCTGCGGATTTTAGATATTGCCACTTCTTCGGCAGAAACGAGTGGCTTTCTGACCATTACACATAAAATAACCAATAAGTGATACACTTTTAAAGTGGCGGATTCCGATATTTCATGTTCCTTTTATCAAAACACACTGTTTTATGGCCGAAGCTAGCGTGCTGACCCAAAACTTCTATTTCCAGCTGATGGCAAATCTAGAATCGAAAGATCAGAGAAACACTGTCAGCCAAAGGTTTGATTAGCATCCATAACTTATGAATCATCTGAGGAAATGATTGGAAGTCGAGGGTTCATTCCCTTAACAAAATCAAAACTTTTTTTTCTGAAACACAAAGAAAATATTTTCAGATTCATAGATTATATCAGACTCGACCACAATTTTCATTTCATAGCAATTCAAGTTTTCAAACAGATATAATCGGGTCAAAAAAAAACTTTGACGTTACTAAAAAATAACGTTGAATTTCAGAAAATATTCACTGCTTTCGGTGACATTGGCCTGACTGAGGATACCTTACATGAACTGTTTAATGTTATCCAAAAGTACACTTGCAGTATGTACAATGCTGAAAAATCCATCGATGTAGATGACGGGAGATTTCAGCTGTTCGTTGATTGTTACAAGGCTGTAGATATGAACGAAAATTTCAATAAAAAAGTCCGAAGCTTTGATGCAAGCTTGATCCCTCCTTGTGAATTCGAACTGTACCAACAAGTTTTAAGGACGCATTATATTTCCAGCATTTGGAAAAATGCTCATCGAAAGAGCCCACATCACAATATTAGCTTAAAATAGTTTAATAAATAACATAACAAAATAGCAGACGTCGTAAAATACTTCAATTTTTTTTTTTTCGAATTTTGAAAAGTGGCTGTTGCAACCTTCAAAATCAGCAGTCATAGTTATTTTTCAATTTCTCTAGAGGTACGTTATGACATATTGAAACGGCAGACGCCGTAAAATACCTTAAAAATTTACTTAATTTTCATACCTGACTCACCAAAGGGACCCCAAACCTACCGCGGCCGGGCTTAGCTAGTACCCATTGCTTGTTTACTGGGTATAGGAGTCTCACTGGACGAAATTTCAGATACCTTAAAGAATGTGTTGTCAGATTTAAGCTGGCTCTTACACTAACAGTTCCGAAATGAAGCGGGAGACGAGACTTGTCCCAAAGATGATGGAATTATTTGAATTTGTTCGCAGTGTTCGGTCTATAAAAGATACAAGCCACATGAACAACGAACCGTTTTTCCACAATCAACCAATTGCTGATGATACTGCATTTTAGTGCATGCTTCACATCAGTGTTGGAGATTTCGCTATATACTTGCTTAAGCCTAAGGAGAATCTTCCAATCGAATCTCGATGATCGATTTTTCTACGCGAGCCGATTTCCGTCTGCGAGCGACAGGGCCGGCGCTAGGATATTTCGTAACGATATGAAGAAGGTGAAAATGCCCTTCATCTGAACTGAAAAGGCCCATAATATCGGAACGAATGGAAAGCGCTGCGTTCAGACTTTTTCGAAAAAAACAAACGAGACTTTATGGGGGGCAGAGGCCGCCGTACTGGTTCATTTCGTTATTTGACAACATGTTAAGTATCTGGAATGCCTAATATTGACATATATCATATATACTAGTGTAGAAGGTGGAAGGATAGATTTATAATCTTCTACCCCCCGAACAATTACTATAAATATATATATATATATATATATATATATATATATATATATATATATATACTAGAGGGGAAGTCTTTGCTGACCAGTTAAAAACAAAATTTTGAAGTTTTTTTGGGTGAACAGCAGAACGGAAGTGTTATAACACCAGTTTTTCCAATATTTCGATAATATTTATTACCATCTTCAGGGAAAAGCTACAAAATTGTCATTTTAAGTCATCACTTGAAATAATCAGTAATTAGACCTTACTGTATTTGAGGTTAGTCGTATTCAAAAACTTGTTAAAGTTGTATGACATGTCACAGACGATAAAACATGTTCACAGTCCAATATTGAAATTTAACACCAAGTAAATTTTTTAAAACGTTATAATATTTTAGTAACGTTTTGAACAATTTACTTGGTGTTAAATTTCAATATTGGACTGTGAACATATTATATCGTCTGTGACATGTTATACCACTTTACCAACTTTTTGATTACGACTAACCTCAAATACAGTAAGGTCTAATTACTGATTATTTGAAGTGATGATTTAAAATAACAAATTTGTAGCTTTTCCCTAAAGATGGTAATGAACATTATCGAAATATTGGAAAAACTGGTGTTATAAGAGTACACTTCCGTTCTGCTGTTCACCCAAAAAAAAAAATACACAGTTTTATATATTTATATATATATATATATATATATATAAATGAATAAATATCAAATCTTTCAAATCTCATCGCAAATACTGCGTAGAAATAATGTTCATCCACCTCAAAATATTTTGAATAATAAATACCCACCACTCGAAAGAGATGGATACCACCCCAAAAAAATTATTATAAGTAAAAATTACTGAAAGAAGAGTCAAGTGTGTAGTATTCCATGAATTAAATATGATCAAGAAGATTTCAGAGTAGTTGGGTTACGAGGTTCAATCCTATACGTACAGACTATACTAATATCATGATGTTAGAAATTTCTTAATAATAATTCTTTTATCACCCGTACTATATATGCACATAATAACGTTCATAATAGGATTCATTACACTACAAATTTTCAATCAATTGGTAATTCAATCCTGTGCCGGAAGGCTACTTTGAAAAGTCGATTCAGAATAAAAAAAGCATTTCCAATACAATGTTGAACTCTATTGGGACAAGCAATAATGAAATGAATGTTAATACTCCTTTCACTTCCAAATCAGTGGAACCCACAATACAAATATAAATTTAACATTTATAGGACTTCATCATTTATCGGATGTAGAAACAATGGTTTATGCAACTCTCATGTAATGGTTATGACATATACTATACGAAACACGCCTCAGGCTTATTTCATATCCCGGCTACTAGTCCAGTCTATGACCATTTTCCCGTGTATTTATCCCATACAGCACCGATTCGCATGAAAATTTGGATTCAGGATCTACATACCCTCTTTTTCGGAATCTACCCTGTGCCGAGGGTTGCTTTAACCCTGGGGGTGGATGCCACACCTTCCTGGGGGTGAATTTTTTTTACTGGAAATAAGTGCGGAAATCAATAGATTGACTAATTCTAAGCACTTTTTGTTCAATGAAGTTTTTTCTGAAAAGCAATACTTTTCGACTTATTCGCGAGTGAAATTGTCGGTTTTCAGGCAAAAAAACACGTTCTCAGATCCTTTTTCGCGAATAATTGGAAAAATAGGCGTCTTATCGAAAAACTTGTGGTGAGCAAAATTATAGCTTTCGTAAAACGAAGGTGATCGTTTATTTGTGATGTATGCAAACCCACTACAAACTGAATAATTGCTTGTTGAAAGTTGATTGGTATTTTCAAACGCCAAAATGGAAAGTTTCTACGTACAATAACCAGAAACCCATGCATTTTTTGGGAAAAACTCATTGGACCTTTTTTGAAATCCTTCAAAATATATAGAATATAGAAGTTTCTAGCATCAAAACTGACCGAGGTATGAAGGAAATAATATCAATCCTAGTTTTTGTTGAAAAAAAATTGTGAATAAATCATTCTCTCTTCCCCCACCCTTCGAAAAAAATCGTTGTTACCCCATTATTCACTTCATTCATGTTCTTTTAATGAGTTCTGAGTTTTTCATCAATTTAAAGTACGTAGTTTTGGAGAAAATTGAGATTGAAGAGAAAAAATCATATACGTAATTCTGCGAAAAATCACCATTTCTTCGAAATAACTCGAAAAGTATTGATCACATGCAAAATTTTCTAGAGTATACAATTGAAGTTCATTCTTCTCTGGAAATTTTGGTTAATCTTTTTCTGCAGGATGAAAATAGAGTAAGATATGATCAGTTAAATATTGTGAGAATTAGCGCAAAGTACCTTTTTTGAGCCCTTTCAGCATGAACCTTTTCAAAAATATAATCTGAAACAAAAAATCATGTGAATGAGCCTATAGCTCTTGGATAAAGCTACAGAATAATTCTTTGGTGGATTTCAAAAACTAAGCGAGTTATGGAAAAAAAAAAAATTGAAGAAATTCCCACTCTATATTTTAGGCCTAGTGGAACTATATGTATATTATATATATATATATATATATATATATATATATATATATATATATATATATATATATATATATATATATATATATATATATATATATATATAAATAATAATAATAATAATAATAGCGAACTTTATTAACCAAGTATATCATTGAGACAAAGTATATCTATATTAGGTATAAAATGACATATTGATTAAAAGGAGCCCGATCAGTTAAAACTGGTCTTCCTCGGGAACCTGGAGCATATATAGCACTTTGAAGTTATCGGAAATTGCAAATAATCTACCTTTATAAATTAACCTAACTTAAAATTAAATAATGCAATAAAAAAAAAATATATATTTTATGACATTTTGAAATTGTTTAGATATCATATGTTGCTACATTGCTCATCAAAAAGTTTTTTTTTAATTTCACTTTTAAACTTACCTAACTTTTCGGAGTGCCGAGAAAATTTGATGAGACAATTGAAAAGTCTAAATGTTTTATTAGCCAGTCGGTACTTGTATTTTGAAGTGGAGTTAATAAAAAGTTGTTGAAAAATATTTTGAATACATTTGAACGATTTTGATTTTTTTTTCGAATGGGGGTGGTTTTTACCCCCCCTCAACAAAAGCGACCCTTGGCACAGGGTAGATTTTGGAATAGATGGTGAGTAGAACCTATATCCAAATTCTCATACGAATCGGTGCTGTATGGGATAAATACACAGTTTACACTTTTCCCACCGTCATAGACTGGAGTATACTGCTCATTACGTTATATATCCTATACTACTACTATATTACTCGGCTTGAGAGAAATGTAAGAGAAAACTATGACTACAACAAACCTCCAGTATCTGAGTGTATAGGAATAGGTGGAGACAGTATCCCAATCCGATAGCAAAAACAGCCACCAATATCCTGTGATTTCGGGTCAGATCAATGGTTATGGCGCTCACGTGCATCAGCAGTAACGTAGCATCATAGTAAGTCTTGTACAAAGGATCTTCCCAGCACCCTACTTCCACTTCAATGTTTCTATCCAAGCTTATGTTGATTTGGAAGACAATGGCATACAACCACAGCAATATTATTGTGTATAAGAGTGCCGCTCTCACTGCTCTGTGGAAAAAACTTGATAGATTGGCGTAGAGATGAAACAGATCTAGGGTGTTTTTCCATCTAGGCAAACGTAGTATTCTCATACTGACTACGATTCTTAGTATGAGAACTATTTCCTCAATAGCAAACAAAGGATAATGTATATAAAGAAAGGAGAAGTGGGATTGAAGGATGCTCGAAACGTCCAAGACAAAATAGCTCTTCAAGTATCTCTTCGCTATCATGCTCGGCTTGAGGACAGTGCAGCTTCGTTCCGCGTTGTAATATCCAGTAAAAAACATTTTGATGATGTCGATAGTGAATACGAAATCTATCCAAAAATCAGTTACGAGCCGAAAGTTTACATGGTTCTTCACTTCATCAGCTGTTATCGTAGACATTATCACCCAAAATGCTGTGTACACAACAAAAATGAAAAACTCCCAGTAGAGAGCGAACATACTCAAAGGATGAATGATGTAAGGGTAGTTGTCGATGTGCCTTATTTCTTCGAGGCGTATACTTTGTTTGGATTTGAAGTGCATGGAAGTCATCGGATGATTTATGTTCACCATTACGAATCTGAGACATTTCCTTCGAAGATTGATGAATATTCCTGTTTCAATGACTTGACAAAGTATGTCTTCCTGAGGGGTTTTCAGACGACACTGGTGTGCTTTCAACATGTTTGAAGTGCTTACTGACAGTTAGGATACGAAAGTTCTTTTTTGCACTCCAATGACAATGACAGGCAGCATTATACTGGATGATACGATGTACAATAAGATGAGTGATTTAGAAATGAATATTTTCAAAAACAAGAACATAATGTAGCAACTAACTGCAGCGAAGTCCGATTTGGCTCCTGTCAAGTAGCGCTAGTGAAATTGGACGGCAAACTACAGAACTCTGGGAGTTCTAGTAGTTATGTGTTTCGAACAAATTCAACAAGCCAAAGAATTGGGTAATATTTAGTTACTATTCGTTTTGCTGTAGTCGGAGGGAAAATAATGGAAACAGAGGTTGAACCCCCAAAGCATAAGGAAATTAATAGAAAAATAAATTGGAAATCGGATCTCGAAGGAAATAAGAATCAGAATATACTTTATCTACACCCGTACTCTAATAATACACTTATATGCCCACAACCCGTTTTATAATGAAATCTATTACGATACAGATTTTCAACCAATAGAAACCCATTATTTTTCAATAAAGCACGATGTGCATGCTTTGCATTTGACGTTTGTCTAGTCAAAAAGCATAGCTATTAACTTTTTGAAGAATATACCCAAACTTCGATAATCATATCAAAATGTCTGATACCAGCGATATAGAAGGATCACCTCTGGCTCTTCTACACATGTTGGAGTCAGCAAAAAAAATATTTTATTTTTCATTTGACAATTGCATAATATATCCCTTTAATTTTCGACAAATTCATTGCCTCTTCGTGGCCGAGCAGTCAAAAGCGTCAGTAATGAACAGGCGCGTAAAATATGAAAATTGAATGTCCGAGACCGCCAAATCAATCAGACTACTAGATCAGTAATTCGGTATTGTAAAATTTCTCCAAACTATAAAAAGGATTGTCATATAGTGATAACTCCATCTTTTTTCTAAAAACAGTGCAAAGTCGCAAGAAGTTAATTCCTAAGAAAAGTTGGCCAACATTCAACTCTTGCTATAAACGATTACGATTTTTTTCTAGAATTTTAATCGTATTGGCATTGTCGAAATAATTTCGTGAATAGTAATTCAAGACGGGTTTATAAAAATAAAAGGATGAAGAAACAAATTAAGAATATTAGATATACGAAGCGTTTATAAAATGAATGAGATAAAATAAGGAATAAGCAATTAGCTGAAACTTGGTCAACTTTTTATTTTATCTTACTTCGTTAATATTTCGATACGTCACATTGACTTACGAATCATATTTCTCAGTACTTTCATTATTGAAAGTAAAAAAATGTTGACTGACGAAGATTGTATGCTCATGTTTTCAACCACAGCGGCAGCAATGTCTTTGAGAAAAAAAAATAAGCCAAGATGGCACAAAGTCCGCCATATAAACAGGCAAAGAAGTGCGAATTGTTACCAAAAATTGGTCATTTTTGCAAGAACTGTGATACTCCAAGCATTTTCTCTCATTGAATCGTGGGTCTCTCTTATCAAATAGCTGTGGAAACGCTGCTGAGCTGAGGCACTCGTGGACACACAAAGAATTAAAAAGTATCAACTTACCAATTTGACATTCAAAAATCTTGCTGTCAGGTAGGTGCCAACACATTATAAAACCTTGTCAACCTCAAAATTACTTCGATATGGTTGGTCGGAAAATATTTCTTAGTTTCCATTTTCCTTTTATTATAAACGGGTACAATGTTATTTTACTTATTCCTTTATTCTGATCTGATTCTTGTTTTATCTTACTTTTTTTACGAACCCGCCTTGACATAATCATAAAAAAATCGGAAAGACTTGATAGTTCTGAGATTGCTGCATACCTAAATGGTGTGTACCTCGTTACAAATTAAGAGTTCCGATTTGAGATGTCCCGATTTCCGATACGATTGCTGCATAATAGTATTTTATGCAACGATCATGTAATGATAGTTGCTATTGATACACGAGTATAAACCGGGATACGAAACGAGTCAAAGATGAGTTTCTTTTGGTCTATGCTAGTTCGTTTCCGTTAACCAGCTGACGAACGTCAACCCTCAGAAGTCGAAACTTGTGCGAGCAATGGATCAACGCTAGTGTATTGATAACCATTATTTTTTCTACACCCGATAGTCTCAATAGAGTTCAATATTGTATTGGAAATGCTGATTTTATATTGAACCGAATTTCCAATGTAGCCTTCCGAGATGAGAGATGAGTAAGCCTCTGAAGAAGTTAGCCACTCGCGCCAGCGAAACGTCAGGAAGAAATTCCAAAGAACGACGGCCTTCAAACCCGAAGAAAAGTAGTAATACTGAAAACCTCGGCCTTTTGTCAATAAAAAAACGGATTGCGATAGCCTGTATTTCTCGGCATGAATCCATAATATTATAGAAAATACATTCTTCTCCAATTCAGACAATGTTACATCTTCTACAGTTACCAAAATAAAAATAGTATGCAATCAAATTTTTGCCACCCGGTACATTAGCACCAGAATTTCTAATATAAAAAGAGTTGGGGTAGAGGCTTCGGTTCAACTTTTAGTAACTGAGTGATAATGATTCGAAAATTATGAAAGAATGTCCTCAATGAAATTACAAAAAAAATTGTATGCATCATGATAGAAAATTCAATTTTGCATAACTCACGCTACTTTGCGTGATCTCGCTAGGCTCGTTCCATAAAAATTGCGTTCGTTTTTTTCTGGTTACTCAAATAGCTATCATGTAATCTCACGCTACTTTGTGGAATCTCGCTACGCTCGTTCAAAAAAAATTGTGTTCGTTACACAAAATGGTTGCAAGAATGGTTGAGTGTATAACACAACGAGAAGCATATTTTATATAGGTATAATTGACAAGATTGTATGGCCAACGTTGAGTCAAATGTTGATGATTTTCAATCTCAATCTCAATGTATAAGCGCATGAAATTTTCAAGGAATATCAGATTGTTTTGGGAAAGAATGTTCATTTTTCAGCTGTGTGCAATGTATCAATAATTGCAATGATCATTAACAGTTATCTATTACCTATTTTATTTCGAATGAAGTATGTAATGAACTAATGCATATCAACTTTTAACTGATTTCATCCCTTTAGAGCTGTATGAACGCGCAGCCAGCATTTGTGAAAGTTATTCAAGCCCTTTGAGACTTTGGTTTGGCCCAAAACTTACCATCGTCATTACCGACGTTCATCAAGCGCAGGTAACGTTAATATACTCGATTTCCATAGAGTACGATTTGAAGCGAATTATTTTTGATTTTTGAAATTTTACACATAGATGCATTTCAGTAGAAGATCATGTCATCGAGTAATTTCTCAACAAAGGACGAGTTGTATCGATTCCTGGAACCATTTGATGGAAAGGGGTTGATTACATCTTCTGGTGAGATTTCAATATTGATTACTTATTTTCGAATTTATTCGATTGACTTTATATTCACATAGGTTTTGGAAACTCAGTCCTTTTCACAAATTGATTGTTATTTTTCGTATGCTATATATTATGTTTCAGGTATGAAATGGAAACGTGACAGGCGTCTAATGGCACCGCTGTTTCCTAAAAAAAATATTCAACCATATTTTCCATTCATTCTCCGTCATACGAAGATTTTAATCAGCATCCTTGGAAAAAAAGTGGATGGGCCTACTTTCAATGTCGAACCTTTCATTCATAAATGTGCAGCAGATTTCGTAAATGGTACGTAGGTATATTATAGGTTAATTGATTTCTAAACTCTGTGGCTGAGACTTAAGGTGGATTCACGCAGCTTCAATTATCAAGTAACAATGAACAAGTAGCGATTAACAATTATCAGGTAAAAAGTAATGAAAAAGAAGGAATTCTTGCACCTAAATTTAACAATGATCAAAGCTTGTGGAAGGGGACCAACTTTAATCTTCTACATAAACAATTTTTTCATTTTTACATTTGCTAGCTTCGTTTTGGAGATTTGAAGAATGAAATTGAAAATGAAATATCGTTGTTTTCTGGAGGAGGTCGACCAGAAAAACACCTAGAGTTTTAATTTCAACTCGCTCACATTCAACGAACAGAAAAACAATTCCGAAAAACATTATTTGAAGAAAAATGTGGTTATAATCATATAATCCGTTATAACCTGCACATTAGAGACACATATTTTACAATTGAAGTCAGAAAGTTGAAAGTTGATCAAATCCTTCCTTGATAATTGAAGCTGCATGATTGTCTACATTGTCTATGTTACTGCAAAAAAAACAATCAGAACTGGAATTGAAATAACAGTAAAATAATCAAATATATATAACCTGCACATTAGAGACATATTTTACAATTGAAGTCAGAAAGTTAAAAGTTGATCAACTCCTTCCTTGATAATTGAAGCTGCATGATTGTCTACATTGTCTATATTGCTGCAAAAAAAACAATCATAACTGGAATTGAAATAACAGTAAAATAATCAAATATATATATATATATATATATATATTGCAGAACAAAACAATAAAATGTATATTCAAACTCGATTTTCGAGAGTCAACTAGAAATTTATATTCATTCCATTTGTCAAGCACAATATGAAATCATCTGATTCAAATTTTTGTGAAGACAGTGATTTTCATGGGTATAATAAATACCCGTCAAAACACAGCTTTGATATCCTGTAATCCCAAAACCAGTTTGGGACAGGAATCTATAATTCATAATGGTATTAATATTTACAGTTTAATTCCCAAAAACTTGAGGAAAATGGAAATCTTTTTCAAGAAAAACTTCAAGAGATATTCATTGAATTTGTTTTGAAGAAACAAATGCTGATATTTCAGATTTAATCATTTATTGATGATTTCTTTAAGTTTAGGTTGATTAAGATATGTTTGTTGAATCCCGGCTATAAATTTCAAAGGTTTATTGGGATAATAGCAAAATCAAATTTCAATTATAGGTACCTATCTACTTAAAAAAAAGACTGCTATGTCATCATTGTATATATAAAAATGGTGTTGATTGTTGTTATAAGAATGATATGCTTTTTCAGAAACAATATTAGGGACGAAATCAAGAGCTCAATTCGGTGAAATGGACGAGTTTGTTAGGACACTTACTAGGTAAATGGCTTATATTGCTACAGGTTTTTCTGCGCTAACCTAATATTTCAATCCGGGATATCGGTTGTAAGACATAATTCCTGCATGTTGTGGATGACATTGCCACAGCTAGAGATAATATTAACTGATCCAAGTAAAGCCTTTGCTATCAGAAACCAAAAAGCATTGATAACAATTTCAAATTCAATCGATATGTCATCTTCAACTGTTACCAATCCTAATATTGGGACTGATTCCGCTTGAATTATATTTCTCCGATTTCATAAGTAGTTTTAGCTGAATTTTATGTGATGAATACATCAATTTAGTATGATTCTCTATCAGATCCTTGTGAGATTTCAATAGAGAATCAAATAAGTTTTATGGAAGACTACTTGTTTCTATTTGAACACTCAAAAATCAAATAGTCTGTCTCTTTTGGTTTCAACTACAACTAACTGCCAATTCTAGGAGCTGTGAATTCATCAATCGATGATGACAACATCAATTTGGTAGAAGTAAAATATCCTAGTCATTTTCGTCGATAGAGTCAGATTCTTGTGGGACTGAGCATGTATTGAAAAGTATCTTCCATAGAAATTGAAGTTATCGAACAGTTAATTGAGTTATAATTAATTGTTTTCAGGATGTACACGATAATCCATGCACGTATTGTCAAAGTTTGGCTTCAAAATGAATACTTGTTTCAACTTTCCGACTATCATATTGAGCAAGAGAGAGGAAAAGAAGTTATTTTCGGTTTCATAGAAAAGGTAAAACTCAAGGAATATTTTGAATTATCTTTTTCCTTTAACAAGTAAGAACTTAATTCTTATATCTTATTCAACAAGCCCTTGAAAATTTCTTGATTTCTTCAGATATTACGAGATATTCAAGCAGACTATAAGCCTTGGGAAAGAGAGGATCAATCGTTTCGTCCTATTATTCACCAGTTGCTTGATATACAACACCGAGTATCTGACTACGCTACCGATGAAGAAATGATGCATCATCTTGTTACATTGTACTCAGCGGTAAGTTTATGAATTATGACTCTAAATTGAATTACCCTTTCCTCTATCACAGTTTTTGTCAACCCACCAAATACCTTAGTTTACCTGTAGGAAAAATATCCATAAAAATTTGTTGTTCTAACAATAAATTTCACACCGTTCGAATTCTAGTCAGAAGACACTATCACCTCAATCGTGTCTTTCACTCTGGTTCTTCTTGGCATGTATCCCGATATTCAAAACAAACTTATTGGTGAAATTACTAATGTTATGGGTGATGACAAAACCGAAATCAAGGAAAATCAACTGGACAAATTCGAATATTTAGACATGGTTCTGAAGGATGTGTTGAGGTTATTTCCCATAGCAGCGTTCATCGTGAGACAAGCAGAAAAAGACGTTCAATTGGGTGAGTTGTATTATGTATAGTTTTTCTTTTCTTGGAAACTGTCTGACATGTCCTTTCTTCAACTCGCAAGAAAACAATGCAGTCTCTTGAACTCATGGATGTATTGAATTTTACTCTTGTGTATTTCATGAGATCCATTTCGGCAGTATCGTCCAATGAACAACATGCAAAATGTATAGCTACATTTTCTTCAAGCTCGGTGAGAGAAAGCTGGGGCCCAGAAAGTTTCATACAAATATACCTACCCAATGTGCCAAATATTATGGTAGCGAACTCAACGAGAGTAAAGTTGAAACTTTTCGTTCTCATCTTTGAGTCCAGCATGACGTTACTAGTCTCTACTGTAGTCTTCCTGGTATGAACCTCGTGTATAGGGCCTATATGTGAAACATTATGTCATATTGATGATTCTAAATGAGGATGAAACCGGTATATGGCTGATCGTACCTCGATAAAGGACCATTTGGAAGTGTTCAAGCAAAATTCTTCTAATTCTGGTCAATGTTATTTGACCTTTTTGTACAGATGTCTGGCCGATACTTGATGAGAATTCGTATTTTACCAAAATTAATACAGTCGCCTTACTATCAATAGATTCCCAAAACCTCGACACGTGTTTCGCTGTTCAGGGATTTTCTCATATGTGTGGTTATGTTCAGTATATTTCCTATTTCAAGTTCCTCCACATATTCACATAGTTTCAGATTGTTCTCTATCCTTCATTGCTCTAATCTACATACAATACGAAGAAGTTTATTTCCTGGAATAATACAAATCCTTCCTCTGAGATAACGAGTATTTAAAAAGGCATAGATTTCTAGATTTTTTTGAAAATGCAATTTTGATTGTTGTTATTTATGCTTTATGACAAAGAGGTTAAATTATTTCATTCATTTTCAAACAAGTTGGAAAATGTGGAAAATCCCAATTACATTAATAGGCACACTCAATTAGCTTACGGTCTTTACTTTTTACAAAAAAAAACTGCAGGTCCCCCTCCTTCAAAAACTAAATTGAGTGTGAACTTAATCAGCAACTTTTCCAGATGACTGGTTAATACCAAAGGGCTGTTCAGTTATGGTTTCCATCTGTAATATCCACAGAAACGGTCATTATTGGGAAAAACCAAACGAGTTCTACCCGGACCATTTTTTGCCGGATGCGGTTGAGAAAAGACATCCTTTTGCTTTTATGCCATTCAGTGCTGGGCCTAGAGGATGTCTAGGTGAGTGCTCTCGAATATTTTTGGTATAATTTTTCAATGACTAACAGTACGCAACAATTTTCCTTGCGGTTTTGGTGACTAGAAATACTAATAACTCATCATACAGAAGCAATCAGTGCGTATTCAAGTATTAGGTGGTAGTCAAGCTATTCTATGAATGATATATAAAAAAAAAGTTTGCTTGGATAAAGGGGAGGGGGTGAGCGAAAATGAGAAGAACTTTACCGTCACGCTTTTGGCAAAGTATTGATGATTTCCTTTTTGAAAAAATATCAAATATGCTTCATATTCAGATGGTATTTCACTTTTGGTCTTCTGATTTGTTCGTTTCATTTTTCCAGGAAAACCCTACGCATATATGGCATTGAAGATAATGCTTGTGACTATTCTACAACATTTCTGTATAGAATCTGATGGAAAACTGGAGGACAAAAAGTTGAAGATGGATATAAGTATACGTTTCAGAGATGAATATTACCCTGTGAGATTGAAAAGACGATGATTATGTGGGGATGTGCTGGTCAACTTGTTTATTATATTGTTACGATTTATCCCTTGGAAAATCTCAATTCTGACACCACTGTTACGATATTCCTTGGGTTCGTCGATTAAAACACCAAACAACACTAAACTTCTTTTATTATAACTCTCTATCACAATACAATACAACACAATCACTTAAATCGCTCTGATAACTTTCCAATGCTCGGCACTAAACTCTCTGTACTGAAAATTCTACGCGTTCGCACTTAGCAATAACAAAACTCTCTCCACTTAGCTCTACTAAACTGGCTCCACTTAGCTCTTAATACAAACCTCCGAATAAATAACTCTCTGACTACCTAACTCTCCGAATAAAAACTTGTCTTCGCCGCGATATCCCGATGCTTATATATACCTGCGACAGGCGGTAATCAACAGTTCTTGGAAAATGACGACGCTACGACGCGATTCTTCATCTGCGTTTACGATCTCGTCAGGGCCGGCGCTAGGACGTAACAATATCATGTTTTGTTTGGGGTTGAAATAATTTATTGCGTGTTAACTTGATTGCCTCAATCTGCGTACTCCCCAGCCCCCGGCGTCTAGTCACAAATCCTTCCCCCCTGTGACAACACCTGAGGAGTAGCCAGATTGAAGTCACATTAACCTTCATTAAACGTCGAGCACAAAAACTCCAGCCGCGATAATGAATGAGTATCCTTTCAATCTATTCTCGGTTGAATAATAACAACTAACACTAGAGTTTGAGAAGAATTACTGCAGGACATACGATGGAGAACTCAGGATCCTTGATAGTTCAGTAGTAAGAGCATCCGTCTAGTTTAGCAATCGACGTTTCGATTCAAGGATAAATAATGTTACTTCACGCTGAGGATTCAATCTGCCTACACCTCAGATGTTGGAAAAAGATTTGTGACTTGACGCCGGGTCACAATATGCCTATTCCCGAGAGATCAAGGGGTGTTTGGTGATATTCATATCAGCGGAGGTCAATGAACTGAATCTGATTTGGGTTGGGAGAAGGGGTTTTAGGCAATTACCATCATCGGAAGAACTAATGGGCACTGATCTCAGTCTTGGCAAAGTCTATATTGTGTTCTGATGATGTTTCAACTGGGCTGAGGATAGATAGAAGTTGATGTTCATGTACTCTACTGGTCACAGGACTGTTAGTCTGGCCTACAAACGTTCTATAGCAATAGGAATATGGAATTTCATATATGTCCTTGGGGATCATTGATTATTTCGTCCTTGGGAAAACTATATGGAGGAATGAAAAAATTCAGTGACACCCATTTTGTCCTCAATAATGATTACAAGATAAGTGAATTCAATGAAAGCCTGAGAGAAATTCAAAACGGAATTGAATGAAAATGTATATGACAATAGTATTCTCGATATTCTTGATGGTCTGAAAAATAATAAGCATAGTAGTAGCATGAATAAAGATAGAGGAGCGATTCCATTCAGTTCGATTTTTACTATAATTTCATACGGGTAACAAGGTAAAAAAAGAAGTAAGTTGTTAAGTTGAAGACGGTAATTTTATGTGTGAAGCGGAGTTAGAGCTAGAGTAGGTAGGAATTATAAGTTTTTTTCATATACGGGTTCGCACGAAAGAGAAACCCTGTAATATACAAAGAACAACACGCGAATCAAGAAGCAGGAGATACGAATTGACATTCACTTTAAATTTTTTGAAATTTGAATGTCTCAGGAAAAACCTCTCTCGATTAGGAATTCCAAAGTTCAGCTGTTCTATTAAAAAACTCCCTTGGCAAAAGAGGTTCGACGGATCTCCAAGCCCACAACAAAGGGGGAGGAATTCTGCACTCGTAGGATCATCCGCAGTTGATACTGCCAAGAGTGCAGGCGCATATAAAAGGGGGGGTAAAGGGGGGTAATAAGCCCCCCCCCTCATCATGATCAGTCAGTCATATGAAATATTACAATATATATTAAAAAATATAGAGAGATATCAAAAAATATAATAAATGAATGAAAAATCAATCACAATTTTATTTCACCTTTACTCCCTGTAACCCTGTAAGGTCGCAGAATCCAGTAATTAAATTCAAAATTATTATTAAAATTATAGAATATCTCAAAAGATTATATAGCCTCTGGTATTTCGGGAGAAATTGATAATCCTAAATTTAAATTCATTATTAAATTTTTCTGTTGCATTATCTTGGGTTCAATAAATATATACTTCTCATTCTACTCATATTGATTTGTAGTATGATAAATACATAAACGAATATCATTATAACGGTTTATTTTCAATTCCTTTGACAAAGCAAATGTTAGTTATCTTTAAAGTCTAAAGTTTATTTTCATCGAAAATTATTGTTTTCTCTAGTTTCCAATTTTATTTATAAAAAAATTGAAGATTAAACAAATCTGAAAGTTTTATTCCATAGTTTCCTAATAATTTAAGGCCAATATGCATTGGAGTCTTGATAAAATGGTGGAAACGCATAATTTTCTCAGTGATTACCCCCCCCCCCTTCTATAAACTTGAGCTGTATACGCGCCTGCAAGAGTGGAACGATTGTTGACAATTCAGAAGATCACCGAGCGTGGAAATATAGAGGAGAAGAAAAATATATAGAAGAGAGACAAGTCTCCAACCCTTCTACGATGTTCCAATGAAGTGAGCGAGTCTGTGAGCGAAGAATCACCAACAAGACAGAATGTTTTTCCTGAATAGGATCAAGAAGTTTTAATGAATGTTTTGATACCGAGCCCCACACATTAGAACTATTTTCCAAGATAGACCGTATCTGTGCCTTGTAGATCATCAGAAGCTGACGGGAAGTGACATATTTCTTCGCACGAAATAGAAATCCAAGCTTCTGGGCAGCACCTTCAGCGATCGATCTCACGTGGTTGTTCCATGAGAGGTTATTAGTGATCGGTATTCCTAGATTACAGTACCTATATAGGTATTAAATAGCATTAACAATATTTTTTTTCAACTTGTTTCTCCTATCTCCAGATATTGGGTTGACCACCCATTGATAAAATAATAGCTAGGTACTCACTTGATTTGAGGTAGATGATAACATAGGAGTATAATACATACCGAGAGAGAAAGTGATTAATTTCTCTCAAAAGAAAATGCTCACCGAGACCATGAAGAAAATGAATTAAATCCTCCGGATAACATTGTGTTCAAGAATGTTCATATCAATCATGTCTTTTCAGTTTTCCTATCGTTTTGACCCAAATTCTCAACAACCATAATTCGGAAAGTACAGCGTAGTGTTTATGTTTTTCAAAAGAGAATAACGAGTACCAGAGGTTATATCAATTTATTTGTTATAATATAATTTCCAGCTGATTAAATATCATGATTTCGAATATCTGAAAAGCATAATCGAGATAACCTTGAGAATATGAATAATGTACCATCAAAAATTAATAATAGATAGTAAAGTCTCGTATATTATGTTCTGGCTAGTAGGTACGCAAAAATGTTTGGTATATACTACACAAAAAATTATTTTCATGATTGATGATCAGCTCGAATTTCTACGACGGCGAGATTAAAAGCTATCAATGGCAGAATAAAATCTGTCAATGGCAGATTTTGATATCTGTCAATGGCGTGTTGACAGATTAAAATCTGTCATTTTCATCTTGCATTGACAGATTATGATCTGTCATTAAAATATTTTAATCTGGCACTGACAGTTTTTAATCTGGCGTTGCCAGATTTTGATCTGGCATTGACAGATTAAAAGCTATCAATGACAGAATAAAATCTGTCAATGGCAGATTTTAATATCTGTCAATGGCGTGTGGACAGATTAAAATCTGTCATTTTCATCTTGCATTGACAGATTATAATTTGTCATTAAAAGATTTTAATCTAGCATTGACAGTTTTTAATCTGGCATTGACAGATTTTGATCTGGCATTGACAGATTAAAAGCTTTCAATGACAGAATAAAATCTGTCAATGGCAGATTTTAATATCTGCCAATGGCGTGTTGACAGATTGAAATCTGTCATTTTCATTTTGCATTGACAGATTATAATCTGTCATTAAAAGATTTTAATCTGGCATTGACAGTTTTAAATCTGTCATTGACAGATTTTGATCTGGCATTGACAGATTAAAAGCTATCAATGACAGAATGAAATCTGTCAATGGCAGATTTTAATATCTGTCAATGGCGTGTTGACAGATTAAAATCTGTCATTTTCATCTTGCATTGACAGATTATAATCTGTCATTAAAACATTCTAATCTGGCATTGACAGTTTTTAATTTGGCATTAACAGATTTTGATCTGGCATTGACAGATCAAAAGCTATCAATGACAGAATAAAATCTGTCAATGGCAGATTTTAATATCTGTCAATGGCGTGTTGACAGATTAAAATCTGTCATTTTCATCTTGCATCGACAGATTATTATAATCTGTCATTAAAAGATTTCAATCTGGCATTGACAGTTTTTAATCTGGCATTGACAGATTTTGATCTGGCATTGACAGACTTTGATCTATCTAAAATCTATCAATGACAGAATAAAATCTGTCAATGGCAGATTTTAATATCTGTCAATGGCGTGTTGACAGATTATAATCTGTCATTGATAGCTCTTGATCTGTCATTGACAGATTTTAATCTGGCATGAACACATTATAATCTGTCATTGACAGATTTTCAATCTGGCATTGATAGATTGATAAAATCTGTCAATGGAGACATTCATTTTTACAGTGACCCTAATACACCGTCGTAAATTTCATTCAACGTTGGATCCTGTAGGTAGATAGATAAGATACCATTTCTGGTAGGCAGGATCTTTTTATCGAATGCACCAATCGACGCGGTAGCTGTGAGTTTTTCCGAGTTTAAAATAACAAATGTGCAACCGAAAAATCAGTAAGACGCTTTAGCACCCAAGGCTTTGCCTTTTGGGCACACTTGTAAGCGTTGGATTACTATTCGTCGAGTCATTTCATAAACGTATCTCTGAAGACCCTTGCACTCATGTCTGTCAGGCATCATTCAATGTCCGGCGTGGTATCAGCCAGGAAAATAGTCATGTTCTGTCGAACATCTCTCCGATATATTGAACTTCGTTGGATTTACTGGGGAGAAAGGGGATATCTCTTTGTTCAGAATTATTCCGTTCGATTTTTTTATATTTCGGAAAATCAATAAGGTTCGTTTTCATATATACACTTATTTATGACGGACGGGCATAACAGGTAAGCATCAAACGACTAAGTATGGTATACACGTACCTATCAACAGAGAGTGTACTACTTTCATCAAAGGTTTGGAACTTTTTTTTTCAGAGATGAAGAAGTAAAAAAACAGTTCTTCAGATCTATCAGCTCAACTGCATACTTATTCTTCTTCTGAAGATGCCGATCTTTTTCGAAAAACTCAGCTAGCTTGGAATGCAAATGTTTTCAGTTTGAGCAATTTGATCTCTGTCAAAGAAGTTTATAGGTAACAATGTCGGTGCGACGATAGGATTGTTGAATCGCAAACCTTCACTATAATTACGCCTTAGCTCCTGTATAAATTAAAAAGGTCTATTTTTCTAAACCATTGTTGAAATAGGACATTTCGCTTGCTAATAACTCAGAAAAGACTTATCAAACGAGATATCACGAGACCTTCTTGTCATTTGGAAAAAACTTTAGAGACTTCTGTTGGCGGCGAGTGACGTCACACTATTGATATTCAAATGAAAAAGTACTAATACTGGAGTCTTCCACGAATATTTTCTTCGAACTTGATATCTAGTCTAGTTCAAAAGTAAAGGGGGGAGGTTTATATCCCCACTGTACATTCAGAACCAAGCAATTCACTTTGTCAGATATACTTCGCTCACGAACTCGTTTACTCTCAGCTAGTTCCACGACAGCCGCTGTACGTGTTATAACGAGGCTTTATTATTATTGCATTCTGAAGTCATGTATTGCTGTGGTCTTCATCATTGCGTGGTGGCCTTCAGCTGCCACATGATTTCTGCTTCACAGTTTCAACAGAGAGAGAGAAAAAAGAATATCTGTAATATCAATAGCTCACGAACAAAATTCGATTTCATTTCACATTGCTACACACAGAGCACAGAGCGAGTATGATGAATAATGGTGAATATTTCAAAACTTGAGTTTTTGCCCCTATTGAACTCGAAATTGACAGAGATTAGACCTTACCATCCGATTGGTCAACTTTTGCAGCAACATAACCATTGAACTATTCCCTGTTCATAATCTTAAGGCTTCATTTATATTCCGGTATGGTTTCAAGCGAAAGTGAGTTCATCAGCACGAAGTATTGCGTTGAGAAAATCTAGGTAGTCGGTACTTACCCACTTGTTTATGTACAACATAATTTTATATTTCATAAAACGGGACGTTTCAGTGAATTCGTGTGACTAATTTCGCATAGACCATTATTAACGTCACGTCAAGAAGTGATTGTCCTTCAGGTAAGGAAGAACACAAAAAGTCGATTAACGATTGAATTGGAATACCGCCTGATAGCGTAAAAGTGATGAAAGTGTAATGAGCTGTCATGGGCATTTAAAGAAGCGATCGTGCGCCAGTGCATGATAAAATAAATTATATAATGAAGAAAACGCTTTACCGGTACAAAGGATGCATGTTGCATTTTTATTCAAATTTATGCACTAGGTCCAAACCATTGGGATTTATATCACATTTATCTATGGATATTTTTTTCTTGAAAATAAATCCATTACCTAGCTGAAAATTGAATGTAGTGATATTTCTTTATAAATGAGAAAGAATAATGGACTCACTTGGTGGCAGAGTTTTATTGACATCAAATTCGTTGAAAGGAAGCTTTTCATTACTTCAATATAATACACGTCAAATATTATATGAAATGAAGTTGTAGTAAATTTAATTATCTTTCATTCAAAACCTGACTGTAACTTGTAGGCCTAGCAATTCTCACAGGAACGGCAGAAATCTATCGATCGAACAGTTGAAATTTAATTTCAACTCAATTTTAAATTCAATTGCTCATTTTTCCTTCAATGATTTTTTCAATTTCCTTCTTGGTGTTGCTGCTGATAATTCCATGAAGGTTTGTGTCTGGATGTTTTACTGTGTTAAAACTTCGATATAAGAACACTATTTAGTTTAATTGATCTAAACAATGATCTATCAAACAGTTCTCTGATTCCACCTGAAACAAATTATTGTATGAGTTGGCACCGATTCCGTTTTTTTTTTCATTTCTTCATTTAACGTCGGCCTATTTCCGCTACCAGGGCGCCAGTGAACACACTTCCCCCAACCGGAAATTTTGCCGAACCCTCTGTTATTCCAAGCAGAGGTAGGGATCTTTAACGAGCCCAACATCCATGGACTCGAGACAAATGGCTTTACGTCCCCTCCGAAGGACGGCATATCCTCAATATATCTTGTGCTCATTGATATATTATCTGCGAACTATGCTATGCTATTTTGCGGCAGCTGTATGGCCTTTCTTCCCTGCATGGTCACCCATCCAAGTACCAACCGCGCTCGGCGTTGCTTAACTTCAGATATCGAATGACTGTCAGTCAATCTGAAGAGCTGGGCCATGCCCACCGTTCCCGATGTATCAAGTCAATGAATAGAAGAACCACAAAGGCACGAAATCCACACTTTTTTGTCATGCCTTTCAGCGGAAGGCCGGGGCTCGAATCCTCGCCGGGCCACCGTGCTGGGTAATCGCACGTTAAAAGGTAAGGCCTCGTTGATCCATAGCTCGCACATGTTTCGACTTCTGAGGGTTGACGTTCGTCAGCTGGTTAACGAAAACGAACAATTTTAGATTAATTTTTAGTAAGGGGGAGTGGCAATGGCTGTGGCTGAAGAAGATGCCAGTCGAGAGATTGTCATGACGGCGCTTTCAAAAAGAGCAGTAGCCAATCGAGTCTTCCTAGTGGGAGAAGATGTTGACCTACTCGTTGTTCTCAATGGTTCAGGCGCTGAGGATACAAACGTCTACATTTAAAAGAGTACGAAGGGCGGATTGGTTGCTGTCTCTATTCTACGACTTCCTACAACCACCAGAACTCCTAGCGATCTCCAGGGACAGTACTCACCCACGTGTTCACCGGGTACGATACCACCTCAATACCGTTTGATCAGGAGAAGACTTAAAACACCACACTCCGGAGCTAGAGTGAAGCACTTCCATCGCGCAGTCTCCAACTTTACCAGCCGTTTAGACAAGCAAGCATCAAGCGCTTTGTAACTTCATATCGGGGTGACACGCGCGAAATACTTTGTATTTCCTATTGCATGAGACGTTTGTCACTTCAACGAGCACAAACCTCGCCCATTTGCCACTGACAGAATATGCTGCAGGCCACCATGCAGCAAGGTGCTACCTCCGAGTGCAAAAGTGGCGGGGAGTCAATTTGAATCCCTCTGATTGGGGGTAGAAGCTGTCTTCTCAGGGATCCACCCCCATCCCCACCACCATGGATGCCGCATCTCCTACCTTTCTGCGAAAATTTTCATGTAAGTGCAAGAAGTGCCCTGGGAGCTGCACGTGCAGAAAGTCTGGGCTCCACTGCTCAATCCTCTGCCAGTCTTGCGATCGCAAACTCTGCAGTAAAATTCCGGATTTGGAGCTGACATACTCGGACGATGAGGATGACCCGGCTACAGACTAGGCGCCTCTCCGAGCGTCCATCTTAGCCATCGGGAAATCTACTCAGTGCGAGCTCAAGCCCGGGCCATCTAGGCTAAAAAGGAAGGCATGATTGGCAACCAAAATACAATACCTACATGATTTATATCAGTTTTATTTGTGTGAAAGAAATTTGTCGTTACATTAGGTATTATGATGTTTGTACAAGCATTTCATTACTAAGGTATGTGATACAATGTTCCATAATGACGTATTTCTCGACAGATATTAGATATATTATCTTTTTTTTCATCAAACAATTATTCAGCAACAATTAAAATGAATGAGTTTCAATTTTTTGTTTGTCGATAAATAGTATATTATTTACCAGGAAGGATAAGCCCAACATTCCTGGACGACTGTGAACACAGAGTCCATTAGTGTGGCTTTTTCTACGAGTTTCTATTCATATAATTTCCTCACAGTAAAGAAATCTTGACCTTTTCTTCAAGAAATATTGTCTGGGATGTCAAAATTTCCTATCGATTTACGGAAAGCAATAAAAATATGTGAGAACAGTTTATTTGCATTTTTCAAGAACACCCACTTATAACTAACTGTTTCTGCTTTTCTGCCGTTTTGATGAGGACCGCCGTGCCTACAAGTACAATTGCATCTCAAATGAAATCCAATTAATTCACTACAACTTCATTTCATATAAAATTTGATGTGGGATGCGTATTTCAGAAAACATTTCATAAAATAAGTGACAAATTCGAAAAAAAAAACTCTTCTAAAAAATAAGGACTTATTTTCGAAGAACTGTATCGTGGAAACCAAATCCTGTACATAGCTCGCCCTAATCTCAAATTGTAGGAGATTTACATCGATTGCATCGATTATTTCTTATGAGACCATTAACAGAGGGACTCTTCAAGATAGGTGAAGGTTGATTAATGGGTGTTTAATCTCTTAAACTATGGTGCAATCGCCAAAGTGCGTTGACTGTCCTTTAACTGCCCATTAGCTTAAAGTTCCAATAACAAAAAGTCGGTGCAAAGTGAGTGGGGTGACTATACTAGTCAGACCCTTCTTCTATAGGGATACTGAGCAAAAACTGAAAAAAATTACAAAATTTCTTGGTTTTTTGGATACACTGCCGCTCGCACAGCACTTTGCAAATAGAAGATCTGATTTTTCAATCTTGGTTTAGGTCCTGGAAGCAAATCTTTTCTTTGTGTAGATTCCAATATTAATACCCATTTTTTCAGATTGTGTAGGTTTATTAACCCTGAAAACTACGAAGAAAAGTAATTCTTTCCTTTCTACATTTCTCAAAGTGCATAAAATAGTGTAATACACCACAGGATTGAAGTCCCTTTATATCCCTCGACGAATTGTAGCCTCGGGATAGAATGTATGACTTCAATCCCTCGGTGTATAATATACTATCGTCCACCAATCTTGTTCATAGGTCCAATTTTGAGTTTTTTGATTTCGCCCCCCACAGTACGTGACAGTGACCAGACGAATCAGTGATCAATCAGCACTAATAAAAGTACCTTGGCTTGCCTGGTTTTGAGAATTGCATCATTTTTTAGTATCCATTGATGCTATGTCTGCTGGATCAAGTTCCATGTCTTGTCATAGAAATTGAACAAGAAAACCTGACTTTTGTGTTATCGATGGCGAGAGTGAAACTCTGACAAACATGGAAAACCTGATTCGGTCCGCAACGGGGCAGGCACAAAGTATATGCTCTGCTGTTTCATCATTTTACAAACAAAGACGGCACGCCGGATCTCCCGACAGTCCAAGTCTCTTTATATGATGATGCAAACGACAGTGACCTGTGAGAAGGCCTATGAGACATTGTGGGTCATGCCTGTTGTAGTCTTATGATTGTTTGGGGTCGTACTTCGCAAGATAAATAAATGCCTTGGAGTGGGCCAATCCTGTTTGATTTTGCCAGAAGTCTACAACTCTTTTCTTGCAGTCCAGGTATTTAGTGTTTGTTTGGCCTAGTATGATGCAATGCCAATGACGGGTCTGGTCCTATGGAAAAACTCAAGCACCCTCCCTTACAGGAGAGTCTCCGACCTTGTAACCTTCCAGGCCTTTCTAGTTGTTGGATGGGAACTACCTTGCATTGACGAGGGACGAATCAGTCCGAAACTTCTCTGTGAATGTGCCCATCCCAATGATTGAAAATTAATTCCGGTATTTGTAACGCCAGAAGTATAAACGGGATTGCACCTGTTGGGTTTCATTCGACGCACTTCGTGGTATTAGCCAAGGAAATAGTTGTTTTTTAGATGTCATCTCAAAAACCTACTGGCCTAACGAATTCTTCAAAAGATCAATATTCAAAAACGCTCACTGACCATGTCGAAGTGTTTTCAAATAGCTTTGTACAGGTTCGGAAAAAATACATACAATATAAATCAAGAAGTTGATTTAAAAAATGGCGAATTTGATGGGTCGGCATCATGTCTCTAAAGCGTACCGCTGAAGTTTCTAGCAAACACTCATGAAACCTTGATGGCATTGCCATACTATTTTTTTGTAGGCAAGCCGGAATTCTCACCATGAAATAATTATAAATGTCGGTTACTTTAGCAATAATGTTCGGCAATATTTAAAAATACTTCCCTATCATTTCGAAACAGTGACGAGGCTTTTGGAAATGATAATTATGTCTCGAATCGGAAAAAATAGAAGGAACCATTGCAAAATTCGGAGAGTGGTGACGTCCGGGGGCGGTACAGTTCCAGCAACTTTTTTATTAAGGACCCTGCCACCTTTATATTTCAGCAGAGTGCTACTGAATGGAATTGAAGAGAAATGACATAGTCGATTTCAAAAATCCGGGCGTCGGAGGCGGTGCAGCACCAGCAACTTTTTTATAAGGGACCCTGCCACCTTCATATTTTAGCAGAGCGCTACTGAATGGAATTGAAGAGAAATGACATAGTCGAATTCAAATATCCGGGCGTCGGAGGCGGTGCAGCTCCAGCAAATTTTTTATTAAGGACCCTGCCACCTTCATATTTTAGCAGAGCGCTATTGAATGGAATTGCAGAGGAATGACATAGTCGAATTCAAAAATCCGGACGTCGAGGGCGGTGCCTCCAGCAACTTTTTTATTAAAGACCTGCCACCTTCATATTTCAGCAGAGCGCTACTAAATGGAATTGCAGAAAAATTACATAGTCGAATTCAAAAATCCTGGCGTCGGGGGCGGTGCAGCCTCATCAATTTTTTTATTAAGGACCCTGCCACCTTCATATTTCAGCAGAGCGCTACTGAATGGAATTGAAGAGAAATGACATAGTCGAATTCAAATATCCGGGTGTCGGAGGCGGTGCAGCTCCAGCAACTTTTTTATTAAGGACCCTGCCACCTTCATATTTCAGCAGAGCGCTATTGAATGGAATTGCAGAGAAATGACATAGTCGAATTTAAAAATTCGGACATCGGGGGCGGTGCAGCTCCAGCAACTTTTTTATTAAAGACTCTGCCACCTTCATATTACAGCAGAGCGCTACTGAATGGAATTGCAGAAAAATTACATAGTCGAATTCAAAAATCCGAGCGTCGGGGGCGGTGCAGCCCCATCAATTTTTCAATGAAGGACCCTGCCACCTTCATATTTCAGCAGAGCGCTACTGAATGGAATTGAAGAGAAATGACATAGTCGAATTCAAAACTCCAGGCGTCGGAGGCGGTGCAGCTCCAGCAATTTTTTTATTAAGGACCCTGCCACCTTCATATTCCAGCAGAGCATTACCGAATGGAGTTGAAGAGAAACGACAGACTCGAATTCGAGAATTCGGGCGACTGGTACGGAGGGCAATATAGATCCACAAACACACGTATAATTTCGACTGGAAAGAAAAAGCTGTGAACCTCAACCGAATATGGAATCCCAATTCAAGAAGTTCGAGAGTAACAAACATCATGACATCAGGTAGTACGACAATTAATATTAATGAACATTATTCGTACCGCTTTTCGAAGTCGTAATACTCAGTCATCAGAGTCAAATTTAAGATGGATGAGCCTCTGAAGAATCCAGTCAGGAAAAAATTCCAAAATACGACGGTTTTCAAACCCGAACTGAAGTAATGATACAAACTGATGCCACCAATATACTATTGAAGTAATTAAGTGCCTTCCTACTTATATTTTCCAATAGGTGGGCATAATATATAAGTTCCAAAATAGTGAAATCAACATCTCTTCATTCGACTGACTGCTATATGCCTCTATAACCTAATGTCACTCGAACAATACTTTCATGTAGAGAAATGAATCAGTTTTAACCAGCAACTAGAAATATTATCCTTTGGATAGGTATTACAGTTCTCCATATGTGTCTTCATCTTGTGTTAACTGAAAAGTGTCAATTCGAATGAAAAACTGAAATGAATTAATCATTTTCTTTATATTGAGATTGAGAAAGCAATGTTTATTTTGGATTTTTTTTCCTTATGTTCACAGACGAAATGATTGAAGAGAAATTTTATTTCTTTTGTTACTTCAATTTTATTCTGGTAAGTTATACCCCTTTTGAATTATGGGGTGATGGGGTCCCGAATGAAGAGTTGCTGATTATGTGTTGCCTCCGAATTTTCGGATTCGACTCTCATCATTTCCCTTCAATTCCAGTCAGTAACTCTCTGCTGAAATACGAAGGTGGCAAGGTCCTTAATAAAAAAGTTGCTGGAGCTGCACCGCCTCCGACACCTGGATATTTGAATTCGACTATGTCATTTCTCTTCAATTCCATTCAGTAGCGCTCTGCTGGAATATGAAGGTGGCAGGGTCCTTGATAAAAAAATTGATGGGGCTGCACCGCCCCCGACGCCCGGATTTTTGAATTCGAATCTGTCATTTCTCTTCAATTCTAGTCAGTAACGTTCTGCTAAAATATGAAGGTGGCAGGGTCCTTAATAAAAAAGTTGCTGGAGCTGCACCGCCTCCGACGTCTGGATTTTTGAATTCGACTATGTCATTTCTCTGCAATTCCATTCAATAGCGCTCTGCTAAAATATGTAGGTGGCACGGTCCTCAATAAAAAAGTTGCTGGAGCTGCACCGCCCCCGACGCCCGGATTTTTGAATTCGATTCCGTCATTTCTCTTCAATTGTAGTCAGTAACGTTCTGCTAGAATATGAAGGTGGCAGGGTTCTTAATAAAAAAGTTGCTGGAGCTGCACCGCCTCCGACGCCCGGATTTTCGAATTCGACTCCGTCATTTTTCTTCAATTCTAGTCAGTAACGTTCTGCTGAAATATGAAGGTGGCAGGGTCCTCAATAAAAAAGTTGCTGGAGCTGCACCGTCTTCGACGCCCGGATTTTTGAATTCGACTCTGTCATCTCTCTGCAATTCCATTCAGTAGCGCTCTGCTAAAATATGAAGGTGGCAGGGTCTTTAATAAAAAAGTTCCTGGAGCTGCACCGCCCCCGACGCCCGGATTTTTGAATTCGAATCTGTCATTTCTCTTCAATTCTAGTCAGTAACGTTCTGCTAAAATATGAAGGTGGCACGGTCCTCAATAAAAAAGTTGCTGGAGCTGCACCGCCCCCAACGCCCGGATTTTTGAATTCGATTCCGTCATTTCTCTTCAATTGTAGTCAGTAACGTTCTGCTAGAATATGAAGGTGGCAGGGTTCTTAATAAAAAAGTTGCTGGAGCTGCACCGCCTCCGACGCCCGGATTTTCGAATTCGACTCCGTCATTTTTCTTCAATTCTAGTCAGTAACGTTCTGCTGAAATATGAAGGTGGCAGGGTCCTCAATAAAAAAGTTGCTGGAGCTGCACCGTCTTCGACGCCCGGATTTTTGAATTCGACTCTGTCATCTCTCTGCAATTCCATTCAGTAGCGCTCTGCTAAAATATGAAGGTGGCAGGGTCTTTAATAAAAAAGTTGCTGGAGCTGCACCGCCCCCGACGCCCGTATTTTTGGATTCGAATCCGTCATTCCTCTTCTTCAATTCTAGTCAGTAACGTTCTGCTAAAATATGAAGGTGGCAGGGTCCCTAATAAAAAAGTTGCTGGAGCTGCACCGCCTCCGACGCCCGGATATTTGAATTCGACTATGTCATTTCTCTTCAATTCCATTCAGTAGCGCTCTGCTGGAATATGAAGGTGGCAGGGTCCTTGATAAAAAAATTGATGGGGCTGCACCGCCCCCGACGTCTCCGACGCCCGGATTTTTGAATTCGACTATGTCATTTTTTTGCAATTCCGTTCAGTAGCGCTCTGCTAAAATATGAAGGTGGCAGGGTCCTTAATAAAAAAGTTGCTGGAGCTGCACCGCCCCCGACGCCCGAATTTTTGAGTTCGACTGTGTCATTTCTCTGCAATTCCATTCAGTAGCGCTCTGCTGAAATATGAAGGTGGCAGGGTCCTTGATAAAAAAATTGATGGGGCTGCACCGCCCCCGACGCCCGGATTTTCGAATTCGACTCCGTCATTTTTCTTCAATTCTAGTCAGTAACGTTCTGCTGAAATATGAAGGTGGCAGGGTCCTCAATAAAAAAGTTGCTGGAGCTGCACCGTCTCCGACGCCCGGATTTTTGAATTCGACTATGTCATTTTTTTGCAATTCCGTTCAGTAGCGCTCTGCTGAAATATGAAGGTGGCAGAGTCCTTAATAAAAAATTGCTGGAGCTGCACCGCTCTCGACACCCGGATTTTCGAATTCGACTATATCATTCCCCTGCAATTCCATTCAGTAGCGCTCTGCCAAAATATGAAGGTGGCAGGGTCCCTTATAAAAAGTTGCTGGTGCTGCACCGCCTCCGACGCCCGGATTTTTGAAATCGACCATGTCATTTCTCTTCAATTCCATTCAGTAGCGCTCTGCTGAAATATGAAGGTGGCAGGGTCCTTAATAAAAAAGTTGCTGGAACTGTACCGCCCCCGGACGTCACCACTCTCCGAATTTTGCAATGGTTCCTTCTATTTTTTCCGTTTCGAAACATAATTATCATTTCCAAAAGCCTCGTCACTGTTTCGAAATGATAGGGAAGTTTTTTAAAATATTGCCGAACTTTATTGCTAAAGTAACCGAGGTATGAAATTCTCAATCCTGCGGGTCAACCTTCCTCAAAAAAGATACCATTTTGCGACCTTCAGTTCATTCCGGAATAAGTGATTTCATTTCTGAAGAAAGTATGAAGTTTAAAACTTAAACAAAATGGTCATTGTCATTACCAGTGTGTCACAACTCAGCGCCTTATGTCTTATGTATGTGGTATTGTGACCTGAACAGATGAATATTGGGTGAGAGTGTGAGAGATACTTCAAAGAAATCAGATATTTATTTCTATTTTTATTGTGTAGAAATATCCTATAAATCTATTCAGCATAATATGTGAGTTTGCAAAGAGATTATTATGGAAACAGCAAATGTTTTACGGTGATCGCAGCCTTATAGATGCATCTTTGTTTCTTGAAAATGAAAGTAATTCCCAGTTCCCTCCCAGCAAAATGGGATGTTTATGTACTGAGTATTGCAACTGAAATTTCAAAATTGGGGGTATGTCCCGTAAAACAAGAAATGCTGCAGAAACTAATTTTGAGTCATTCAATTGAGAACATAAAAAAAAAACTATACCAAATTGAAAGTAGGTATCTGTTTTATCATATCATGTATTGAAGACGCAAAGGAAAATATCTATCGGCAACTCTATTCAGATATATAAGGATTATTAATAATAATAATATTGAGTTTATTTAGCTATAAAGCTACTGAATACAATTATCTTATAACATGGAATGTAAATTTTGATTATGAACATTAAAAATACAATGGAATATATTATTTTCACAAGTACACTCTGTATGAAATTCAATAAAATCAATTAATAAATTATTTCAGTCTATGATATTCATTCTGGAGACGAAAAATCCAAATTTTTCAGAACTCAATGTTCGTTTTGACAAAATTTGTACACATTTTTCGAAAATTTGTTAAACTTCCACACTTTTTCATTTCTGTCGGCAATTCATTGAAAGTTTTCAAGCCTTTATAAAATAGTTGATTTTGTCCAAAATTTTTATTATACCTTTTCAATTTAATATCATTGGAATTCCTTGTATTATAATTTGTGTTGTAGCTAGTAAGTTCCAAGTTGTCTTTCAGGTATTTTGGAAGCATGTTATTTTTCAATTCATATAAAAATATATAAGTATTCAGATATAATCGCTGTTTAACACTCAAAATTTCAAGGGACTCATGCATCCATAATACTTTGGTATAGATATCTTTATTTAAAACTACTCTCAAAGCCCTGTTCTGTAATTTCTGTAAAATTTCCATCTGAGTTTTATTCAGAGTGAATAATATTGTTGAACAATATTGAAAATGGGGACCCCATTTTCAATAATGGGGTTCTATTATAGATCTAAATATTTTGAATTTTGTTTCATTTGTTAGGTGTTTTCCAATTCTTGATAATAATCTAGTTTTTCTAGCTATTTTTCCTGAAATATATGTGAGATGCTCATTAAAATTTAGTGAATTATCTAACAACACACCTAGATTGTGACAAATAAATGTGACCGCATTCTTTACTCACACTTAAAATGTTTTCCTATACACATGGACACATCGGGTGATAAAGAATCCTGAAATGCAGTTTTTAGAAAAAAATTCAAAAATTACAGAATCTGTTTTCCATTGGCTGACACGGCTACAGTTAGAATAATACACATGCTACGCAAATTAAAAGGTGAATGTAAAGTGATAACTGCAATTTTTTATAACCATAAACGTCGATAAATTGGATACTTCCAAATAACCTTGCCAGTTGGTGCTTTCATAATTCCTGCATGCAATGCATACGCACATATAGGAAACGACACATAGTGAGGCTTTTATCATCGGCACAGAGAGCCCGACAAGTATTCACAATTAAACATCGTGTACTTCGATCGACTATTATCATCATTTGTTATTGTCGATTTTCGTATAACAGCGACACCCGTAAGGAAATTTGTTTATACCGGCTGTGCCTCCGTAACGCTATCTCAGTTGCGTGGTTCTTTTGTTTCTAGTGAATGCGGTGATATCTGTGGAGAATGACTCGAAATATATCGGTGTGGCTGTGCCTCTTTGCGGCTTTCTTCTTGGCTGAGAGTCAGCTCAACGTCAAAATCCAGGAGCCGAGGATCAGCACTTTCTTGAACAGGATCACCAACACCACTTTCGGTGAGTACGGATTTGCGAAGGGTGAGGCGATTTTCGCAAAGGGGAATCATCAAATGTAAAATATGGAGATTTTGGCTTTGAAATTCAAACGTAATTCAAATAATTCGAGAGAATGGTACGTGAAATGAATACTCATGTTTGGTAACAAGTATTTGACCATTTTTCATCGTCAGGTTCCCACGAATGGGAATGATCAGAGAACATAATATACCAAGGAAGAGGAGACATAAATTCGTACTCGCTTTGAATTCTGAAGTATCCTACTCTAGCAATACCAAACAAATATCTAAAAGCAACGGATGAAACGGTGAATTTTCTGCAATGCTCCAAGGAAGTTTGGGAATTTGTTATTAAATTGAATACATCACCTCTAATGTGTTAGAACACAAGCCCATGACACTTTTTTAGGGAGACGAATGATCCAGCGTGAATTTACCACCCAAAAACAGGAAGTTACGGTTTTATCCACGATGAATGATCCTGAAAAACTAGTCACAGAGAACCCATTACTGTGAAAAAGATTATGGGATCGGAACCATTGGATTTTTTTGTAGAAAAATTTTAAAATGACATGGCATCTGGTACTATTATTTCTTGAGGGAAATGAGTCCTTCGTGATTATTTTTTCTGGATATATTGTATTGAAAAAAGCCGTATCAGAAAATTTGGCAGAAAATTCCTTTTTTTTTGCTGCGAAATTGAGTTTTCCTCTGTGTATAGTCGATTAAACCGCTGAAAACTGACGGAATAGTGCTAACAGTTACTGTTTCATATAACAGCATCGTTCTAGACATGATTCATATTGGTTTATTCGACGCTAAACGTTTTATGGGATTGTAGTCTATATAGTTTTGTGCCCAACTTCATACACCTATGTAAACAGTACCTAATTATTCTAAAAATAACCGTCAACTCCGCTGTAACATGTCCCCAAGATCAATTTTCTCTGTTCGTATCTCGATTTTCTCGCTCCTAGTTGTAGAGCTGTCAAGAAGATTCCATAGAAAAATATGTCTCTGAAAGATCGAGATTTATCAGCACAGAATTAGTGAGAATTGACTCATTAAGTGAAGGAAACTTTTCTGTAAGACAGTTTCACCATTCCAATAGCTGCGTATGGTTGTTCCATAACCTTCAAAATAACAGATAGCATTGCGATGGGCATATATTTTGGTTCAGTTTCATTTTCCTTTCTAGAAATTAGTTGGAATCTGGCTGTGTTTTAGGTACCAGCTAAGAGGAATTACTGAGTTTCAATAAGTCGTAATGTGTGGGTTACTTTGGAGGCGGATATGTCAAGAAAAATTATGGCAAATAAAATTGCTTGCACGTAACACACCCTCTAATGTTATCGCATCAAATGCTCTTTGAGTATTGAAGATCAAATCAATTAAAATAATTCACAAATAAAGTCCATCTCGAACCAAGAAAAAACCTTCGCGTAGGTAGTTCTTGTAATACCATAGATTGTAAAATATTTTAACTACTAACCTTACTTTTTATATCTAGTATCAGTTTTCTTCTTAAAATGCTAATGATATTAGCAAAACGCGCGTCATATGCAAAAAATATCAGTTCGGTGTTAGAGTAATCGATTTATTCAAAAAAGTTTCAACTTACACCAAAGTTCTAATCTCATATATGTTCTTACATCATAAGCATGTGTTTTCCGAAGCTCGTATAGACAATGCACATATGGTGATGATAATTTTCTGGGAATTCCTATTAAAATGACCTTGTATCCAAAAGATGCAAATCATCGTTACAAATATTTCAGCAATCATTTTATATTTCAGCACAATGAATGTGCGTGGTATAATGAAGAGGAGAGTTCAGCGTAAAGAATATTCTGAGGATTAGAAGGAAAAAAATCTCACAAAAATTAAGGAATACTGGAATTAGGAAAGATTAATATTAGATCTAAATAGCACCTGCAAATAATAATTAATCGATACACGAAAAGGAATAATTAATCTCGCACATGTTTAACCTTTAGTGACTTTTTTTATTTCATTTTCTCAAACATTTCTCATCTTCGTGATATATTTTTGATAAATACACCTATTATAATCTCTCTCTTGTATTTGTGAAATCAAACATCTTCTTGTCTCAATGGTAGAAATCACAAGAAGTAATAACCCGCCTTTAACAAAAACTATACCAAAAGTGAATTCCAAAAAGTTTTTAGTTCCAAGAAACAGAGTTGCGCGTATAATTCAAAAAGTGAGGAGAATAGTTTTAATTTATTTTACTTCATTTGACGAAATATTTTTTTTTTCACCGCATGATGGTGCTTCTATTTTTCTATTGGGCTTTTCATATCTCGACAAACATCATCATTTTTTTATGAGTCCCGTATTTAGTTTCAGCTGTTTTTTATTTCCTCAATTTTCTACCCTTGTATGTACGAAATTGCGAAATATCAAATTTTTCTGTTGCATAAATAGGACTTGATTTCTCTCACATTGTCATATACTTTGATAATACTGTTCGAAAGTCATTATTTTGTGGTGAATACACATTTTCATCGTAGTTTTTTTTACCACAATCTTTGTTGACGTTTCGGAAAACAAATGCAAATACTTCTCATATGAAGGTTTTTGGAAAAAATGGCTAAGATGAAAGACATCTCACATTTGCTTGAATGTAGTTGACAATGTTCCTTGCTGAATGGTAATGGTTCGGACTTCCATTGCCTATATTATCAACTCTATTGAAACCTGTTGCTAAGAAACGAAGGGATAAAAATACAAATCAAGTGAGAAAATCAAATCCCAAACGAAAGCCTGAAATAGATTTTTTGGTCTATAGTGAAATTAAGGATTGATTGAGCAAAGAAAATAATGCTGTTTCAAAAAATCGAGATATCGAATATGGAATATTAGTCAGAAACAATTGAATAAAGAAATGAATGAAATAATATTGTGACAAGAAAATTGAGGTATCGAATGTGAAATACTAGTCAACTAAAGTTAAATAAATGAAATATTAAGAATAAATGAACCAAGTTTCAAATTGACTGTACTCACGACGTTTCGATTGCTGGTATCCGCAATCGTCTTCGGGTGATGACTGTCATCTACCGATCTACTGTCATTATCAAATGAGCCTAAGAAGTAATTAACACAATCTTCAAAATTTCGTTTTTTGCCGAATATCACTGAAATACTTGATATTTCGAAAATTTCAGGACATGTTATTCGTCAGATAAAATCGCAGTTATTTGTCAAATAAAAACTTTGATCTGAAGAAAAATTTCGCTTGCAGATTATAATTTGTTTCTGCTTTAAAGGCAGGTAATTCCAAACACATAGGTACTGTAAGCAATTTGTCCAAAATATGTCACTGCCTCCCATCTGAAAACCCATCAGAAGTTTATTCAAGATGTTAAGAATCATTCATATTGAAATCTATACAAGACTAGAAGGCAGATTTCTAATCTATCCCTCATGAATGACAGAGAGCTATATCAATTTGCCATCTTTGACAAATTTTCCAAAAAACCTTTATAGAACCGAAGTATTTGTGATAAGTTTTCAGTGTGTCTCACTTTTCATAGAAACACATCCGTAACTTCCGTAATTATTGAGGTAGCATGATGTTGGCCTAAAGCTGGATTCAGACAGATCCGAAATCCGATGATCCGACGATCTGATTGGTCTAATATTATATCAAGAAGAAAAAATTTCTTGCCGAAGGTGTTCTCTGAAAATTAGTAAATGTCTCACTGTATAACTTTTCTGCCTCAATATCCTTATAGAACAATGAGATTTTCCCTATCGTGTTAATCTAAAGATAGAAAGAACGGTTCTTTCCAACTTCATACGAGTCTAATCGAACAATCAAAGATATGGTGAATGCTCCGGTAATAATAAAAGTATCTGAAAGAGGAAAATAAATACAGTACAATAGTTGATTTGCGAATGAGTACTGGAATATGTTTATCAATTCTTCAGTAATGCACAGTGAATAGATCATATTTACCGAAATAAGGTATATCTGATATACCATGAGGAAAACTTCGAAGAAGAAAGATTGAACACAAAAATATTTATTTATAATGACTGAACAAGTCTCACGTATAAACGAACGTGTTTATATTGATTCACGCATAAATCCCATTTTTCATTCCTTTCTTTAATTGTGAATAAATTTGTAGTTGAATCATATTAGTTATATAAGTATGCATAAACAATCAATAACATGATGTGAATATATTCAACAAAACACATATTTTAACACATTGCTAACAAATCCGTATATCTGATTAGAAAAGCTTTTGATACAAACCATTTCACAAGAGGATTGAAACCTTTGGAGTAGAAGAGAAAATAGAAATCAACTACGTCTACATAAAACTCATATCACTCGACGCGTGTTTCGCTAATAAAGTAAGCTTCTTCTGGAGAATAAAATGAAGTGGAATAAGTTAGCATCTTCAGATAAAAAAGCCTGAATTATCGAAACACGCATCAAGTGCGAGTGATATAGTTTGCTGTAAGGGTAATGGATTTCTATAAAAAGTTTTTATCGTATATGACACCAAAACTAGATGCGCCTACTCAATATGGAATCCCTACTACATAAATGAATTGAATTCATCGAATAAGAGCAGAGAGAAATTATTGAAATTTCAAGAGAACTACGAACTTTTTGAGATTACCACCCTGAGAGTCAGGAGACTGACAATTTAGTGGTCTTCTGTATGAATTGAAATTGGAAACATCTTTACCTCACAGAAAATCATAACAGTTTTTTCACCCTGTCGATTGCTTCAACTTAGTTGGCATCATATCACAATGGCCCCAGTTATTGTCACATGTGCATTTATATGATGTCAAACTATTTTTATTATCATTTTCCATAGGAGTAAATCACATTGAAGGCAATCAGCCGTGTATTGGCACTCCCATAACAAACCAACACATTTAATGTAAATTGAATATATTAAATTGGTAATACTGAAATATTGTCATTTTGAATCTGTAACAATTTTTTCTTCTATTAATTTTTTCCAGACATAATTCGTAATGGCGTCAACTTTTTTGGGAAAGCTGTGGAACGCATAATAAATACCTTTGCGACAATCGAGGATCGACTCAGAGCTTTATTGGAGTTATTCAGAAAACAGTTGATCAAAGGTGTCCCAGAACTGAGTATTCCTGTTCTAGACCCACTCCATATCAATAAAATAGAGTTCGATGTCAATCATGAAGCTGCTACGTAAGTTATATCTCGCGGTATTTACTCTTACTGTTTACCAAGGAATACTATTTAATTCTTTATCGTTTGGCGAAAATATTCAACAAAATATCACAAGAACGCGAGAAGTTATAATTTGAACAGAATAATGAAATAACAGTCTGAAAAAACAAAAAAAAAACATATCATTTGAAATAATGAATTCGTACTCCTTGTATCTTTTACTTTGAGGAATTTTGCTGCTCTGTAATGGAAATGGTAATAACCGGGAGATACTTCATTTGAATTCATAGTCAGACATAATTAATTAGTAAAGAACATTACACAAAAACAATATTCATTTCTTGAAATGCTTTAAACAAAATTCGTTCATTCTCCATTCAGTTATGGGTTTTTTGCTCTTGCAGGGCAAAAGGAAACGCCGAAGATATCACTGTCAGACATATCTCGAAATTTGTGATCGACAAAGAAAGATTTTCAGAGTTGGGAAATTTACGATTCAGACTAGATCTGAATTTAACTTTCCCATACATCAAAGTTAACGGAACATACAAAATTGATGGACTCGTTGGTCAAACGTTCAAAATTCACGGCAATGGTCCATTCAGGTAAGAACACATTCTCTACATACATTATTTCCATATTTAGAGTAGTCCAAGAATTATTTTTCCCGTGCAGAATAGCCATTTTGAAACCCAAGGAAAAAAACACTCTCCCAAAATAATGGCATCATCCCCACGCATACCAACTGGCCTAAAAAGGAAGAAACCCTTGTCGGGAGAATACAGAAGGCGTTCATTGTGTCTACTCAGGGGACATTTTTTCGGCCCAGTGGTCACTTACACCGCCAAAATTAGAATGCTCCACTGGCAGTAAACTCTTTTCGAGAATAAAATGTACTTATTGTTACCAACTCAATTAAAAATTGTGATGTGAGTTAACAACTCCTTCATCCCGTTTCAACCCACTTTCAAGCCCAATCCAGTCCATCCTTGATAATATATTTCATTGATGATTGAAGAAAGACAGAGTTCGCATAATAGTATATAATGCAACGATCGTGTAATGATGGTTATTAAGACATGAGCATTAACCGAGATACGAAACGAGCCGAAGGTGAGTTTCGTATGGTTTATGCGAGTGTATTAATAACCATTACATGAGAGTTGCATACGCTATTTTATCTACACCCAATGAATAATGAAGAACTATAAATATTATATTATTAGGTATTTATATTGAACACAATAATAGTAGGTAATCAATCGTATTTCTTTGAAAAATTGTACAAAATTAGTATTAATGGTATAACCACGGAAAATACAACAATGAGAAATGAAGAAAAAAATTAAAAAAAATGTCTGCCGAGGTCAGGAATTGAACCCGGACGTTTCAGATCACTGCCGGCGCCATTGACCACTCGGCCATGAGAATCCATTTAATTCGTTCGGAAATAAAAACATATATGTTGCATTTGTCAAATGAAAAATATAATCCTTTCTATTGTATTTTTTCTTGTGTAACACATGTGTGGAGGAGTCGCTGGTAATTCTTTTATATCACTGCTATAAGACATTTTCATACGATTATCGAAAATCGACTAAATTCTTCAAAAATTCAATACCTACTGATTTTGAAATAACAAACGTCAAAATACAAAGCTTGCACATCATGCTTGATTGAAAAATAAAAGGTTTCTATTGGTTGAAAATCTGTATCGCAATGGATTTCATTATAAAACGAGTTATGAGCATATAAGTGTATTATAATAGTACGGTGGTAGACAAAAAAGCATTACCTTATGAAAAAATATTTCAGAGACGAGAGAGTCTTAGTGAAATCTTGGGAAGGTCTTTCAATTATTTACATCTGGAAATCATAATGTACCAAAAGAGAATTATTCAGTTTTCTGTAATAATTTGATCTTGAAAAGTTTAAAAATCGCTGAGTATATGTTTCGTAGAATGGACCCTCAACTCCTCAACGGGAAAATATATCAAGTTAGGATAAAGTAACAGATTCGCATTTTCCACGTTCAAAAAACAAGAGCATGAGTAATTCGGTGACAGAACTGTTTTCTGTGGCTCACATAGCGGGTGATTTTCCCTACTGTCGTCCGTTAATCTCCATGCTCGCCAGAGAGCATCAGTTTTTCACCTAACACAATATAGTTTTGACTCTAGACAAAATTACGATTATTTTTTGTAATAACTTTTTAGCCGGTTGAAAATCGAATTGAATTTTTCGCTGAAGGAGCGTCAGAATATTCCACGCATGTTGCTTCACTTCTCTTCAAAGTTTTGTCGGGTGTAATTTTTTTGTGGTGGAAGCCTGTCCGAATTGACCAGCATAGGTGGGGTGAATTCGGACATGCATTCAAAACGGTCTAGAATGAAAGACAGTCGCCACAGTTCGAACAAAATTATGATTTTGAAAAGTATTTCCCAATTGATTAAAGTGTATTATCTGATGTATTAAAACACTTGAAAACAGAGGAATATCCTTTATTACCAAAAATATAAACAGTACTTGGGCTGAAATTTTATGAACACCTTAAACAACTAAAAAGTAAGATTTCCTCCGGGTGTTATGCAGTGAGAGTGGTTTGAAATGAGTTGGGTTTAAATATTGCAAAAACTGTTTACCATGCTCTTATTGAATCTCAGCTACGATATGGAATACTGTTTTGCGGGAAGCATGCAATTCACCCCTTCTCTCTACTGTGTTGATATTGCAGAAGAGGGCACTAAGGTGTCTTTGTAAAGTCAAACCCAGAGTATCATGCAGGAATTTGTTCACTACCAATAAAATTTCGACAGTCATCGCACTTTTTATCCTTGAGACGATTTGTCTTATCTATATAAACATAAATCGAAGTTCAACTTTGTTTCTACTCCATATGCTACTCGTAATAGCAGTTATACCTTTAGACTTCCCATCCTGACTTCGAAACTAATTAAATACTCTATTTACTATAATAGTGGTAAATTGTTCAATTATTTACCATTATAAATGAGATCTGCAAATCTGAGCAACATCCGTTTCAAAAAGGCGGCAAAACTCCTACTCGTATAGACCCTATTATAGTTTGGAGGAATATTTTAGCGAATCTTTTCAAGAATAATTCAACAATTTATTATTTATGACTATTATATTACATTATAGTTTTTTATATTTACATTTTTAATACTGTTCAATATCTACATTTGTATTTCTTGGACTTTGTCAATAAGATGCAAATCTTCAGACAATAAAGTATATTTTGATTTGATACTTAGCTACAAGTTAGTTTTGGTGAATAACGTCCTAATCAACACGATATCGAACTAGGAACTCAAAAATATTTAAACCTATGAACACAGTTTGAATTGAAAACTAATTCTTTGAAACAAATTTTCAATTGCACAGACCTAAAATAACGTACCTAGGGCACACTTTGAAAAATTAAAAATTATACCAAGTCAAAGCTGGGAATATTAAAGAAAAAATATTGATTGAATTTTTCTACGCACACCTACAACTTCGGCAAAATATCGGTGTGTTATCCAGCTTCATTCAGAAATGTCTGTTCCTCAGCCTTTCGTAGATCCATAGTTCCTCTCTTAACCGATTCAACCTTCTTTCTGTAACGAATCGGGTGTAATCCTGATATTTACGCCCACCCAGCTGCTTTCGGTAATTTCTTGCCGTGTCCGAATTAGGCTGGATTCAGACAGAGCCGAAATCCGATCGTACGACTATCAGATAGCTTTCTGATTGGCCTAAATTGATCTGAATTTAAATTTAGACCAATCAGAAAAGATATCTGATCGTCGTACGATCGAATTTCGGATCTATCTAAATCCAGCCTTAATCACCTAAAACGACCATATTTCGAAATCACCCTGTATAAAAAATTGGACATCTTAAAGTTATTATTTTCTTCTACCCGAGTATTACTAAAGCATGATACTTCTCTATTATGTGAGCGTAAAGCTGGAAAAAACCATAGAAACTTTGCTAGAAGAGAAGCTTTTCCACTTTTTCCAAAACTAGTAGAATATTATTTTTTCTAACGACGTAATAATATCACTGAAACAATTAGTTTCGAAAAAAATCGTGAATAATTTCATTGACAAATAAATGGTGCTTTGAAATTCGTAATAAAATTACTTGGGTAACTATGGAAACAATTATTCATGTAGAACACTAACGTCCTTACAGTAAGGAAATTTCGACTGGAAGGTCAAAATTTCCTTGGGTTTTTGCGGTAAAACTAGTTAACTAACGAGTCACGAACGGGTTGGATCAAGAATTTAAAGTTCTTTCCAACAAGTTATCACAAAAACCTCTCTTTCGTTTGATTATTGACAACCTTTCAATTGTTATTGGGAATACTTTTTCAGGATTAACTTGATCGATCTGAAAATTGGCACTTCGACCATACTAAAGTTCAATCTCCCAGCTCGTTTGAGGGTGGAGAAAATCAATCTGAGCGTGAAGCTAAAGAAACTTGAGGTGAGTTTATATCCAGATTGGACATTTCAACATTCTTGGCTTTTGTTTCAGAATAATTTCGAAAACTTAATGAATGACGAAGAATTAGGAGCACTTTTCAACAAGGCGATTTCGAGACTGGCACCTGAGGCGTTAGACATTTTGTGGCCTGAAATTAAACCATCCGTCGAAGCACAAATTAAAGCGGTAAGAATAAAAATATACTATCGAGATTTCTGCAATATCTTGTAGGTACTAGTTTTTTGATATGATATAAAAATCAATGCCTGAAAAAGTTTCGAAAAATATCGACTATTGCAAATTTTTCATACACACCATAATTGCATTTGGTTTCTCATCGATTCTCTAGGCATCTTGCTGCACATACCCCATAGGGCGAGGAGCCCATCTTTGAATTTGATTTTTTAAAGAAACTGTATCTATCACACTAACAGACGAATCTTCGGATCACAATTTCACTTCGGCAAAAGCTTCAATAAAGTCACTATTCATACTGGAAATATTTGTATTAATATCCTTTGTTGGCATCTGTCTTCATATACTCCCATAATGATTGAGTGTTGAACAAATATTGAATGATACTAAAGAATGATTTGAGTGAATTCCTTAAAAACAACAAAGATGAAACTTCAGGACCGGAAAGATCAGGAGTATACAAGTTCACCCCAACCCTTATATTGGTCAAACGGAAGATCTCTCACCAAAAGAATGAAGGGAAATAAATGTAATGTTTTGAACGAAAAGACCAATTCAACATTCGCAAATCATCGTCTAACACAAGTTCAGTCACGACTGTGAAGTTATTGTTGTGAAGAAGGAATCAAGAAGTCATGCATTTGCTGAACGACCAAAGAGATCTGAATCATATTATAATCCCTTGCTCAACTTGTTTTCTTATAATATAATAATATGATGGGTAATCAGGGTCAGGCAGTTCTGAGTTTTCTCAGACAGGGTAGTTGTAATAATTAAGATATGTATTATGTATGTATAGAAGCACACGTGTAGCGATTTTGCTAACGGTTTAGTGAAAAAGACAATAAAGGTGTTTTTTATAACGATATAAATGGTAGTATTGAACGGGATTTTATTTAGTGAAAATTTCATATGGGATTCATGCTGAATAGGTTTCAATTTTGTATTTTGTTGATCTCGTAATGATATTATTTCAATATTTGAAATTCCGACACGCTCTACTATCAATTCGAAACTTTGACACAGACAATTTTTCAATACTGAATTTAATGAATACTGTTTTCGGATGAATTTATTTCTCTTTATTTCAGTACATCAACGATATTCTGGAGAACGCTACGGTTGTTAACTTGGCGAAGAGACTGTTTAATATCACCTAGAAGAAGCACAATGGATGTTAACGGAACATCGAAACAAGTAGAGCTACAAATAACAAAGAAATAGTATTGAATCTAGCTTTAGTTCATTTCACAATTATGCCTTTCAGGTGATTTGAATAAATATCTTTTGAAGGCAATTGGGGAAGTATAAAGTATTTCTCAGAGGCTTCTTGCCTAACCAATGAAGTCTCAAAAGGAATTGATTATATTTGGTGTTGCGAAGATATTCTTATTTTATTTGACTCAACATAATGATGTTTTGTCAATATAGAGACATAATCATCCCTAGTGCAGAAAGTGGTACCTTTCTGCATGTGTTATAGGCACAACAAATTTCTTACAAGTGTGAAAATGTGAAAATAGATTGCACACGAACTTTTCCTCAGAAGAATGGAGATGATATAATATTTTTAGTAATAAAATATTAAAATCGAATGTACTAACAAATGATTTGTTTGCCGTAATGTAAGATTTGCACCATATGCACAGTACAAGTCAACAATGAGCTATCATTAGAAGACAATTGCAATCAAAATATCGAAAATACTCTCAACCTGAAACTTTTATCAAATACTCATATTTTTCCTTGTCAAACACTCTTACAAAGAAGACAAGAAAGCAGATCATTGTTCAGGCATGGGTCGGCTAATTATTTTGGGTGCCGAAGCGCTGATCAAAAATTTCCTTAGTATTTTTCAATTTTAATTCAAATTTTATTAGGTGTTTCATTCATTCATTCGTTCGGATTAGTTAATATTAGGTTTTCTATTTATATTTCAAATATTTGAATATCAATAATATCCATTATTTTTGTTTTATTTGATTCCTCAATTTTATTTTTGAATTTGTTTATTGCCATTACTTTTTTAATTTTTATTATTCACTTTTTCTTCTTCTAGCTTGTTTGGGTTTTTAACCTACCACAATCTGAAAAAACAGGACTTAATATAAGAATTTATACAAATAATATTAAGAAACCAAACAAGCTAGAAGAAAGAATCCATTCACCACAAAATAATGACATTCAAACATAACTTTTTTCCATTATCACTTTCCATATTTTACTTCTAGGTTCTCTTCAATTTCATTCTTGATATTTTTAATGAATACATTATATTAACTATTTTCAAACATTTCATTTTTCACTTTTTTTTCATTTCAATATTATTTTTCTACTGTTTAAGATATTATTTTGTGGTAGATGAATCTTTCCTTTGCAGTATTCTGGTTGTGGTAAGTTTAAAACCCAGAAAACTATGAAGAAATTATTTTTCTCATTTTTGAAATTTTTTCTGTTTCATTTATCAACTTCCATTTTTTTAATTAGTGATCACTTCTCATTTGCTCTCATCGAGCTTTAGCTTCTTCACGTTTCATCCCTTCAAGATTTTTTTGCGATTTCAATGGAAATTAGGATCACTACATTTCAACACAGCAAACAATATTGTTTAAGAATATACATTTTATTCAGAAAATAGTATAATTGTGTAAAAGGTAAAAAATATACATTAATTTGGTATTAGCCATGCGAGAATGTGTGAGTATTTTGAAAATTGGAAGAATACTGGTTCAGTATAGATAGTTATTGATACAACTTAACGACAGAGAAATGAGTTACAAAAATTAAAAGCAATTTGTTCGTCCAGAAATCTTAAAATTCAAGTTGTTAGGAAGATAAGAGTAAGCTATTTTTGTAATGAAAACAATAATTAGGGGTTCTACAAATGATTTCCAAGTAGATTCCTGTGCTCCAAATCCCATAATTATCCAAATCAAAACATGTTTATCATGATGGTAAGTAGTCAATTCACATGGAGTGTGCAACCATTAGCATGCATTAACATGTCAAATCAATAATATGAGTTTAGCATCATTATCAGTTTTTGAAAACAAATGAACAAGTTTTTTGCAAACCGATAAACTCTTAATTACTGAAATGAATTTGAATCATACTGCAACAACGAAAACAGTCTTTTCTGTAGTTGAAGATCATCCTAGACCTAACAAAAACGCCCTTTAAGTATTAGGACTTCAATTGGAATAGGTTTTGAAACATTGAAATCAGAGAATTCAAAATGGAGGTAAGTCGTGAAAACATTGTCAAAATAATTATTTATGTACCAAGGGTATAAAGTAGATGTTTATTCCCGAGGGCCGCTGGCCTGATTATTTGTAAGTCGTCTTAAGGCATATTCATTTATTATACCTTTGGTACATACCACTTTCTATGTCATACAAGTTCGTTATAGAATCAAAATATATATATTAGCAAAAAATCGATTCTTTTTCTTCTCGAATCTAACTATACACAATGGTTGCTAGGGAAACACAGTGAAAATTGAAACGGTAACAGCTTCTAAGTATTGTTTGAACGTCATTTTTTTGTGGTGGATCAATATTTGTTACGTAGCTTTTTTGGGTTTGTAACCTACCACAATCTGAAAAAATAAGAATTAATATTGGAATCTATACAAGTGTAGAAGGGCAGATTTTCAATCTACCCTGATAAGTTGCTGCGTCTATTGAAAAACAGTTCTTTCTGGATAGAACAAGTCCAATTAGTCAGCATCTTCTCGTATAACTCAAATTTTGTCTATCAAAAAAATAATAAGAACTGATATATATGAAAATACTTATCTGTCAACGTTCGGCAACTAACAGGTCTATTCCGTAACTCATAGCGATGTCGTTATCCAACTACTATCGTTAAATTAACGATATTTGTGTCGAATCTTGTTCCATGAAAATATAAAATCGTTGCAAGTCGGTAGTGAACGACATAATATAACGTTTGTTAACGGGAATAGAAATGGTTTAGTTGTCCAACGATTTGAAGTAGTTTTGTGGTATTTTTGATATATTGTTCATATGGATCGTTGAGAGCTAGCTACCGATAGTCGTTTGATAACGGATCGTTCATTAACGGTGTTTTACGGAATAAACCTGTAAATCTGTTTCCGTTCTCAAAACTTAGGCGAATTCCTTTTCAAATGCAAATACCTGGTGAAGATAGTTATCGTTATTGACATTTGTCATATTATTTCAAATTTGACACAACATTTTGTCCTTGAAGAGGACATATCAAGCGAACTCATAGATATGCATTCTTCACCAGACAGCACGATGAAAGTAGATTCTTTTAATTTTCGTTTCTTGCCATTGCTTTCTTTCGTTATGATTTTAGTGTCGTTCCATTCTGCTGTGTGGTCTCCATCGGCACTAAGAATGTGTTCTGATAATTTAGAACCACCTATCTGTCTGTTCCTGATGTACATCTTGTGTTCACTCTTTCGCACTTCCAATGGTCGAGACGTTTCACCGATATATTTTTGACCGCACGAACAAGGAATTTGATAAATACAATTTTTTGTGTTTTCTGTTGGGTAATTCGGTTTGATGTATGTATGTCCCTCGTTGGTCTGAAAAGATAAAACGGATCGGCAACAGGTATAATATTAGAACAACATTCAAAACAACGAATACTTCAAGATCAACACTCACACATACCAGACCGAAAAACCCAACAGAAAACAAAAAATTGTATTTATCAAATTCCTTGTTCGTGCGGTCAAAAATATATTGGTGAAACGTCTCGACCATTGGAAGTGCGATAGAGTGAACACAAGATGTACATCAGGAACAGACAGATAGGTGGTTCTAAATTATCAGAACACATTCTTACTGCCGATGGAGACCACACAGCAGAATGGAACAAAACTATAATTATAACGAAATAAAGCAATGCAAAGAAACGAAAATTAAAGGAATCTGCTTTCATCATGCTGTCTGGAGAAGAATGCATATCTATGAGTTCGCTTGATATGGATCGCGGATGGCTGCCCTTCTTGAAGAGGGAAGCGACTTCGTTTTATACTATGTGGTTATCATTTTTTGATTCGTAGAAAGACCGGTTATTCGATCTACTTGGCCAATTACTTTAGCTACCAGCTAGCGCTTCGGTGGTTACTGAAAAACCTACCCAATCGTCAATGACGAAAGCTTCAGCCAACCTAACCCAGATATTAATAACATAACAGCTAGCAGCGATGCAATTGTTATAAAGAATATAGATGTTAAATATTTGAAAATATATCAGAAGTTGTAGACAAAAAAGTTGACGAAATGTCAGAAGCAGTAGTGGATTTAGATTTTAATTCAGCCGTTGAGAAAATCAGTGACGGCAGTTCATTCATTGATATGGAAAACTCAGAGGATAGATTTGAGGAAATCCAGGAGAGAAAGAAAAGAAGTTTGAGATTTATATTACTTATCTGAGTGCTGTAAAATTGGTTTTGAAGATTTGCCAGATATATACTCATAGGCTATGGCTAGAAACGACAGAAGCGACTGGCAAAAGGCCATGCAGGAAGAGATGAACAACATGGAGGCAAGGTCGTGGGAAGTCGTCGACCTATCGAAAATGGCACAGTGGTGAGGTGTATGTGGGTATACAGAATGGAAAGTTATCGTACTAGGTTAGCGCTGGGTTAGTGGCGAAGGGTTTCACCCAGAGGAGTGGATTATAGTGTAACTTTCTCACTAGTCGTTTTCCACATTCAGATAACTGATGGCATTATCGGTAGATTCAGGTCTAGACTACTCTGGAAGTTTGTCACTTAGATGTAACCGCAGCTTCTTTACATCAACACTTAGAAGAAATTGTACGTATGAGACAACCTGAGGGTTTTATTAAGCCAGGACATGGAGGCAAAGTTTCAAGGTTAAAACGTGCCGTTTTCGGCGTAAAACAATCATCACATGCCTGGTATAAGAAAGTCAAAGATGTACTGTTAGGCCTAGGCTATAGTGAATCAGATTAAGAACCTTGCGTTTTACTGTGATTGCCCTATATGTCGAACATTTTTTGAAACTCCTCAAACAACATAGCTGAAAGTAGAGATCTGAAAAAATTGGCAAGTCATTTGAAATGAAATTTGGCAAATCATTTTGAATTGAAAGATTCAGCTCAGGCTAAACATATTTTGGGGGTTTATGTGTGTATCGATAAGAAAAAAGGAGTTATGACCCTTGATCATAGTAAATATATCGATTCGTTATTAGCTCGATTCAACATTGTTCACTGGAAAACTATTCATACTCCTATGGAAAATCAGTCATTGGAAATCTGCGCAGAGTGTTCTGAGGTATTTGCAAAAAACCCAAAATGTTTGTCTCAAGTATAAGAGAGAACCCCTTTTATCAGTCAGTTACTGTTTTTTTAGAATCGACTGTTTTAAATATTACGAGTGTGTTGTTTCCTGACAAAGCAGTAAACAAAAAGACTATAGCACTCTCAACAACGGATCAGTCCACAATTGAACCACCAAACGAGGCATCAAGACACGGCTCTCTGAACATGGAGAAATTGTCGCCTAGGACAGAGAGACAAGTCGGCAGTAGCAGAACACGCACGAAGGCAATCACTTGATTGCATTTGAAATAATTCGACAAATGTCAATCACGAAAATTGCCTTCACGAGGTATTTGAATTTGAAAAGGAATTTGCCTAGAAGTTTTGAGAACGGAAGCAGATTTAGTTTCCGAAACGTTAACAGATAAGTATTTTTATATATCTCAGTTCTTTTGATAGTCAAAATTTGAGTTATACCAGAAAGAACTGTTTTTCAATAGACGCAGCAACTTTTTGGGGTAGATTAAAAATCTGCCCTTCTACACTTGTATAGATTCCAAAATTAATTCTTTTTTTTTTCAGATTGTGGTAGGTTACAAACCCAAAAAAACTACGGAACAGGTAACAGCTTGTTTCGACGATGCAATTTCTCGCGGCGACTTGTCGCTGCGAGAAACGTCATCTATCTATCAGTTTGCATTGCCAATATCAAACAATAGCATTAAATGTTACCAAGATGAACGCCTACATTATCACAACTGATATGTGATTTTATTCATTTCTATTAATTGATATTGTGATAAAATCCCCTTATTACTCTTGACTTGATTCCTTACGTTTCGAAAAACATTTCATCAGAATCAGTATCAATATTCTTCCCAATGATGCCACCACATATTTGAGGTTTGCGGCAACAAATTTACCATAGAAATAACTAAGTTGCTGTAACTTATCACACCAAAAAAGATTCATGCAACTCGAAAAACCTGCGTGAATACATGCAATTTTTAGGAGTTGCAGCGAAATATTGCATCGTCGAAACAGGCTGTAACGTGCATAAAAATGTTGTGTCTTCATAGACCGTGAGGTTAAATTTATGCCCGCAAGGGCATAGAGTATACTGTTATGCCACTAGGCAATAAAAACACAATAATGAACTTGTTTGACATAAAAGCAATGAAATCGAAATGAAATTCATCATCAGGTTTCAACCAATTAAGCCAAAGCATCAATTATTATGACGTTTAGGATGATGTATTCGGATATATAGCAATAAAGAATAGACGGCAGTGATAATGATAAGAGATTCATGAGATTTTTTGCAATACAAAACGTTGCAGAACTTCAGATAGTCCTCCAAGAGAATAGTTTACAAATATTGATTCATCAATAAATTATTCTAAGGAACAAAAAACCATTGGATAATTTTCTCTAATTCTTCGATTGGATTCGAATAGGCTACCATTGTTCACCTAAATTGTGTTTCAGTATCTAATTAAAGTTCGTCATGTTTGAATTTCTTATCATTTTCTTTAATAAGAGCCTTGATCCTTTGCAAAAGCTGATTCGCATCTCGGATATCTATTTTGTAGTATTCCGTGGGAGAGAAATACAATCGAACTGTTGGGTATCCCGTTATTCCTAGATGTCCACAGAAGATCCTTTCATCCTCACAATCGATTTTCCCACTTCTTACTTTTCCCTCCAATCTCTGCAACAGATAATTGAAGAGCAAATATTCGTTGAATGTTATTTGAAAAGTGAATAAGCTAAAAGAGATAATAGTTCTATTATTATGCAAACTATAAAAAAATACAAATAATTAACTTGATGTAATGTTACGTGCCAAAGTTAACCAGCAGAATACACTTGATTATATTTGACAACAGAAAAGTTTCATCATTCATTAGAACCGTTGAAATTTCCTGTGGTAATTATCCGTTAAGCGGGCTCCATCGTGAAATTTGAAAATTTTTGGTAGAACTTACGTATTTCGGACTCCTGAACAAAAAATTCTAATAAAGTTTTTGGGGCTCGCAACTAGTTTCGGAGATATGGCCCCCCAAAGACAGGAAAACAGGGTTTTCAGTTCAGTTCTGTCAGCTGACTCTCCTCCATTTCCTACTCAATCTGTGAACGGTAGTGTTTTCCAAGTATCCTTTAATGTGGATTTTTCAAATATTGCATATTGGGCACCAGGGCTCCAAGCCCCCCAATCTTTAACGTATTTTTGGTTTTAGGGATGTCCCAAATTCCCCTAATATCAACTTAATCATAATTGTCATTAAAAAAATTTTTTATGTCCTTTTGAATTTCACCATGTGATTTTGCAATTTTTTCATCTCCATAATTCAATGTAAATTCAGCTGATGATGAACCTATGTAGGTTCGAAACATGTACTGAATCACCGTACTGACATCTTTCGAATATTAAATTGTGGAGACGACTTTGAGTTTTCTGCATCGTAAATCTACTACACTCCACTTTGAGATACAATGGACTTCTACCACAGGTTAGGGTTTTCAGGGTCGACATTTATGTTTGTTTATTCAGCCAATTCCACTCTAAATTCATCCTTCTTTCTATCAGCACAATATACTCATTTTATATATCCTTCTTCATCACTTTCCAACAGAATTATAAGCATTTTCCATTTTTTACTACAAAACTAAATCGTCATAGAAATTAGAGGTTAGCAAAACAATAGAACGCGCGATGCGCGTTCTATTGTTTTACTAACCTCGAATTTTTTTGACGATTTTCATTTCAGAGTTTTGCAGTGAAAAATGCTTATAATTCTCTTGGAAAGGGTTGAAGCAGGATATATAGAATGAGTATTTTGTGCTTATAGAAAGAAGGAGGAATTTCGAGCGGAATTGGCTGAGAAACAAACATAGGCGTAAAACCCCGATTTCCTGTCTTTGGGGGGCCGTATCTCCGAAACTAGTTGCGAGCCCCAAAAACTTTATTAGAATTTTTTGTTCAGGAGGCCGAAATACGTAAGTTCCACCAGAAATTTTTAAATTTCACGATGGAGCCCGCTTAACGGATAATTACCTTTCCTGTATATCATCACAGATGTGGACAAATTGAATATGTGAGCCACGACTAGTTGACCCTTATGACGTTATTATATGGCTCTGTTCTGAGTACAACGTGTTTAAGGGACAAAAAATTGAAAGTTCTTAGTGGAAATCGCATGTTGAAAGATGAGACCCTCTTAATTCCTTGCTGGCACCGGTTTCTAGTTTCTGCTTTTACCGGTTGCTGTTCTGGAGGGAACTACAGCTGGTAAGAGGAAAATACATTTCAGAGCAATGAATTGCAAATATTCTGTATCCAGTAATCTAATAGTCAGTCATACAGTATTCCTTTCACCTCTCGAAATCAGATATACTGTTCCCACCTTGTTGTTCTGCTCGAATTTTCTGGAGTTATCTTCGAATGATTCTCAGTTTCTCTACATTCATTTTCGAAATTCATCCAACGATTTCAGTGAAACTATTCGACAAGCTAAACTCAGCAGAATGTCGAGAGTAAGTCAGACAGACCAGTTGACAGTGTTGCCAAGCGACAAGTGCAGTTTATTACTGATAGTTGTTTGTTACTTTTACGGAATATTTCATTGTCAATAAATATGTTCTATTCTTATCAAACTGAGTATCATTGAACCCACGGAACATAACAAATCTGTCGACCCCACTCTCCCTTTATAATGTTCACAAGCATTAACTCACCTGAGCTACAGTCCTATAATCAGGTTCGAAGTTGGTGCAAGGGCCACACCAGGGCGCGTAAAAATCTACGAGCCAAGGTAAAATAAATTTCTTGGTAAGAATATTCGCCTTGAAGTCTTTAGCTGAGAGTTGTTCTACAGGAGAAGGCAAAAAACCAAATATCCATCTTTTGAGAGAGACTGCATCTCGGTTGCCATTATATATTCTGGAAAAAAAGATTTATAGAAGAGCAATGTCAAGATTGATTTTTAGAAACTGGGGTTAATTTTTAATTTCTAAAAACTTTTTCAGCATATACTGGCTATTTGAATGAAATTCAGCATAAGATGGTCTCAGAAATGTTTTTCTGGTATTTGCATGAACTGCATTCCTCTGGCTCATTATGTTCGAATTTTGATTTGCTACACACATATTTCATTATAACATTTTGCTAACGGAAAAATGCAAAAATGTCAAGAAAATCGTATTGTGACATTTCAATTTGGCCACTGTCAAATGGTAAAAAGTAAGTGGTAATGAGTTATTCCCATATAATCATCATTAACTTAAAGGTGAGATTGGAAAGTTTGGTGTGGAAGTTGAAACTTTTCCTAGAGATCAATTACCCTAACGCCAAACTGATATTTTTGCACTCGACGCGCGTTTCGTTAACAAGGTTAGTATCTTCAGGAGAAGAAAATTGATACTCAATCTAAATACTAGGGTTAGTTGTATATATACCTTAAGTTTTCCGGTCCCATAAGTACTCTGTTGGTTATTGCTAATTATTCTAATTAATTTCTTGATAATGAACCAGTGCAGTCATCTGTTATTATTGATTATTCTGGTTACTTTCTCAACAATAGATATATTGTTGAGAAATTGATCAGAATAATTAGCAGTAACAATATCGGACCGGAAAACTTTGGGTATATAAACAGCTAGTCTTTAGATTTAGTATCAATTTTCTGAAGATGCTAACCTTGTTAACGAAACGCGCGTCGAGTGCAAAAATATCAGTTTGGTATTGACGAAATTGATCACTAGGAAAAGTTTCATCATTTAACTTCCTTATGGTTTATGAGCTTGTGATATGTTTATGAATGGTGTGAAATTGTATTTTGATGAGGACAAAATTACGATGAAGTTTTCCAAAATTAAAATAGAAGGGACGTACCATGCACAGTATTATCCACTACTGTTTATCAAAAAAGGCCATGAGTTTCCGGAATTTATCGAAAATAGTTTGTACAAATAGGTTTCTGATTTATAGCATATCTATAAATCAGAAAGACATATTGACCTTCAACTTTATTTTAGCAGAAACTCAACTCCACAAAAGCAGTTACAAGATTTCTATACCTTTACCAACTCTCCAAAGTTGATAGAAATAACACTTTCAACGACTGAGATATAATAGCAGAGTTCTGAAAAGCGCAAAATACAGTATAATTTTTTTATATTTTGTAACCAAACAACTGCCTTCATCTTCATTTTTATACATTATTATAACCTGCATAAAGCTTGAGCGAATGAAAATATAACAAGGTTGATTTCTCATAGTTGGCGTTCAAAAAAAATAAACTGTCGATTCCGTTGATTTCAATTCTGAGGAGGAATCATTTTCAACCTTTTCTCTTCCACCCCCTCGGCGGCGTGAGATCCAACCAAAATCAAAAGTCAAATTGGATCAGAGGCCAGGCGATACCTCGGTTGAAAGTTCTTCAATTTCTCTTTTCATTGCTCTGTACATTTTTTATTCAGATGCAGTAGATACTGAAAAAAGCGTATGAAGAAAAACTTTCAGGAACGAATGTTACACATCAAAAACTGATTGTGTAGCTAGCACGGCCCATGGGGGGGAAGTGCCAAGGTTGGTGGAAATATGTTCAAAAGATTCTTCTCTCAATATAAAATCGACGGGTTCGAGATTTTTTCTTAAGGAAAATTATGAAAACTCGGCTTTGTTTGCACTTGTATAGATTTCAATATTAATACTAATTTTTTTTTAGATTGTGGTACTATAATCTGAGTAAATTATAAAGACCTCTAACTTACGCTACACTATTCATTCCTTTGGTTCCCAATGGATACAATCTGATTGTAGGGTAACCTCTGATATTCTGAGAGTCGCACAATTCCATGCTCGCCACACAATCGACCTGCGCCACTTTGATTTCGGGTAACTGAGACAACTAAAACAAAACAGAGTGAACTCGAGCGCGCAAACCCCTTCCGGAAATAACCTACTTGTTTGGCGAGCGTTCTCCACTGCGGGGCCAATTTCTGACAAGGACCGCACCAAGGAGCGAAAAAATCGACGATCCAAAGTTCGTTCTTGGGTTTCCTCATCAACTGGATAAATGTGCCTTCATCCAATGAAATAACTGCAATGGAATTACAAGAAGTGTGATTCGAACGGTTTTCAAAAAAATCTTGGGATTGATTGTTAGTTGTAACCTCATCATATCACAGTAGCAAAATCCTCATCATCATATTAAACTCGACTCGAATCTGAGGATAGCAACCCATCAATGACAGTTTGAAAGTTGCATCCCCATACAACACTAATAATTCCTAGTTTCCCTCAGTTGCTCATATGTCAAATCGAAAATTTGAGGAATGTCCACCATTATTTCATTTATTGGTGAAAACCGCAAAAAAATGCGATAATACTCGAGGTTATTACCTCGATGTAACTGGATCACATCATATGAAAAAATTAAAAGAAAACACTGATATTTTGAGACGAAAGTATAGTGTATTCAACGTTTTCAATCAGTCATCATTTCTGTGTGAATATTCATAACCAAACTTGAAAAGAAGGAAGACGATCGAGTTTACCATTTTCTTTTTTACCTTCAATTCCCTCAATATTTTTTTAGCTACGAACTTGACTATGTGTCAGTCAATCTCTCTGAAGCAGAAGTTTTCAAATATCAAATTATTCGGACTTTTGTAACATCGAAATAACATGCGACATGCGATTCATTTATTTATTTAAACGGGTTACTTCCATTACATAATATACATAGAGTTAAGTTGTAATACAAATACAGTTAATTGACAGATTTGAAATGTTAATCATGTGTTTAGTTTTATTTCCACCATCACATCAATGGCGGTTATAAATTCTTTATGAGTGAGTGTCCCTTCCTCTATTCCCTATACTATTTATGACAAACTTTATGACGTAAAGACATTTTCAGTAGTTTCATTTTGAGGTTGAGAGATAAACAAAAATGTTTAGTTTCCGTACAAAAATGCAACCCCAAGAATTCAAAATTCATGCAAGCCATACTCAACATATCGTAGCAATTTAACTCGGAAAAAAAGGGCATTCATGCAACTACTCCTAAATTTGAATAGCGTAGATATGCGCGCCTGATTCTGACAGTTGACAAATTTCTGAAGCGTAAAGGTGTATTTTCATGGCCCTCAACTACTGCAAGTACAGTAGCTTTTGACAGATTTTACTGCTCGAGCAGTGACCTTCAGAAGTTAAAATCTTTCAACTTCAAAGCAGCAAAGCGAATGATATTTCGTTAATTTCGTAGCCATTTTCAATATCTATAAGGTCGATTGTCCATAGGCTCTTGGATTTCTTCAAAATTAGTTAAACTTTTTCGTTTTATTTAAATTTGTTGTTTCAATTTGTTTTTATATTCTACATAGTTTTGAATATTGTTCAGATTTGTTTTATTTAGAGGGTTGGTTAGTATTTGAAGTGTGGATACTGTTTTGTTTGGTGAGGTTAAGCTAGACTAATTAGCATGTTCATCGCTGCGGAACAAACGTGGATTAATAGGACGTTTGTGAGAATTTTGCGCGGATTCTGAGCGTATTGACTCCTGAACAAAAATGTTATTTGAAACAACAATAACAGAATATTGTTTTGTTAGGTATAAATAAAATAAATTTTATACAATCTCATTTAGACGAAAACACTTGAGCTTGGAAGGTAGTAGGTACTTCAAGGTACTATACAAACAGTCAAGTAATGAAATGGAACTCCACTGAGATAAACAATTCAGTTCATCCAATTCTACTTTAATTATGTTGATATTCCATATCATTATTTTCAGGTCTATTATCTGGTGAATCTTTTGAATAACCATCAATACTGAATATTGCAATGGTTTTTGAAAATAATCGACAGTTGTCATAAAAGAATATAAATATAAATCATAAAGATTTATGAAATATCTAACATTATCTATTGAAAAATTTTGATTTGCACCAAAATTGCCTTATTGGTCTCATTCCCGAATAATGTAATGATATTCAAAAATCAATAGACCACCGCAGAATAGACCTGACCGGGAATCTACTAATAGGCTCTCAGCCAAACAATGTAATTGAGTTATTGGTATAGTTTCTGGAAATCATAGTCAAATACCAATAAAGATAAATAGCATAAATGACAAATGACATGAAAATCACAGATTCCACTGCTTTCAACCCCTTTTCATGGAGCAGTGAAATTTTTACTGCATTTGCAGCAAAATCTCTACGGAGCATGCGCACTTGCATTTTACTGCACTTGCAGTGAGAATAATTTTACTGCTCCATGAAAAGGATCCTTAAGAGGAAAAACGGCATCAATTAAGTTGATGAGTTAAGTTAGACAACTAAATATAATGCATGAATGCTTCCATTCGATTTCGATCATTGAACTTCTTGAGTTACTAAGTGGATTCAAATACAAGTAAAGTTGGCTTGAATGAATCCACCTCAGTGTTCCTAAATTTGTAACTAAAATTTCTTCAAATGAAACACCCTTTATCCTTTTGGATTTCATTTGATCCAGATGAACAATCGAGGTATGTTAACAGAATTGAGAAGATATTATTCTTAAATGTTCAAAATAATTATACTGCCGATCTTCTTTGGGCAGATAACGACTTTATTTTTGTAAGTTTGAATAAACATTAGCCCTCATTTCAACAGTCCAAAATTTGACAGTGACAAACTACCTCATTAAAAGGAGAAGATAGTTCTGAATAACCATATTTCTTTCAAAACAAATCGAATTGGAACAATTCCACATGTTGTTTCAATAGACCAAGCGATTTGATCGTACTCAAAACTCACCGGATGGACTAATCATATCCTCTATGAACTCCGTAATGGTGTTAGCATCAAGTAGGCCGTGGAACCTCTGCGTTTGGGTATTATTGTAGAGAATGGTCGTTGGATATGAAGTAACGCCCTGCTCTACGCAAAGGTTTCTGTGCAAAGTACAATCGATAGTTCCGAACTGAACTTTTTCCGATTCAAAATTCTGACTAGCTTTCCTGAGTTCGGGTAACAGATTCCTACAAGGAGGGCACCAAGGAGCATACCAGTCGATAAACCAAGGAGAGCCTACGAGATATCGAATCAATATTTTCCATACATCTGTACTATCAAAACAAACCTTCATCCATAATGTTCATGAAATCTGCAGGTGAGAGAGCGTGCAGATTGGTCGATTTCACACTTTCCTTCGCGAAGTTGGCCACTTCATAAAGAATATCCCGGCCATGATGTAACTCAAAAGCTCCTCCCACTTTTAGAACGCCCCACGTAGGATAGCGAGCAACATGCAGAGTGGCACATAACGACGCACTTTTCCCACAGTGTATCAATCCTAAAAAAATTCAAGAATTTACCCTTACTAGCAAGGGATGATACTGATTGTTGGTTATACGACTTAGATTCACCGGTTACTAACCTAAATTAATATTCGGTATCAACGGAGGAAGACGTTTCAACTGTATATTCAGATCTGTAGCAGTCCCTATGTAAAAACAAAGGAGCCACGGTTTAGCAGACTCACCCCTGAGGTTAGAGCGGATTTCCTGAAACGTTTGCATTTTTGTGAAATATTAAAATTTCTCTTCCAAAAATCATTCTCATAAACATTGTTTTTTGGTTAGTTCACAACTCACTCTGAATTCATGTTCATCCAAGGTAACGGGATTGGGTAATTTGTCCAAAGTGTTTTCTAAAATTTCCTTGGTGTCAGATCCTTCTATATGATGGACTACAAAAGAGTCAGCTGATTCTGGCTTGGAGGTTTTTTTAGCTTGCCATAAGATGATTGGCTTATTTTCGTAGTCTTCAGATATTTTTTTACACAAATTCTTATCTTTTACCTTTCCCACTGGCAGAAGCCCTTCCTGAAAGTCAAAATCAGTAACTTCCAAAAATAATTCAAATATTCGTCATCATCATGAAAATGAGACTACTAAAGACAGTGAGTGAGTGTCACAACAAGCCCCCCTTTAGAAAAAAAATAATGAAGTTATTTTAAGATACTTTATATTGAAGTTTCCAACCATTACATAAAATAAAGGGTGTTGAACAAATTGGTAGCGTCATATTAAAAATAATATAATAAAGTGAGACCATCTTCAACAGAGAAATCCAAGAGTTTGTTCAGTTTCTAAAGGCTTTGAATATTTATGGTTTTCATTGACTTAATATTGATTCGACTAAAATACTTCAGGAGAATCTTTCTCCAAAGAGAACCTTTATTGTCCTATTGAAATATTTCGATGTCTTATTAATTCTTACCAGAGAAGCTGCTAATTTCAAGATTGTCTCTCTTTGCGGACAGTTTACATTTCCATCGGGACACAAAAACAGTAGCCACTGTTGCTTCTCCAATCCATCATTCTCCCACTTCTTAGGAGTGATTCTTTCGATCTTCACAGTCAACTTGGAAAGTACATATTCCTTTAGAGCTTCCACAGTTCTGTCACCTGTATATTTCAGCCCTTCGTAGAGATGGAACTACAAACATATTGATAAATAAAATAATTATTTTTCATAAAAATGATGAAAATGCTGAAGAAATCAATCAGTTTGTAGAATTATTATTCAGCTTGCCGATTTCTTCCTGATTCGATATTTCATATTAATTTTACCTCTTTTTCATAGTAGAGTAATGTAGGATAGGATTCGATTCTAAGCTGGTGGCACAAAAAGAAATCGTCTTCACAGTTAACTGCACCAAAACGAATAACACCTTCGAGTTCTTTTGCTAATTGTCTCCAGGTTGGCGCCAATTCATGGCAATGATGACAGTTGGGCGAATAAAAGTTCACAAACCAGGCTTGGTCTGTATCCAGAATATTCAGTTCTACAAGAGATACATTAATGGAAAATCGCTCTAGTATAATGTTTTGAGTAGTTTCAAGGATTTTTGTCTACAACTCAACACAAAGGAAACAACATATTAATAATCACTATCTGAAGATATCATATATGACATGGTTTCGAAACGAAGGGAGTTCATGTTGAGGTTTCTTCAGGAAGCAAAATTATGTGGTGTCAAAAACCTATTACGAATCATGCTTATAACTTTTTGTACGCCAAATTGACAAGAAAGTTGATACTGAATCTGAAGACTGGAGTTCGTTATTCATAAATTTTATAGAGGCGTTCCTAATAATACTCTCACGCCTTGTCTTGATATTCTTGACCCAAGACATAGACTCTTAAGTAGTATTTATACAGGGGTGCGCAAAAGTCCGGAATAAAATTAATATCTGTTTAACCAGTAACTTAGGAAAAAATCGCTGATTGATTTCAAAGTGTACGCATTTATGGCAATAAAATGAAATATTTTTTTTCAACCCCTTAGCTGCAACCCTCCCCAATTTTTTTTTCAAATGCAAACCTATGTCGTGTATGGGCTTATTGAAAAGCTCGTAAAAAATTGAATCTGACCATACCCTTCTTTTTTTTTACCCATGTGGTTACCACGAAATGAGAAAAAACTCTTAAAAGTTAGAAATACCTATTTAGTGGTATCTACGGGTGAATTAGGTCCTAGGTAATCCAAAAGATAACTTGGAAAGTACAGAAATAGCGTCAAAATTACAACAGAAAGTATATTGGTCAAAGTCGACGAGCAATAAAGAATTTCTTCAAGGAACATTATGCTAGCATGAAATGCGGAAGAACAGAAAAGTCCAGTATTGTCTGGCATGTTCTGGATGTTGATCACATAATCAGTGAAAGCAAAGTGAGGCGGATCAAAGATGTACATGATAGAAGGCTTCTAGCAAAATGTAGTATGAATATGAATAGGGGCAGAGGGCATATCCCATTTACTAGTTGAAATGTCATTGAAATGTCAAATATTCTAAAATATAAATTATTATTATTATTATTATTATTACCTTAATACCAAACTGATATTTTTGCCCTCGATGCGCGTTTCGCTAGCATCTTCAGGAGAAGAAAATTTATCCTAAATCTAAAGCTGGGGTTAGTTGTTTATATACCTAAAGTTTTTTTGGTCCGATATGGACTTTGTTACTGCTAATCATTCTAATTAATTTCCCGATAATAAACTAGAGCAGTCACTACCTGTAAGTTCCGTCATCTGTTATTATAGATTATTCTGATTAGTTTCTCAACAATGATTTGAAAAGCGGGCTGAAAGGAATAGGTCCCTTGTCACCAATCAAGCTGTTTTTACATTTTGCTATTCCTAGACTCTCACATGCATCGAGTAGTCTTGTGTCATGCAGATGCTCGATCAGTTTCAGATTGCTTTCACCAATTTTGTGGTCATTGTCTAAAGCGTGTTGGGCGACACTGGATTTTTCTACCCTTCCGTATTTCATGTGTTCAAAATGCTCTTTGAAACGGGTTCTAATAGCTCGTCGGCTCTGGCCGATGTATTTGTTGTTGCAATCTTGGCCAATCAATGCAAACGTTCCAATGAATTTGTATCAGTGGACTGGTGTCGTTGCATTGATTTCATTTCATCAATGCCGTGCAACGTGAGCGATATAATAATTTCACTATATACAAAAAAAAATATGGAGTTCCCACCGGAAAGTTTGAAATCACGACAAAATATTCATATGTGGTTTTCTCAAAATGATACATAGGTATAGAAAAAAACTAGAAATTACATCTTCTATAAAAGAAAATCAAAAAAAATTACAAAAACTTTGTGTATATCATTCAAAGATGTTTGACTGATTCAAAAAAAGGAAGGAAATGTCCATCTGGTGGGTAAGATTTTTTCTACAAATAGCTCTCTATTTTGCTTTGTGTGGATATTCCTATGTTTGCGATCTATTTGATTCAATTTTCCATATGCTTGGTATACAAATTGAGTAAGAAAAAGTGATTTCAATATAAACCAGTGCTCGTCGTCGCCATATAGGCAGGAGAGTTGCTGTTCCAGATGGACTTTTTCTTCCTTTTTGTGAATGAATCAAATCTTATGTACACTGAACATATGTACTAATTTGAAAGTGAATACTTACCGTAATCGTTTTTGCTCAGTGTTACGATGATTGGATCGTCATCGTAAATTCCGAAGTGGTCTCTATAATAAGTGTAACTATGATACTGTTTCCTAAATTTGTTGGAGTCTGTCTCATCCCCGTATAAATCATATCGTTTCCTAGTATCTGGATCTTTCAAAACTTCATAGGCTCTAACTATTTTGACAAAATTAGCATCTGCATTGCTGTCATCCTAAAATGTGAATGAAAAAAAAAAAAAATCAAAAAAGATCTTGATTATTTTCAATTCAATAAAATATTTACCTTATTTTTATCCGGATGTAGTTTTACAGCGAGAGTTTTGAATGCCTTTCTTATTTCTTTCAATGTGGCATCCCTATCTATACCTAATAGTTGATAATAATCACTTTCTTCCGCAAGTAACTCACTATTTATTGATAAAAGCAATACAAGGAAATGGATCCCTCTTGAAAAAAAAAAGTTATTGAATTCCTCGAGAAATATGATTAAATGGTGAGAATATTGTGAGTGTGAAGTGTTCATCATTTGGTGAATTTTCACTCGAGAATGTTCTATTTTCTGAAAAATTGTGGAGAAGATTTCGCATTTTTCGATACGGGCGTTATCTGTAAATATTTTCAAGCTGGAAACGAGTCAAAATTAGACTTTTTGCGTCTGTATACACAAGTGAGATTTTTCATTATTTATTTATTTATTTACGAGCTTGAGCTCATTAAAATATACAAATTTAAATGATAACATCACAGTCTAATATCACAAAAAAAATGTAAATATAAGACAAATAAAGTACAAAAAAGAAATAGCATAACAGTGTGTCACATATTATAAATTACAGTTTTTAACATAGATTCAAACTTCTCAATGTCCGCAAAAAAGTCCAGCTCTTCTGAGAATGAATTTGCCAACCTAGATGCTCTAATTATAAAGGAGTTACCTGCCACATTCGTTCTATAAGAGATATACTGTGCTGGGTAATCGCACGTTAAAAGGTAAGGCCTCGTTGATCCATTGCTCGCACAAGTTTCGACTTCTGAGGGTTGACGTTCGTCAGCTGGTTAACGGAAACGAACAATTTTTTAGAACAACAAATATGGAAGGAATTTTGTGAACGTGTTGATCTTGGTGGAACATAAAGATTTATATTCCTAAGTAGCTCGGGGCAGGAGTAAACAGAATGCATGATTTTATACAACATTTTGAGATCCCTTTCTTTACGACGAGAACACAGACTTTTGATGTTAACCTCCTTCTCAAGAGTTTTGTAGGTGTATTCATTCCGCTGTTCCTTGAAGACAATGTATCGTAGAAAGGCATGTTGAATATATTCAATTTTATAAATTGAATTATTATAAATCGGAGACCAAACGCATGCTGCATATTCCAGATGAGGTCTGACTAATGAGCAATATAATATTTTGATGGACTTCTTTGAGCAACCTAAAAATCTTCAGAAATAAATTTTCTTTCTGTTCATTGAAAAAATACCTATTTTTCCATCAAACCCACTTGAAGATCTTAAAAAAAGGTTTTGTCTAACACCCTTATATAATTTCTCTGTCTTTCCTTGTATAAATGTGAAATTTTAGTGGATCAAATCATATGACGATCTTACCATGGCATTTCAAAATTAGCTAATTTCAACAGGTATCTCGAATAGTTCTCTGATAATTCCGAGATATCAACTCAGTTACTCTGTTGTGTGCATTGTTCATCATTTGTATTGATTTCTAAAAACATTTTTTAAATCGTTGTTCAAAAATTTTTCTTTCCGTTAACCAGCTGACGAACGTCAACCCTCAGAAGTCGAAATTTGTGCGAGCAATGGATTCACGAGGCCTTACCTTTTAACGTGTGAATCCCAGCACGGTGGACCGGCGGGGATTCGGACCCCGTTCTTCTACTTGTAAGGCGAACGTGCTTACCTCTACACTACTCAATATACTAATTGTGTATTCACAGTTCACACAAAGATAATGTTAATTCAACGGTTATATTATAAATTATAAGTATTTATTACAAAATTACATTGATGCAACGATTCTGGCTGACGGCATTAAATCTATATTCATCAGGGTGGAGCAGAATCTGATTTTTATTAAAAAAATCAAAAGTCATTGATTTTTTCAAAAAAATCACGATTTATTTGATTTTTTTTTATTTTTTTAATTTGAATATAAAATTTGAACATTTTGATTCTCTGAAATTATTTTTGATTATTTTAATGTATAAGTCTGAAAATTTTAATACAATTTGCGGCTCAAAAACTTGTGACAACGCATTTGTCGCACTTCTTGCCAGAAAATTCTTGTCGCGATTTGTTTTCCTTCTGTCCTATACACTCGCTATACAGTGCCGAGTGAGGCACGAACGCGAACGCGTTTGTTGTGCTTTTTGCAAGAATATTCCTGTCGAGGCTTATTTTCCTTCTTAACCTATAAATTGACGTTGTCCAACAATTTCACGCATTTCGCTAGTTGTACACACTCGGATATTAGAAACAGATTAGGCATAGAAAAAGGAAGAAAACTCGTGTTTTTGTTTAAATTGTATAACGAAAAAGAATGGACTGAAAATATACAGTAATAAAATTCAGGTGTTGGAACTATGTACTTCTTTTTTGTTGTTTTTGTTAAAAGCAGATACTCCTTTTGATCTTCGAGAAAACTTTCATATTATGTTGTTATCTGGTTCTGAATAAAAAAAAATTGATTCAAATCATGATTTTAATTTTAAAAATCAAGCGATTTAAATCGTGATTTTAATCGTGATTTCAATCACTTTATTTTAATCAGCCCAACCCTGATATTCATCAATAGCAAGTACAAGTCAGGTTGGTATTAAGGTGAGTTCATATTGTAGCCTATATTACATATACGCGATCTGATAATTACATATTCAGGGCTATTCACTAAGCAGAGTTGTTATGGATAGCGACTAAAAATTGTCGTTATGTTCAAGGTCATGTGCTAAGCGCGAAATTGATATTCACTTTTCAAGTTAAGTTGCTACTATAATGACCAGTTGCTGTGAGTAGTGGTTCACAGGCAACTGCTTTAGATATCTTGTTGTTAAGGAAAAACAGCTTACCACCGTCATTATGGCAAGTTATTATCAGAGTTGCTACGACGGTTAGCAACTGCGAATACCACTTTACTTAGTTAATAGCCCTGCTGTTTAATGAAATAGATGGTTGTATGAAAAATAGTGTACATTACTTGTGCAATGTGTAATATAATATATGCTCGAATATATGTTCATGCCTCAATCTATTTTTTTGTTTGGAAGTTACAGAAGATGATATAATATTATCACTATCATCAAGAAGAATGCACAAATATTCTGAACTCTTAACTTTATTTCAGTCAGATGATCAAAAGTTATTGATCTTACTGAAGTTTGTGGAAAAATCCAAGTTTCTGTACAAATACAACCGCTTTACTCAGATTTCCAAAGAAGATTAATTTGTTATTAGTGTGTGAAATGATGCACTCATGTGATTTTATGATTTTGTCAGAAGTTGAGAATGTAATAGGGAAATGAAAATCCGAAAATGTTCTGTATGAATAAGTTTGCATATAGATAGAAAGAGATGTTAATGAATCACATTCAAATGAATTAAAATTTATTATTAATTCATTTGTGAGATGAAGGAAACTTTCTTTTGTCAACCACATTAACCATAATCAAAAAATGGACTGATGTATTTTTTTTCATTGATATGATGAAAAGAATATTCTTTCAAATGAGTATTTGGCTTGATACTTGGTAAAAACAGAAAATGATCAATAGCCACTGGAATTATCATACTTGAAACTCTGGAGTAGTCTGGAGTTTATCCAGGGGCTCATGTATATAAAACACGTCATACGTCATAAGATATTGGATGAAAATAAGCATTGAAATATTGAAATTGAAAGAATGATAGGTACTCATGTGGTAGGAAATAATCATGTTCGGTATTTTACCACTCACCTCATTATATTCGAAATGATTCGACTTCAAGATTCGAGAATCACAAACCTTAATAATTGAAATTTCGATAAGTTCCTGATGCTTTTTATTCAGGAAATAGAAAGGCCAAAGCCCAAATCCAACCTACGCATCTTTTAACCTACAAACAGTACAAATCATGACATAACCTCGACACACGTAAACATAACCTCCTTTTAGACAAAGACACGTCATCGAAATGTCACGAATGTGTCTCTCTTATGCTGCATCCGCAGGGTTGCCAGGTCTGGAGATTTGGTATCAGATCTGGAGATTTTAAAGAATTTTTGAGACCCTGGGATTCCGTGAGCAAATTCCGACAAATCTGGAGCTTTTTGTACAATCTGGTACCGTGACTGGGGATTTTTAAATGGGTCAGCTGAAATACAGGCCGAATCACCCTGACAACTGAGGCCTTTCCCAAAAAAGAAGACCGCATTTTAGTTTTGACATGAAAAGGCTAATCTTTAAAAAAGAAGAAGATAAGATTTTGGAGGTTATTGTTGTTAGTTTGGGCACCGTTACTAGACATATACCCAACGTTCATATATAGGAAAGTTACGAAATGTCATCATATCGATCCCTCCATATTGCGGGGGCGTCAATGAGGTTAAGGTGAAATTCCACGATATAACAAAATGCAAGTGGATTTCAGTTTCTGGTATCTGATTGGTAGATAACAACAGATTGCAAAAAAAATACCTGCTTCCCTAATAAGATCTATGAATATTCGAGTATATTGAAAATCTAACTTATGGTGTTCAATACTGAATGTCAGTTGAGAAAAAGTGTGGATATACTCTTCGTATATGTGTTTGGTTTGAAAATCCGAAGGGAATACCCGTGTTTGAAAAAAAAAGTGGGACTGTTCCTCATGCAGCAAGAAAGTTTGCCAGAGTATGATAATTACTCCTATATGAAATGGAAAGTATTTGGGTTTACCAATCGTTCAAAGATCTTTTTCCGAGGCCAAGAAAATGTTTGAGCTTTGTATTATACTTTGAACGTTATCTACGTCTTCTAATGTAAAGTGTTAAACTTATATAGGAATCCAAATGAACTTATGAACAAAATGCCTCTTCAAAGATATCGCTTTGTAATCATGCAACCAATTGTGATATAGTCCATTCATACAAAATGAGTACTATGATTATTCGTGAATGAAATCTTATCCTAATAAACTTATCCTAATAGAAACACTTTGAAGCTAGTAAAATATTACTCTAAAAAACTCCTTACACTATTGAAAATTGAACAAACGACTTAAAATACTTGCAAAATGATTCCCTAAACCCCACAAAGACAAGACAGATTACAAAACGCAACGCAGGTTCAGGTATGCTGTGGGCTGTGACTACGCAACAAATCTTTTACTTTTACAACAGAGTAACAAAGACACCAAGAGACAGAGACAATCAGGAATCAGCCACATAGAACATATATGTTTGTGTGTTCTGTGACAATTTCTTTGCACTTTTTCTGTTTATCTTTGGTTCTATGGGGTTATGCCACCCATAGAGATTTTTAATTTACCCAATTCACCCCAGAATTGCCAACTTCGTTTTCCCCAAACCCTGCCCCTAGCCTCAGGTACCCCTTCGCCTATAAACTCGTGACATTTCGTAACTTTCCTATATATGAACGTTGACATATACCCAACTTTCAAGTAATTTTTGCTATTAGTAAGTGTGTGTGTATCAGGCTTGTTACTAAGGGTGCGCTGCGTAACACCCACATTTCGTAACACCCACAGTGCATAACACCCAAAGTGCGTAACGCCCAAATGTCATAACACCCAAATTTCGTTTTGCCCACACTCTCCGAACATACCCGAATGATGCACTGTTGCAAAATTTACCGGATATTCTGCAATTTCCTGTTAAACCAATCTAACTTAACCTAACTAACCTAACCTAAAAGAAGGATGAATTTGGCAACAGCGCATCATTCGGGTATGTTCGGTGAGTGTGGGCATAACGAAATTTGGGAGTTATGACATTTGGGTGTTACGCACTTTGGGTGTTATGCACTGTGGGTGTTACGAAATGTGGGTAGAACGAGATGCTCCCGTTACTAACTCCTTACGCCTTATGCTGGATTCAGACAGATCCAAAATCCAATCGTACGACAATCCGATAGCTTTCTGATTGGTGTAAATTTAAATTTAGACCAATCAGAAAGCTATCGGATCGTCGTACGATCGGATTTCGGATCTGTCTGAATTCAGCCTTACTCAGGAGCAGCATGGTTATTCTCGCGCCCGTCTACCATAATCTTTCGTTGATCTTTAACTTAACAACTGTCAAAACTTAAAACATGAAACTTTCCTTGTGTTCCAGCCTTCAGATTATAATCTGGGGATTTCTGGGGATTTTTATAACATCTAGCTGGGGATTTAATTCAAAATATCTTCAAAACTTGGCAATGAATGAGAAAAAAAGTCGGGATTATATTACCCCTGATGATATATGCTGAGACAAGAGGCAAACTTCCCTGAGCCCCTTCTGGGACTATATATCGGTAATGAACTGACAAAGTGGAAGGAGATAAATATTGATGCGCAAGCTTATCGGAATTCTCCCTCCCCCTCCAATGATTTCAGATCATCCCCAAAAATCAGTAATATTTCGTCGTTCACGAAATTTGAAGAAGTAAATTCAGTGATGAATTGAACCTAGTTAAGAGTTGAAGTCATGTCCTCTTCACCAGACATCCTAGAACACATTATCGAAGTGAAAACTTGAGGAGTCGTTTTTTATATTGAAGTTTCACTATGAAATCGTTTTGTTACTGTACAAAGTTTATTGCTATTTTTCAAGGATTTTCATCGAAAGATAAACCTATATGCCCTAACTCTTTTCTACTTCACCTAACTGTTGATTTTACAGGGAATCGGGGTTTTACGCCAATGTTTGTTTCTCAACCAATTCCGCTCGAAACTCCTCCTTCTATATCACCTTCATCACTTTCCAACCGAATTATAAGCATTTTTCTGCATCGCGCGTTCTATTGTTTTGCTAACCTCGAATTCCTATGCCGATTTGCATTTTAGAGTTTTGTAGTGAAAATGTTTATAATTCGGTTATGAAGTGATGAAGAAGATGGTATATAATGTGGATATTGTGCTGATAGAAAGAAGGAGGAATTTCGAGCGGAATTGGCTATGAGAAACAAACATAGGCGTAAAACCCCGATTCCCTTTCTTTGAGGGGCCGTATCTCCGGAACAAGTTGAGAGCCCCAAAAATTTTATTTGAATTTTTTGCTCAGGAGGCCAAAATACGTAAGTTCCACCAAACATTTTTTATTTTCGAGGCGGAGGATGATTGCCTCTTGGTGAAAACAGGGGTATCTAAGATGTCTAGAAGGATGGTGTACTGAGTTATATACCTGGGCATGTTTGGGGTATACTTGGCGACACATGCCTACTTTGATAATAATATGTCTAGAAGGATGGTGTAATGAGTTATACCTGGGCATGTTTGGGGTATACTTGGCGACACATACCTACTATGATAATAAGCACCATGGCTGTTCGACACTAAATCAGTTCAGATGGCGTTTGCAACGGAAAGAGTTACAAATTTCGTAGGAAATGTATAAACGGTTGGCTATACTTTTACTTTTGGACGCTGACTGATCAACAACCTATATTATTTGTTTAGAATACTGGCCAAATTCCCTATAATTGTATTCCTTTCATTCAATTTTGTTTTTGATGAGTATGACATTAGATTTTGCTCATTTTGTTGACTGCTCGAATCAAAGAATATAGTTTGTCGATCGATCGGTTGAATATGCACTTCCAAATAGCGTCAACTAGCGATGAAATTGACAAACACACCACGATACGTATACTAATGTCAAAAAAGTGTCGCCATAAAATCCTAAACAATATCGCATCGGTCCCAGCACCATCCTTCTAGATGCCTTCTAGACATCTTAGTGAAAATACACCAAAGGAGCCCAGCAGATTCTATTTCACGAATTCGATAATCGAATTGTTTAGAATATGCGTATATTTTCGGTACAGCGCATTTTATAGTCACAGTCTGAGCTACTCGACAATCGAATTTGTGAAAAAGAATCTGGGGGCTGATTTTCAAATCGGGTGAACACTCATATTCAGAGAAAGTCGAATGTTTTTTTCTATTTCAAATGGTCTTCGCTTGTGAGATAGAAAGATATATCCGAATTTTCTCTTGATGGGGGAGTCTTGATTTGAAAATTAGGCCACAGATAGAAATTTTCCAGCGTTTTGAGGTGAATACTCTATCCTACCCATAGAAATAATGGCTTCGTTCAGCGGTGCACAACCGTTGAGAAAATCACTAAACGTGTTGAGCCGCTGCTCAACGGTTTCGAGTGATCAATGGTGCAGCGGTCCGTTCAGCCGAACAAGTTGGCACATCACTCAACGGTTGAGCACCGCTGAACGAAGCCAATAATAAATACAGTTCAGTGATCCTACCCGTCGAAATCATCATCACAGAACACGTTTTCTTGAAACAGTGCTTGTATTCTTGTATTCTGACCCAAGACACAAAAATCCAGATTCCGGTGTGCTAGCCACGTCCTTTGTAAATTTAATTCTGAATAAAGGAATTGAACTCAAATCTACAAATCAAATCAGCCAGCAATCATTTTCTTGAATTGAATTGTGAATATTGAATTGTGAATATTGAATTGAAACTGAATTCAGGCTAATTTTGGATCATTATTTGTAGGTTCAGTTTGTTATGGGTAATCTCAAAAGTAATAATTATCATTTGAAGTTTTTTCAATTTGATCAAATTTATATATTTTCAGGAGACTTGGAGGAACTAAAACGACACAGAAATAATAATATTAGAGATAGCAGAGAGGTTGTTGGAATATGGAATGAGTCTATTTCATCCAATATCGACAGTTTGGGAAAAGAAAGTAATCAAGTTTCTCTCATTCTATCACTGAGTTTCCATTATTTTTCTTTTTCCAGAGCATGTAGTCTTGGAACAGGTATGCATTGCTGCAATTGATTGTTATCAACTAAGAGTAGCAGAAAGATGTATTCAAGAGTTGTATAAGGAGTTTCCAAGCAGTTGTAGAGTTCGAATATTGGAATCTATGTTTTACGAGGCTGATGAGAACTATAACAGATCACTACAAATCCTCAATGATATCATCAAAGTAGACAGCACCAACAGTTCAGCAAGAAAACGTAAAATAGGAATATGTAAAGCTATTGGTAGAAACTCTGATGCAATCAAGGAGTTGGTTGAATACCTGAAAATGTAGGTCTATCTTGAAACAATAATAAATAGTAATAGTTTATATTTTTTGCAGTTTCATGGCTGATGTTGAAGCATGGCAGGAGCTGAGTGAATTGTACCTGAATGAACATGACTATGGCAAAGCAGCATTTTGTGTAGAAGAACTGATACTGCATAACCCACACAATCATTTGTTACATCAGAGATATGCGGATATTAAGTATAGTCAGGGAGGAGTAGAAAACATTGAAATAGCTAGGACATATTACTACCAGGCCTTGAAATTGAACCCAAAAAATATGAGAGCTTTATATGGAGTTTACTTGGTAAATATTTTTTTGCATCAACACAATATCAATCATTTCATCAACAGTATCTTTTCTACATTTGATATAACTGTGGGTTTATACAGGAAAAAAAAAGGAATTAAAAAAAAGTTGAATATATGATATTCATTGGGCCTGTTTGAATAAAATAACAAAAATAAGAGTGATCATGTTGCCAAATTATCTGAGTGATCAATTAACCTACACAAGTAGTATTCATACACACTCCACAAGAAATAGAATAGAAAATTTCAATATATAATAAGATATAATCAAGTAATAGTAATCAATTATTTGTAGTGTTTTCTTCTTTTTACAATGTGACTTGTCTCTATATATTTTTTGTTTTGTATGACTGACTGGCTTGAGAAGAGTAATATTTGCTAGTAAAGGGTGATAATGAAAATAATAAGAAGAAGAAAGTATTTTCTTGGACAATAATAGTAGTTTATACAAGAGTGGATATGCTAGTCATATCGGACGGGGATGCAGTTTCAGCACAATGTCTTAGGGAAGTACTCAATTGTTCGAGGGCAATGTGGCCAATATCCATTCGAGTTAAAGTGAGACCTGTGAAATTATTATTTTCACATATAACCACCAGATTTTGTCTAAAAATGAGTTTGTTGTTGATTTTGTTCCTTGTACTCATAAGCACCAAGTAGACGATTTTATTTTCCTCAAAATTTTTCTTTTCAGTCAACATCTGCTTTACTGAATAACCAAAAAGTTTTTTCTGGAAAGAAGAGAGATGCTGCCCTCAAAACCCTTGATTGGTCCCTCAAAGAAATAAAGAACAGATATGCTGAAGCAAGTGTATCTGAAATAGAAGAATCTTTAGCTGCACTAGAAATATAGGTAATTTATTCATTTTTGCTCGTTTGGAATCTAGTGTAAACTGTGTGATTGATAAGCAAAATTATTTTTGGTGTGATATTCACATGTAATTGTTTCAAGTTGAAAACAAGTTCTGGTGTTTAGTAATCTATTGATTATATTCAATTCAGTTATTACCTAATTGAAAATTATGCTGATTTATAATGACATTATTGACTGCTGCAGAGAATAATTTAATTTTCCTGCAAGTCTTTATACATTTCCAGTACTGTTCATCTACAGATAAAGTGATTTTGTTATCTTTTTTATAGTTAATTATTTTAACACCTGTTATAATTTCGTGTTGGATATTATATTGAATTAAAATTAATGCAATGTTTGATTCATATACACTCATACTATATGTCTCCATTGTTAACAATCACAGTTGAATCTGATTTCATTTCATTCCTATTCAGCTCACTCAGTTGATCACCAATACTTTTCAGAGCCTCCATCACAGCAGAATGATGTTTTTCCTGCGCATCTTTTATCTTGGTTAGTAGCTGAATTTTAATGCACTCAATGGAAATATTACTTTTTCGTAACTCTTGAAGTGAATCTGAAACTTGAGGGTCACTAACATCATCGTTTTTGTCTTCACTTTCAATAATATTTTCGCCATTTTCCTCGGTCTCAATTTTCATGGTATCGGACACCTTGTTCTCTTCAAACCATTTGTGCATATGTTCAAAATAAGGCCAAGTAATATGTTGGCTTGATTCGTTTTTTGACAATTGCTTGTATCGCTGAACTAGGTTTTGCCAACATTTACTCAGTTGGTCTACGGAATATTTTCCTTGACATTGCAGCAAAGATTGTATTATCCTAGAAATGGTATATGTTAATGATATAGCCCGAGTTTAATCTCATTTGAATGACTGTCAAAAAGAGTGAGAATCTCTCGAAAATAGTTGATGATCATTTCTATTAGAAAGATATCAAGTTATTCCAACAATTTTAATGAATCAGTTGAGGTCAACAGGTTTTAAAAAACAGTTATAATCGTCCATCCATGAAAGGGTTGTGAAAGAATATGTACTAACTACTAACTAGCCGATTTGTTGGCGGCCATATTGGATATGCTTTTTTCTCATAGTGTACTGCTATTTAACTAGTCAAGCCCTTTCATTTGATCCCATAATAAAAGGGGTTGTTAAAAATATGTAACCTACAATTTTGTTGGCGGCAGTATTAGATCTCCATTTATTTTCATGGGGAAACCTATTCTACTATTACTCCAGTCTATGACGGTGAAAAAAGTGTAAACTGTGTATTTATCCCATACAGCACCGATTCGTATGAAAATTTGGATATAGGTTCTACTTACCCTCTATTCCAAAATCTACCCCGTGCCGAGGGTTGCTTTCTCCCTGGGGGTGGATGCCACCCCTTCTCGGGGGTAAAAACTTTTTTATTGGAAATAAGTGCGGGAATCAATAGATTGACTAATTCTATGTACTTTTTGTTCAATGAAGTTTTTTCTGAGAAACAATACTTTTCGACTTATTCGCGAGTGAAATTGTCGGTTTTCAGGCAAAAAAAAAGCACGTTTTCAGATCCTTTTTCGCGAATTACTGGAAAATAATGCATCTAATCGAAAAACCTGCGGAGAGCAAAATTATAGCTTTCGAAAAACAAAGGCGATTGTTTATTTGTGATGTATGCAAACCCACTACAAACTGAATAATTGCTTGTTGAAAGTTGATTAGTATTTTCAAACGTCAATATTGAAAGTTTCTACGTACAATAACCAAAAACCAATGCATTTTTCGGGAGAAACTAAATGGACCTTTCCTGAAACAAAATTGTGAACAACTCCTCTCTTATATAGTTCCACTAGGCAACGATTTTTTCCAAAGGGGGAGGGGGAAGAGAGGATGAGTTATTCACAATTTTTTTCAACGAAAAAATAGGATTCAACATTATTTCCTTCATACCTCGGTCAGTTTTGATGCTAGAAACTTTTATAAACAACAAAAATGAATGATTTTTGAAGGAATTCAAAAAAGGTCCAATTAGTTATTCCCGAAAAATGCATTGGTTTTTGGTTATTGTACGTAGAAACTTTCCGTTTTGGCGTTTGAAAATACCAATCAACTTTCAACAAGCAATTATTCAGTTTGTTGTGGGCTTGCATACATCACAAATTAACAATCGTCTTTGTTTTTTCGAAAGCTATAATTTTGCTCTCTGTAGGTTTTCCGATTAGATGCATTATTTTTCAGTTATTCGCGAAAAAGGATCTGAAAACGTGTTTTTCTGCCTGAAAACCGACAATTTCACTCGCGAATAAGTCGAAAAGTATTGCTTTTCAGAAAAAACTTCGTTGAACAAAAAGTGCTTAGAATCAGTCAATTTATTGATTTCCGCACTTATTTTCAATAAAAAAAATTTTACCCCCAAGAAGGGGTGGTAGATTCTGTATCCATATTTTCATGTGAATCGGTGCTGTATGGGATAAGTACACGGGAAAATGGTCATAGACTGGACTATATGTAGTCAAGCCCCTTCATTTGAATACCATATTAGGGTTATTGTGAAAAAATTAGTGATCCGCCATTTTGTACCAGCCGCCATCTCAGATTTAGGCTGACACAATGTATTGAATCGTATTGTCGTCGAAATTGAAGGTGTAAAAACAATCAGATCAATCTGTTGACAGAAATTGGCTGGAATTTCAATTACAAAATAAATGAAGCAACATGAATGAACAGAAACAAACAGGGCAAGCTAAATAAAACAATTTAAAAATGTGTTCCACTTACATCCATCCATCTCTTGCAGTATATTTTCTGCCAGTGAATAAATGTCGGTGGGTATAGCGGAGCTCTATCAGTTTTTTCATAAAACTTTGCCTTTCGTCTGTAGAAAGATAATTCGCATTTGAACTTTCATCTAATTCTTTCATCTATTGCTCACCGTTACTCAAAGCTTGATTGAAGTTATCGGAAGTTTTTCCAGACGAATTTAGATCGGATTCTCGGCCGAAGGCTCTGTCCATTTGTTCATAGTAAGGCCAGGTTATCATTTCCGGATTCAACGTTGTGTTTTTTATTTGCTGAAATGATTCCATAATTGTTGAAAATTGAACTTTCGCTTCTCTGTTGATATCAAATGGGATACAATTGCATATCTATCTGTCCCCCCACTCCTTCCCGAGTGAGGAAGCAAACGGAAAGAATTGAGAGCAGTTTTCGGGTTTGTTAGCCTTGGTGTGCACGACGTTTCCTCTTCAACTGCGGCAGGCATCAAAGGCGATGCGGCAACGAACGAAATATCGCCTTTCACAATGTCTACCGCAGATGATACGAAACGTCAGACCTAAAAACCTGCACACCACGACTAACTAATCCAAAAACCGCTATCAATTTAGACACCGGCGTGAAAGCCTACACTCTATCATCAAGCAGATTTTTTCATTTATGTATTGACGAAAAGGAATATTTCAAAAAGAAGTCTGCCTCAATGAGAACACTCGATTTTGAACCACTTCTATTTATACAGGTTGCTCCAGAAAACTGATCTTATTACTTGACCAACATTAAAAAAAATACTTGCTTCACTATTATACGGACATTGTATTTCAAACGTAAATTGGTGGAAAAAAAATTAATACAAGCATTATTTTCATATAATATAGTTTGCCAATATGTCTCTATAAAAAGGATTTGAAGCGTTTTTGGTACTACGCTATAAGGTAGACACGATTAAATTTCCACAAAATTTATTGTCTTCTCGACATGTTTCGGTACACTGTACCTTTATCAAGCGAATGTATTTAAACACTAAATTATTCTTCGCTAAAAGCTCCTTAAATATATCAGGGCCTACTCTAATTATCTATGATTCCTAGAATAATACCACTGACAATGATGATGATTCCTAACTGATGCTGATAACTGATACTGATTCCTAATAATAATTATGATATCGGACCATAGTTACTATATACTTATTGATTGAATGAGTTCAACAAAGGGGAACTATTGAGATCCAATTGATCATTTAGCAAACAATTTGAATTTTTTAATTTATTGATTTCCAAAAATTCTAAATAATTAAGTCTAATGCCCTTATTTTCAACATGCAGAATTTCGAAATTTTTATCGAAGTCATGGCCTATGGCCGTTTTTGGTACGCCATCTACACTATAATGTGGACATTTCTATTTACTCGATAATGCAAGACTATTTCTCCTCGAAGCATTGTTTCAGGTCTTTAGTCAAGATGAATAAAAACCCTAACCCTGGTGTGTTGACTTATACCCAATAGATTGTAGGCAAATTTTCTCGACTTTTCGCTATCTTGATTTTGATCAATTTTAACTGAAAAGGTGCCTTCGAGAGTTTCCCAGCAGAGGCGCACCTTACGTGATTTTAATTCAATCTGTGATGCTATGATATGCGTCTGCTCGACGGCCATTCGATTATTTATAGATTCACAGGTTGTTTATTTCGTGGACCCATGTTTTGCATGCAATTTCTTGCTTTCCCGCGAAATGATAGAAATTATGTAGTCATCACATTTTAAATCAAAAACTCAGTGATTGTGATTTTAAATCTTCCGCAACAATAGTTGTGAGTGAAACTGGAAAGTATTGATATCTTATCTTTCGCTACTTTCTGAGGAACCGAAAATAGGTAAGTACTTTTTTCTTCATAGTGTTGAAAAAAATGCAATTTTAATGTGATTACGAGCCGATGATATGAGGGATAAGAAATACCTACACGTTACACGAGCGTTTTGTTTTGAGCTTTGTTAATCGGTTCTTATAAATCTATCACTATAAAATCAAAAAAATACAAGAACAGCAACGATAAACACTTAAAAAGAATATAAACAAGAAAAACGTGAAAAGAAACAAGAACTAGGTACAAGATTGGAACTTTCAAATGCATTAAAATTCAAATCAAACTGTCGAACATTTCAAAAAAATTAATAGATTTTTATTAGACGAACTTGACCTTACGTATTTTGTATACTGATAATTCTGTTGGTGAACGAAAGATCCCGCAAGAGTTTATCCAATGTTACCGCCGGTGTCGAAAATCACTCGTAAGCTGCCGCCTCGATGAAAATGTACCCTTAGAAAATCACAATTGTATCACCACCTCAACCCCACCTACCGTCAAAAAATGTGAGTTTACTCTTCGATTTCTCAGGCTCAGGTCGAGAGGAATTGGCTAAACAAAAGCATATCGGTCAACGCACCAGGGTTTTTATTCATCTTGTCTTTAGTCAATGAGGTATATTCTGGTGAATCTTTAATAACTTCCAGTATTGAATATTGGTTATTGAAAATAATCGACAACTGTTATAATAGAATATTATGATGCACCATCGAGATTTCTGAAATATCTTGTAGGTACTGGTTTTTTGATATGATATAATATTCAATTTCCAAAAAAGTTTCGAACAATATTGACTCTCAATAATCTTGTGATATTCAAGAATCAATAGTCTGAAGGGTAAAATAGGTGCAGATTTCTGTTTGTCAGTTTGACTGAAATATTGAAAAAAAGCTAATGACACTTCAGAAAAGAGTCAACTCTGAAACTTAATACGGGAATTGAAAGAATAGGCATTAAAATAATCTCAAAATATGAACGATCTACGACATTGGCAAAACAATCCACCTCTGTTTCTTATTTATGTACGAGTAATCTTCTGGCATCATGTATGAATAATCAAGAAAATTTGTGATTCAAAGCACGACGTCAGTAAAAAAAAAAGAACAAATCACTAGGGACATCTACCCGTAGTATACATAGCTTCAAATGATATTTCAATATTATCGGCTAACCATCCTATATCTCTATTAACAACGATACGGGTATTTCAAAAAAATTGCTTGAAGGAAAAATCAAATATAGGTACACGAACTATTCATACCGGGAAATGGTAAATTAGGGTTTAGGCAGTAGCGGACCCTCAAATGGCCTAAATTGCATGCTATTTTTGTATGAGCTAAAATTTATTTTCGAAAAAGTGTGTTCCCCAATATCATTGTTTTTTTTAGGAACGCAGATGGTATATAATTTATACTGAAAAATCAAACCCCTTTCAGCGCTGATATTCAGTACCTACTCCAGTATAACTAATTTGTGTACCTTTTACTTTCTTCTTGAGAAGACCAATTTCCCAGAATGTTTATATTTCATCTTTTCATGCTTCAATTACGATTTTCGTTACAATTTGTAAGAAATAAATCATAAGTTTCTGTTTATTCTGTCTCAGTAAAGAGTTTTTTCGGATGGTGAATGTGTGATATATCTTAATGCTATTTTCAAATTTGTTAGTAATCTTCACTTATGTTTTCATAAATGTCCAAAAATAATATGTTTTTGTAAATTCAATCATTTTTCTTTAATTTTTATGTACGTTTATTTTGTTGGAAAATATCTACCAAAGATTAGAAATATTAAAATATAGGAGCTCTGAATTGATATAATATGTCAAGTACTTTTGGAATTCTTTGTGTCTGGGGTGTTTGCATAGTCTTTAGAGAGAGAAAATTATCATCTCAAAATCAATAATTCCACTAAATTGAGCATTAGAAACGTACCCTATATCTCGTCATCAAATTCATCCACTTCTTTTTTATTTTCATTATAGTAACATATTCGGGAGCGCCAGATTCCTTCAGCTCATCAAAAACTAACCTGAAAATATCAAACTCACGATAATAAATGAAGGACATTCAGTTCACTGGACAATTACTTCCATCCTTCAGATGCAGAATTCCGGCGCCTGGTGAACATTTTTGAATGTTTCATCCTCAAATTGATCAAAACTTGAACCCACAGTGGATCAACTATAGGTATAAACGGATTAGGATATATGGTACCACCGAAAAATAGACTTACACTTCCTACATTTTGCAGTAAAATAGTCTTGCGCACTTTGAGGGAGAATAATTTCACTCGCTTGACTTTCCATTACAGACTTAAGTTATAAGTCAAGTAAATAACTTTTTCAACTATTTTAGTGAAATGACTATTTCCAAGGAGATAAGTGGGTTTTCAGATTACCCAATATACAAAGTGATTCAATCCTTGGGATTATTCTGATGCTCTATTCTGCAATGAGGGTCTTAGGTGCCCTTTCCATAGTTGGTTATCGAAGGTGTTACATATTTGACATCCTTCCCGCAAAAGGAATCGATTCAAATATTCCTCCCGAAGATTGTCAACTTGGTTGGCGCGCAAGTGCTTTCAAATTGTTAGGTTCAATCAGCTTTGTCAAAGAATTATCGACGGAAGAAACAAAAATTTAAGTACAGATAAAATATTGAAATTTGATTTGAAAAATCGCTCCCAATTATTAATTCCTTAAAAGTGCAAACCCTGAGATTGAAGCTATCGCTGAAAGGAAATATTTCACTGATTGATATAGAACTAATGTAAACATTTTGTGTCATATTTAAACCAAAAAAATTGGACCATGTGCACCTGATTATTTTCCGAAGAGGATTATTTGATAAAATCCATTATTTGTCACATTCAAGTATCAACAAAACGCTAAAATTGATAAAAACTCAATTTGTTAGTCAGAATATAAATAAATAAAATAAATTGGTCCGATATTGCATGTTGTGCCAAAAACCGGAAACAACCAGGCAAGGTCCGATCATATAAAAATATCGGTTTGGTTGAACCATTACCCTCCCCCAATGGATTTTTACTACTGTGATGGATACTTAACATGAGTTGAAGGATTTCCGATTCGCGATATAACCGCTGAAACCATCGTCATTGGATATATTCTATCATCACCATAAGATATTGAGTTCATCATTCGATTTATGATTTCCTCTCAGGTAGCGGCAGAAAAACAGCCCGACAACTAGAAGGAATAATGGAATTCAATAAATCTTTCGACCATTGATGTGAAATATTGGTAGAAACAATTGACACGTACTGTGGGTATAAAATTTTACCATTTCAAACAAATTCAGGTATAGTTTTATATTTTTGTTTTCCAAGGGCCTTGTCAACAATATCCCAAATGGTTTCATTTTATTGGTTTATGATAGCATTGAATTATATTTCTGTGTGTGTGAAGCGAGTAGAAACAACTATCTTGTATTGGATTTGTGAATGCAATCATTTCGAACATCGAAATTCTGATTTCTGTGGAAGGTTGCAGCTTTCTCTGCAAGAGTACCGATGATGATGCTCATTCGTGGCAGGTTTAGTTAAGGGCGTAGCGAAGGTTCTTCATGTAATAATATGCACTCTGTAGGAAGGAATCTTTCCTATTTTACTATCGGGCCTTTTCAGTGTGAAATTATTGGAATAAATATATATTGGGATGGAGAGGGTTCATTTATTTCCATATTTGAAGTGAAGTGAGTATTATTAGGATCTGTATCATAGTTAAAACATAATAAAGCTATTAATCAGTTGCAATATCCATATATCGTAAGCCAGTACTCCGCCCGTTTTCATTCGAGGGCGACAGGCTGATGTTGTGAAGTACCCTTCACACCCTCTACGAGGTGCTACTGTTATTACTGTTTAAATATTATATTTTCAATCATGATGTCATATTGCAAACAATCCTAATTTTCTACTTATAGCTGATACTCTGTATTTCAAAATCGAACTTAAACTGCTGACTATTATTGTGCTACATATATTATTATGCATGTCAAGTTTCTATTGGTTAGAATCACCACGCGACAGCGTCCTAATGAGCGTCAGCTATAAAATAGAATTGATTCATTGAAACGGGGTCAGTCATCATTATTATAACATTATCGATACCGTACCTGTGTACTTCTGTTATTTTGCCTACCGGCATTTTGTAACTTACTGAATTCTGAGTTATCAATAGACGACCTAAAGTGAAGATAGCTGAACAAGTTTTATTTCTGATCTTCAACCCTCAAAATACAACAGTGGTGTCAGGTGTCCGGGTGTGTGAATTCCAGCGAAAAAGACACAAAGTGGAATAGCCCACGTCAAGTTGTTGAAAGTTTCAGCGAAAAACCGGACGTAGAAGTTATTTCTTTGTTGTTGTCGGAATACCTACGTGAAAGTAGTTTGTGGGTAGAGTCAGAAACCAGAAGAATTGTTCCATCTCCATCGAAACGATCAGCGTCAGTAGCAGAAACCGATGAAGCAGAGCCAAGTAGAGTCGAGCAGATAGCTGCGCATCCTTCCAGAATTCCTCTTCAGGGCAGCCATTCTCCTCCAGTCCTCTGGAAACTTCGGGAAGCGCACAAGTGTTGGTGTCAAGTGTTTAATCCACAGTTCAGGTAAAAAATAAAAGTTGTGCTGATTTTATTTTTGTTCGTATTTTCATATTCTATGGTAGATTTAATTAACTTGCAAAATCCAGTAGTGGCTGAAGAAGATCAGCTTCCAAACATCAACGCAGATATGGCTTTTACTAACGACTTTGCATTCAAAATGATTCCCGACTTTGATGGAAATCGAGAAAATTTACATAAATTCTTAACCTGCTGCGATGTTGTATGGGAAGTTGCTACTACAAGAGCACAACAAGCCATGTTTATGCATATTGCCAAATCTAAATTATCTGTACCGGCATATAATGTTATAAAATATAAAGAAATGGATAACTGGCCAGAATTCAAGTTAATTTTACAAAATCAATACCTGGAACGTAGGACAATTGCTCAAATTCAAACTGAATTACTAAGATCACGACAATATCCCAACGAGGATGTCCGTACATTTGCAAATAGAATAGAAAAATTGACCATAAATTTGAATGATACTTGCATAGCGAGCGAAGGACAGAACGCGAGAGTAACTATAGAAAATCTAAACAAAAAATCAGCACTAAAAGCATTCGTCGAAGGTTCAAGAAATCCATTCCAATTGATAATAAAGGCTAGTAGGTTTGATGACTTCACAAATGCTGTAGAAGCAGCGTGTGAAGAAGAAAGAAATTTCAAAACCAGAAATAACTTCGAAAACAATTCCGAGTCAAAAAATAGAGATCATAAAAGAATAAAATGTTTCAAGTGTGGCAGAAATAATCATAGTTCGGATCAATGTTATTCACAATCTAGAAGTTTTCCTTCTTATCCGAGACAGAGTTTCACTCAAATTCCTATAAAAACGGAAGCTAACGTGAATAACATTCGAGAAGAGTGCCGTTATTGCAAAAAATTCGGACATTCAATAGTCGAATGCCGAAAACGAAAATACAATAATTCTCAAAAAAACTCTTCAAATTATCAACCTCGTCCAAGTAATTCTTATACTCAAAATGAAAATCAGGGTACCAATTCCTCGCATTTTCAGGGAATCGACCAAGGGCCGAGCACATCCACTGGCAGTATGACTCGAGCCCGCGAAATCAAATTTGCCAAATAAACGAACCACAGTATATTCCGAATGATCATTCTCCCAGTATAAACCATCTCATTGAATTGGGAGAAGAGCTCTTTAAACGTGATTCGAATAAATCTGAACGTATAAATGTTAAAACCCATCCAGTAATATTTGTCGCTACCAGCGAAAATTCTAATTCCTCCTGCATAAATCTTCCTTTACTTCTATCAGTAACGAAATCCGCAAACTTGCTATTAGATACCGGAGCAGATATCAGTATTCTGAAACTTTCACAAGTGGACGACGACGCTTTTATTTATACAGATAGAACGATTAAAATAAAAGGAATAACAAGCGAATGTGTTAGTTCTATTGGTATTAGTTACGGTGAAATAAAACTCTCAGATAACCTAAGTATCACACACATATTCCATATCGTATCGGACGAGTTCCCAATTCCAACCCAAGGTATCCTAGGAAAAGATTTCTTCACAAGGTTCAGAGCGAAAATAAATTATGAAACTTCACTTTTAACTATACCTGTTCACAAAAGTACATTCTCATTCAAGATGACAAGCCCATATGAAATCATCGTTCCTCCAAGATCAGAATTCATTACCAAAATTCATACAAATTTCTCACAACCGAAAATCTGTTTCAATAAGGAGATTAAGCCTGGTTTACTTTCCAGTAATTGTATTGTCGATCCTAAAAATGGTGTCTGCACTATAAGTCTAATAAATTCATGTGAAACATCTCAAACTTTCAATAGCACAGATCTACATTTTGATGATCTTGAAAATTATCATGTGATAGATTTCATCAACACATCCGATAAAAGCAGACTATCTCTTCTAGAATCCCAAATCAATACAACCCATATGAATTCCGAGGAACAACAATCTATTTTAGATATTTGCCAAAACTACAATGAATTATTCCATTTAGAAGGCGATCAGTTAACATGTACCGATGCAATCACATACTCAATTCCACTAACCTCAAAAAAGCCCGTCTTTGTCAAACCCTATCGACTTCCCGAGCATCAAAAGGGTGAAATCAAAAAACAAATTCAGGATCTCTTAGATCAAGACATAATAGAGCCCAGTCATTCTTCTTATAACTCTCCGATTTTAATAGTTCCAAAGAAGGCTGACAAAAATGGTAATAAGCGATGGCGATTAGTAGTAGATTACCGGAAATTGAATAGCATTACCGAGTCAGACGCGTATCCCTTGCCAAATATCACCGAAATCATAGATAGTTTAGGAAAATCAAAATATTTTTCAGTTCTAGATTTGGCTAGTGGCTTTCACCAGATTCCTCTGAGTGAAGACAGTAAGCCCTGCACAGCATTCTCTTTTTACGGTCATTATCAGTACAAAAAACTTCCCTTTGGATTAAAAAATTCACCATCCCTATTTTCTCGTTTAATGTCGAACGTCCTAACAGGTATACAGGGGCTCAAATGTTTTATATATCTTGACGACATTGTCGTTTTCGGAAATTCACTCAAAGACCATAATTGCAAATTGATAGATGTTTTCAATAGACTACGTCAATTTAAACTAAAACTTCAACCCAATAAGTGTGCATTCTTGCGTAAAGAAATCAACTATCTAGGCCACGTTATCACAGAAAATGGAGTTCAACCTGATCCGGATAAAGTTGTTGCTGTAAAGAATTTTCCAATACCCAAATCCGAGAAAGAAGTTAAATCATTTTTAGGTCTTGCCTCCCATTACCGACGATTCATACAAAATTTCGCAAAAATAGCATATCCCTTAAATAACCTCCTGAAGAAAAATGTTCCATTTCAATGGACGTCTTTGTGTGATGAAGCATTTTCAAATTTAAAACAAAAGCTTATCAGTCCGCCTATCCTTCAATACCCCGATTTCGAGAAAGAGTTCATTCTCACGACAGATGCCAGTCAGTATGGAATTGGGTCAGTGCTCTCTCAAGGTGAAATTGGATCCGATTTACCAGTTGCCTACGCGAGCCGAACGCTGAACAGAGCCGAGCAAAACTACTCAACTATCGAACGCGAGCTTATAAGTATTACTTGGTCAGTACAACATTTTAGACCGTACCTTTTCGGAAAAAGGTTCAAAATAGTTTCCGATCACAAGCCACTAACTTATCTCTTTTCCCATGCCGATCCGTCATCCCGTCTCACGCGTCTCAAGTTAAAATTAGAAGAATATGACTATGAAATAGTTTTTAAACGTGGTATACAAAATACTAACGCGGATTGTTTATCAAGAATTTACCAAACGAAACAAATTCAAGAGCAACAGACTTACGAAACTTACCTCAAGGATATATCGAATCAAAAATCATCAATAATCCAAATATCATAGATACCGATCAAGGTCTACACCAAAGTCCGCCTGAAGAAGACATATTTCATTTTACCGACCGAAAATTCACGTCATTATCAGAATCTGATTATCATTAATAGTACATTCGAGCTTTTAGGCCAGGATAAAAGACTCTGTCAAGTAGCACAGCTACAAATCGATGAAAGATATTTCTTATTCATTATTATTGAAGAATCAAAGACTGATAAGGCTGATTATGAGAACGTATTCTTATCTCTTCAAAATCTTAAGAAATTTTGTGTTTCAAACAATATTACTAATTTAGGGGTTTCGAGTAAAGAAATTGCAAATGAACACCTGAAATTCGAATCGATAAGAATAATGCTAAGGTATATTTTCAAAAATACCAATATTAAACTAAAAATTTATCACGATAATGTTAAAACAGAACTCTCACAAAATGAAATAGATCAAATATTGAAAGAATATCATGTAAATCCATTAGGTGGCCACGAAGGTATCCATCGATCTTATAAACGAATAAAACAACATTACAAATGGCATAATATGTACAGGGATATTAAAAAGTTCATTCGTTCTTCTGAAATGTGTCAGAAAAATAAATGTTCAAAGAAAACTAGATTACCAATGACATTAACCACAACATCCAGTAGACCGTTCGAAAAGATATTCCTAGATATTGTAGGCCCATTAAATCAAACAGAACAATTCAATAAATTTCTACTTACCTTCCAAGATGATCTAACAAAATTTTCCATTGCCATTCCGATTCCAGATCAAAGTGCCAATACAGTAGCTTACAATTTTACTACAAAAATCATATGCCAATTCGGAACACCGGCTTTCCTAGTTACGGATCAAGGAACAAATTTCCTTAGTGAAATTTTTAAGGAAACATGTAAAATTTTGAAAATAAAACAAATTCAATGTACCAGTTACCATCCACAAAGCAATGGTAGTCTGGAGAGGTCACATAGAACCTTGGTAGAATATTTACGAAGTTACATAAATAAGGATATGAACAATTGGGATGAATTTATGCCCTTCGCGACTTTTGTCTTCAATACTACTCCGCATTCATCAACGGGATATACACCATTCGAATTGCTATATGGTCATAAAGCAAACCTCCCTACTTCCTTAACCAAATCTCCCGAATTATTGTACAGCTATGACGACTATTATAATGAACTAAAATCGCGAATGCAACACTCACATGAAATAGCAAGAGAAACCTTAATAAAACGTAAAGACATCTCGAAATCTATTATGACAAAATAGCAAATCCCTTACAGATATCAAAAGGAGACCAAGTACTCCTGAAGAATGAATATACAACTCCGGGAAAAAGTAAAAAACTTCAGTCATAATTTTCAGGACCTTACAAGGTCATCTCAATAGATTCAGATACAAACTGCACTATTATGATCAAACAAAAACCAACTAAAGTACATTTCAATCGTTTAAAATTATTCAATGGCAAAATAAATGATGTAAAATAGAAAATAATACTTTTACACTAATACCTAATGGGGTACTCTTTGTTACAGAGACCTAGTCGTAAAAAATGTATACATTCAGGATATGTGTTTCCTACATCATCATTCTCCTGGACATATCAAGTAAAGCCCAAGAAACTAGTACGTATTACTACAATAATACCCGAATTCAACCCAGTCCTGGACTTTATTATGAAAAGATTGGACAACTAAACCTTTTCGACGACGAATGGAGATTGTTAACGTATCTTGAATTAAATAGTTATCATAACGAGTTCAAATCAATTTCATATTATAATAAGGAAGTTCAAAGAATCTGTTCGCTAGCTAAACAACGCCATATCGAGTCAACAGAATGTAATACGTTTCTTAAAGTTTTGGACTATTCTATTGACACTATAGTGAATCATGATAAACTTATTATGGAAATGTTAGGTGTTGATATTAAAGTAAGAAAAATTTCAAAACGAGGTTTATTTAATTTTGTTGGATCTGCATCAAAAACACTTTTTGGCACATTAGACGCAGAAGATGCAGAATATTATGATAGCCGAATAGAAAAACTAAAAATAGATGAAAAGCATATTACTACCCTAATGAAAGAGCAAATGTCCATCGTAAAAGGTACCATCTATGCAACAAACAAGACTACATTTCAATTTGAACGAAATATTAGAATGTTAGATATTAAACTGAATGAATTGCAAGATATTGTCAGTAATATTAGCAATAATCAAAGTAGAGTAGATTTAAATTTTCAGATTTCCAAAAATATATTACAGTTTCCTGTATGATTTTCACTTACAATGGGTTTACAAAACCGCGACACGTGTTTCGCTATTACAATAGCTTCTTCAAGCAAGATCTTGCTTGAAGAAGCTATTGTAATAGCGAAACACGTGTCGCGGTTTTGTAAACCCATTGTAAGTGAAAATCATACAGAAAACTGTAATATATTTTTGTTAATATGAATTTTCATCAAGTATCGGCCAGTTCAATTAAATTTTTCAGATTTCATTGAAAATAAATGAATTGGTTACCATTTTAGATTTAATGAGAACAACTTTCAAGGAACAACAAGAAAATTTGTTAGATGTTATTATGTATGCAATTAGAGGATCACTTCATCCTTTGGTGATTAGCCCAATACGGTTGATCAAAGAATTATCAAATCTTCAAAGTTATACAAATAAACGTAACTTTCCTGTCAGCCCGCTGATGGAAAATACTCATATTTTATACAATTTATTGAAAACTAATGTTTATTACTATAGAAATAAAATTGCTTTTGTATTATTAGTTCCTTTAGTGGATTCACGCACATATGATATCATGAAAATTTCAAGCCTTCCCACATTAATAACTGAAAATAAATATGCATTTATCATGCCTCAAAAACCTCTTTTAATTATCGATGCTATGAAACAACATTTTTTATGATGAACGAGTTAGAATTGTCAACATGCAAGACTCCAATACAAAAAACTTATGGTTGTATTCGGGTTCACAACAAAAACAGTTCAGGAACGGTTCGAAATAGTTGCACTGTTGAGGCGTGAAGGGTTTGTCGCGAATATATCTACATTAATTGGGTGGGTGACTATTTTTGACTGTCCTAGAACAGTACTTATTGCGAACCCGAATGCGGCTTATATTTGCGAGCAAGCAAAACCTATTCTGCTAGTCCACCTTCATGGCGGATGCGAATCGACTATGTTCGTGCCGACGAACGAAATCCCAAAATCTTGCGAAAAGAGAATTATTCAACTGAATTATCCAATTTTCATTCAACTGTCAAATCAAAATTCTTGGCTATATGCAGTACCGAGTGAAGAATATATAAATATAAACTGTAACCACCATGATAAAAGAATTTCAGTTAAGTTGTATGGCACTGGAATATTTCAAATAAATGCAAATTGTTCAGCTTTTACAAGAACATTGATTCTTACTCCTCATCAACAATATACGAACGAAATATTAATTAGCTACGTTCCACCGCTGAATATTGAAAATGAAATACATTTCAATGTTAGTCTATTAGCTGAAGTTAAAATTCCTAAACTAAGTACTCCAAGAATTGTCCAGTCAAATGATATGAAGGCACTTGTGAAAATGAGTCAGAACCTTGAGCTATTAGATTTCCAAGAGAGTAATGCTGACACTTCAACGTTGTATTACAAGCAGCTCACTTTCCACGACATTTTAGTTTATTCAGTGTTAGCACTTATTTTATTAGTAATTCTCGGTTACTGTCTTAGGTCAAGAATAATGCGAATATTTAGGAATGTTTTAAAAACAAACAACATAATTTCTGAAACACAGCCGTCAGCTGAATTGGAGTTGCAAGATAATGTTGTGTACGAGGGAAGTGCAGAAAATTGTACCAACCCGAGATACAATTTTCAAAATTAGGGGGGAGACATTATTATTAAAGACCACTGTTGTATTTTGAGGGTTGAAGATCAGAAATAAAACTTGTTCAGCTATCTTCACTTTAGGTCGTCTACTGATAACTCAGAATTCAGTAAGTTACAAAATGCCGGTAGGCAAAATAACAGAAGTACACAGGTACGGTATCGATAATGTTATAATAATGATGACTGACCCCGTTTCAATGAGTCAATTCTATTTTATAGCTGACGCTCAAGAGACGCATGTTCGTCATTAGGACGCTGTCGCGTGGTGATTCTAACCAATAGAAACTTGACATGCATAATAATATATGTAGCACAATAATAGTCAGCAGTTCAAGTTCGATTTTGAAATACAGAGTATCAGCTATAAGTAGAAAATTAGGATTGTTTGCAATATGACATCATGATTGAAAATATAATATTTAAACAGTAATAACAGTAGCACCTCGTAGAGGGTGTGAAGGGTACTTCACAACACTGATCAAGGACCGCAGGCTGGATATATCTATAAGAGATTGCCTGAGATAATTAAACATCTAGTTTTGGCTGAGGTTCATATACAAATATTTATTGTTCATTTCGAATGTATGTTGTTACGAACGCCGCCGCTGGGCCCTATTAACATATTTCAACGACCTGTGTAAAGTGCGATCCCGAGAGCACTCGTCGCCTTCCGAGGCGAATTCTTGAAGAAGCTAGCAGAACTAGAGGTGTTTTCTGGCGCTGTTGTATTTAAAACGTATTCGTCGCCCCATCTTCCTCTCACTATCTGGCTGTCCGTATGTGAGAGAGAAGGAGACAGACGAATACGTTTTAAATACATGAGCGCCAGAAAACACCTTAGTTGTTTCCGAGCTAATAGGCGCGATGTTCTAGACGCTCTGATTTTGAAAGTTCGAGGCGCGAATGGAACATCTAAACTTCTAAATGAATCGATCAGACTAGATAACGTTATATTTTCTTAACCATCGCCAATATGAGAAAGGGGCCGTTTCTCTATAAAGAGCCAGAGCCAAGAATTAAACAGGGACATTCAAATTCAAACAGTTGTAATAGAACATTCGAGATAGTAAAACAATGATATTCAAACAGTTTTATTAGAGCAGTAAAACAATGATATTCGAAACTTTGTAATGATAAGACATTTGAATTAAACAGAACGATCAAACATTATTAGACATTCAAAATTCAAGAAATTGTAAACAATTGTATTCGAACAATGGTAATCAAGAAGTTCAATTGTTATAACTTCATTCGCAGATTACTGATATCATCTCAACAATACTTTATTAATTCCGATGAAACAGAAAGATTTGGAGAGCGTTCCGATGTAAAGTAATAAATAAATAAACTTTCAGAAGTGATAAAGCAAACTGTGCCGCAAGATTTCGCCACTTGAGTTTAATCATGCGTACGTTATTATTTTAATCAAATGTGATGAATTTCAACAATGGTCAATGAGTCTCGAATTCGTGAATAAGAATTGGCTTTGATGAACTGCATGCTCATGTATTAATGGTAACTCTTGTATTTTTTGTTTTCGACCCTGGGTAACTTAATAGTTGCTTTAGTCCTGCTGTAATAAATGTAATGTTGTTTTCGCCTTATGATATCATTTCCGCCATGATATCACTATCCAAAAATCTATCGTGTCTAGCCTGGGTGTTTTAACACCCAAGGACCGCTCGCCTTATCTCCAAACAAATAATGCCCATGCCACGACATTATACTCAGGTGCGATATTGATATTGAATTGTTCCTGTGTTGAATATTGTGTATCATCTATAGTTTGAAACACCCAGTCTAGAAAATTATAGCTCAGGTTTTTCATTATGCAAAATGCATATATGGCTCTCAATCATATCAGACACGACTTAAATACAAAAATTGCTTTGCACAACTCGATGTTTTATCAAGGAACATATATACCAATATTTGAAGATTCAAAGTGGTACCATCAGGTTCATCTACCAATCGACTGGTTCTGAAATGACGAATATATCCACAGCGAGTGCTATCCATCAAAGACAATCATTAAGAATATGATAGAGCTCTCATTATGTTTTAAATCATAGTACTCTTCGAAATGATGGCAAACTCTCTTGGACTTGTAACACGTTTTTCCAATAAAGACATTCTGTAGCCAGGATACATTTCCATGACTGTTTAGAAGAGGTTGAAGAACGTCTCTTTTTTCAAGCGGTCTCCCAACATATTGGCTGATAGACTATGGGTTGAGGTTCTGGCCGAACGCCTGCGACTGCGACTGATGGATTTCCTAGATGGTTGTTCATAAAATAAATGAAAATCATCATCATATACTATACATATCTATTGCAGAACATCTCACATTGCAAATGACAGCCTATGTATGGGCTCGGAATATCTACCACTGCGAATGATAGATTTCCTAACTCATAGTTCATAAAATAAACGAAAATCCGTCTATTGCCGAACATCTCGCATTGGTACTAATGACCCTAGAAAATCATTGTGGAAAAATAAACGATAATATTATATACCTAATATCTCATCTTTTTCTCCTGAAAATAAAGTTGAAAAGTGCTTAATATTAGTGATAAATGAATTCACATGTGTTCTCCATTGCACAGAAAGCAACAATAACAATAATTGATGGAAAACGCACGGACGGTGGCATTGTGGCATTACCTCCTATGTGTGGGACCGAAAACACATTTTCTTTAGTTTTGTGCATTAAACCATGGTCATTCAGTACAAAATAACGGCTGTACTAGATCTAGTAATATAGAGGACGGGCCGCTGAAATATAATTGGTCAGATAAAATCAACGAACTTGATCCTTGTCTAATATGTCCCGTTGACTCTAGCTAACTTATGAAAAGAAGAAGAAAGCCTTCGTCCTTCTCCTAACCTTACATATATAATGTGTTCAAGTAACAAGTGGCCGTCACAACACAACCGTTCTCTAGAAATTAAAATTAGTTATTTTCAATAATGGGTAAAAAAAAGCGTGGTCGGGCAGTTAAAAAAAATATCAATAACAATGGCATAGAACCTGATGAAATTGTGCAAGCTCCACATTCATTTGTTATTCACAAAGGATTACCTGGAGGAAGTACTTCTGAATTAACGAAAGATTTCAGAAAAGCGATGGAACCATTCACAGCTTCTTCTTTGAAAGTATGATTGAGTTTATATTGAAAATTAGATACTATATTTATATTGTTTCATTTCAGGAGAGGAAAAAGAATACGATTAAAGATTTTGTGTCGGTGGCAGGTCCATTACATGTCTCTCACTTATCGATATTTTCCCAGACAGATATGGGAATGTACTTGAAAATCTTGCGCCTCCCCAGAGGTCCAACATTAACCTTTAAGATACACAACTTCACCTTATCTAAAGATGTAGTTTCTTCACTTAAGAAACAGCGAGTTGTTCAGGAAGCCTTCAAACATTCACCACTCATTATATTGAACAGTTTCAGTGGAGAAGGAATGCAGTTGAAAATGATGGCATCAATGTTCCAAAACATGTTTCCCACAATAAATTTAACAACAGTTGATTTGAACACTGTTAAACGATGTGTTTTGATGAATTATAATCCAACCACTAAGTTATTAGATTTCAGGCACTACAATATCAAAATCATACCAGTTGGTGTGTCCAAAGGGGTCAAGAAAGTAGTGCAAGGAAAAGTTCCTGATTTATCAAAGTGTAATGATATAACAGAGTTTTTCACCAAGTAAGTGAATATAATTTTATAGACTATTAATCTAGATTATATCATTTCCTTGATTTCAGATCTGGCATAATGTCTGAGAGTGAGGCAGAAGATGATCCAATGAATCATGTAACAGTTTCACAGAAAATTGCATCTAGAGGTAACATAGAAATGGGGAAATCATCTATAAGGTTAAGCGAACTAGGCCCTCGGCTCACTTTACAATTGATCAAAATCGAAGATGGATTGTTAGATGGAGAAGTTTTGTATCATGACTTGATTCACAAAACCGAGGAAGAAAAGGAGCAAATCCAAAGAAACAGAGAACTGAAAAGGTCAGAATTCACTAGGCAATTAATTTTTAATAGTTAAAATATATACTTGGTGTCGTCATTTGGGGAAATAGTAACCATGTACAACAGATCTATATTCAAGGAGTCATTAGAACTGCTTAGCCTTGATTTTTGACAATCATGTAGAGGAAAATTCAGGCAATTGGTCATACTAATATTACCAGGAATCTACATATGTGTGTAGAATTTTTGTTCAAAAAAAGGATAAATTTGACAAATTCAGGCCACATGAACTCAACACACGAAATGTGGACTCAAATATACCAATACATAGGCTAATGCAGATTGAAAGTGCTCCTTCATATTCATGTATCAAGTTCTTTAATGAATTACCAACAAACATCAAAACCAAAACAAGTTTTGAAGATTTCAGAAACTTGGTGGAACTCATTTTGAAAACAGAACCATATGTCATAGAGGAATTTATGGCCTGCAATATTTTTAAAATGCAATTTCAATATGTGGTATTTGTCGAATATACCTTTTATTTTGTTTTATTACGACATATGTTGAGACGCCTGTTCATTTAATTGCGAACTCTTTATATTAATTATATTATGAATTGCAATTCTCTGAAAATATATATTTACACAACTGACAACCAGATAACGAGTGGTAATCTGAAAAACAGAGAATTGGAATTTCAAATAACTCCCAAACAACACTATTAAACCATTTTTTTATTTCCTGGGATACCAACCCAGTGGTGCTAATAGTGAGTCACTTATTGCTGAATCTTTCTCTTTCTAGAAAATTGAAGGAAAAGCGTAAGAAAATACAGGATGAAAACATTAAAGTAAAAGATCAGGCCAAACAAGACCACAAAGAGAGGTCTTTGAAAGGCATGCCTAAAAATGCTTCTGAAGAAACCAGAGAGGAAGTTGCAGAGGATGATGATGCTGAGTACTATAAGCAAGATGTTGGAGAAGAACCAGACAAAGGTAACTTTTTTCTTGTAAACATCATTATTATGTCTTTTTTTGCCAAAGTGCATTATTTTTTAATGAAACATTTGTTTCGAATCACAGGTAGTGATACATTTTTTTTTCAGATCTATTTCCTGCACGAACTGGCATCAAAAGAAAATTTGGGGCTTCTTATAACGAAAACAAAAAGTTGAAGGCAGCATTACCAAAAAGGTATTCAACAGAAAATCACCTTTCAAAAATGCAAATAGCAATATTAAAAAAATTAATAAATGAAATAAAAATATATTTCAATTTCCCAACAAATATATCCATTTATAGGACAATACAAAAATAGAGATGAACTACACTTTAATACATTGAATACAATAGGGAAAAAAAGTGAATTTAATATGTTCATAATGAATATTCGACAGGATAGTAGACAATTTGTCACTGTGAATGTCAGAATCAGCACAATACATATTGAAGTTGATACACATCACCATAATAGGTGAGTTATCACCTAGGTTGGTTCTCTGGTAAGTAAAAAGTAACATCTTCTTCGTGTTATTGTTTGTGGTATATTAAAATTCAATTTGCCTAAAATTTCAGAAACATCCAAGAAACCATGTACTACCTCGAATAAAAATTCAATACTCTGGTTAATTCTTCTTTTGACCAAGGAGGGTATATTAAATATTTCTAAAAGAAGCGCTTGGCCAGTACCTCTGATCGGATATCTGCCATTAACCTTGAAAGACGGGAATTTCAAAAATCTTCTTTGTACATTTTCCAGAGCAGAAATGTGCACATTATACCTTGGAATCCACACCTGAGTACAATATTCTAATTTAGAACGAACCAAAGAAAAATATAGAATCTTGATGGCTGAAATATTCGTGAATGATTTACATTTACGAATGAGAAAACCTAAATTTTTCAAACTTAGTAATAATGATAACCATCTTTAATCACAAAAAAGTTAACAATTTTCATGAACAAACAATTGTAACTATATAGGAAACAGTGTCAAAGAAAAAATTTTCAAATTTATTCTAGCTATACATCTAAAAAATAATGATTCACTTGTCTAGGTTGACACTGTGCTATGTACATGAGCTGCAAACGCCAATTTATTATCAAATAAAATTCCTAAATCCTTAACTTCTACATAAACTGAAAGAGGTATATTATCAGGAGTAATTACACAAGTGCCCGACTCCGAAGGAGGAGGGCTCTTTCAACAAAATATGAAAATAACCGAATGCAGTTTTTACTGACAACATGCTTGAATGGAAAATCATCAGGTTTATTTTGATGCACGAGTGTAATTCGGTAGAATATTTCCGGAGTTGAAACAACGACGTTTAAAATTTAGTATTTATGCCTGTTAAGATGACAAATGTACATTTTAACAATCGTATAGATACACGGACCGAGCGAGTAGTTTTCGATACCTACCGGGTATTTACCAGTCCGAAAATGTCCCTCCGGGAATTTATCGCTGTAATTGATCGAAAATGTCCCGCTTCATATGGGATTTTCAACATAGGATGGAAATATTCAAACATATAAGAGAACTCCACTAGGGACATGTTACGACTGAATGAACACACATTGCATTTCGCTACATTCATATAAAGTTTATTATTGGAACACCAACTTTCAACAATTTCCAGTTGAGACTGCAGAAACTCGCAATCTTGCAATGAGGTGATGCAAGAGTAGATTTTAAGATCATCTGCGAATAATAGATGACCACATTCCAATGTATTCGTTAAGTCGTTGGATAGATAGATAGATAACTTTATTCAAAGAATTGTACTTGTACATTTTACATACACAACCACAATTAGGTGAACCGGCGTCAAGTTCGTGGTGTTTAGCCACCATATGCTAAACAAACAAAAATAAGTATAACATGAAATATATAAAGTTGGTTAAAATGGAATAATTCAATTCAGAAAAACATACATGTTAAAATTTTCCAGTCAAACTGATGAAATATATTTAAAAAAAAGGGATATACAATGATGATATGAACAGAAATAGCAAACACTCACATATATAGATACGTTAATATGTTCATTCCTCTGAATTTGCCTCTACAGGACTGCCTTTTATTGTTTCCTAACAAAATTCGTAGTGTTCTCTTTTGTACCAAGAAAACAATTCGTGCTTCCCAGCTTCCCCAGAAAATGATTCCAAAGCGTAATAGAGGATGGAAGTTTGAAAAATACACAGTTAATGAACAAATTAAACAAGTGGCCCCAAATTGAAAGATTGATTTTTTCAGCATAGTGTTGAAAATAACAGCCAGCGGTTCTGAGAATAATCTGAAGTAATCCCTCAGTAAGAAACTTGGTATAAGAACATAACCTGTGGTTATTTTGTTTGGAAATTTACGTAGTACAGTTTGTATATCAGTAACTGAGAGTTCTATTAAAGAAATATTATTTGTTGGTAGGAAGGAAGATTGATGTGCCTGTGTTCTTAATGAAAAAACATTACGAAAATGGTTGGCAAATCCATCGACAATATTCTGAGGTGTATCGTAATGGGTGTCACCTGATCGCATTCTATTAGGAATTCTGCTCTTTACTTTGAATAAAGTTCCAGAAACTTTTTGGGTTATTACAGATGTTTCCCTCGATATATTGAATATGATTAGCGTAAGCTAGTCTGTTTTGTTTTCAATATAATTGCATAGTCGTGGAAAGTTCTGATAACAAACATTGCCTCTGCTTTTTTTGTAACGAGCCAAGTAATAATCCTTAAGTTTCAAGCAATAAATAAATAAATAACGTTATTTATCGAGCGCAAGCACCCAACAGGCCATCGACCGAAGTCCTTCAGCCTATTGTATTACAATAATTGTTTGAAAGAGTATAATATATGTAAATGTGTTGAAAATGTACAGTTCAAAATGAATGAAAAAAAAAAAAAGTTCAAATGGGTCTTCATCCACGGCAATTTTCACCCTATCCAGCGGCATCTGCAATATCGTTAAGACATTCCCATAAAGTTCTTCTGGGGTGCTGGAATTTGGAAACATGATTTTGAGGTCTTTGTAGTATAGCGGGTTGTATGATGTCTAGGTTATCGGGTTTATTTGCAAATTTGCTGGACAATTCTTGGAGTCTAGTTGATATAGGAGTGATGTTGGTGAGGGAATAGAGCAGAGCATTGGGGGAGTTATGAAGAATATTCCTTGGATGTCTTATTCTTGTAATTGTTCGTAAGGCACTTCTTTCCGAAATTTCCAAGTTGTTCCTGGCAGGGGTTCTCAGATTCAGAAAAAGGGGGTGTCCATATTCTAGGAGAGGTCTACAAATGCTCTTGTAGATTTTGGCAGCATTTCTTAGGGAGATTCCTTGATTTTTATATGTGAGTGCACGAAAGTGTTTCGCTCTTGCTGTCGTCCTCTTCTTCAAAGACTGAGTGTGTGTGTTGAAGTTGAGCTTCTGGTCGAAAGTTATTCCTAAATACTTCACTGACGGGAGGAGGCGTAGGTTTTTATTGTGAATTCGAAGGGCAGGTGATCCTGCGGAGATGCGATGATTGAAAATTATGAATTGGGATTTATCAGGGTTAATTTGGATTCTCCATTTGCAGAACCAGTTGCTCATGTGGTCAATTCCACCACTGAAGCGTTCCGACCGAATCGAAAGCTTGGCTTGTATATTGTCAACCTCACATTTGTGTTGTTAGGGTTTTATAACATTTTCGAACAATTATCAATGCCCTTGGGTTATTACTACTGATAAATTTTATTAATATCGGATGAAAGCAAGATCAGAGTAGTTTTAAACGTTCGTTCCTGCAAAATTCAGTTGATTACTCTAAAACTATCTGAACATCAAATGGCTGCCTACACCACTTTTCCATCTACTTTTTTTTAAAGGTGCAAAAAACAGTAAGCCTATTCACTGAAATTATTTTGGTAATTATCCAAATTCTCCGTTTATATTTGTTGAGAATAAGGGAATGTAGATTGCTGATCAACGAAGCATTTAGACGAATTTGATAGGGGAAATGTAAGTTCTGAATAATTAAGACCTTGCTAGGGTCGTATCTTCAAATGGAATTAAAGGTGCCCCAATTTCAGTTCAGAAGCAGAAATGCTCAGTCTAGAAAGTTTACAAAGGTGTATCACTTGAACTGTATATCAATCGACAGTTTGAATTTACCGCCAAGAAATGACATTATACAAGCCAAGCTTTAAATCAAGGTTACGAAAAATTGACCCAAAAGATCAAAGGGACCGCCTTTAAGTTGCGCTTCTGTGTAGATAGGGTGTTCTGTGATTCCACTCTGCAAGTTGTGCACCACTTTTTGGACACTGGAATCGTGAGATATCAAGGCCGTGTCATCTGCGTATTGCAATAGATACGTTTTGGAATGTTCGAGATTTGGGTGAATGGGAATATGGCAACTGTAAATGTTGTACAGCAGCGGGGATAGAGGGGAACCTTGGGTAACACCTTGCTGGGGATGGAAAATATTTGAAAAATTGCAATAAATAATTTCAGAAGTATACCAGTTGGGAAATTTACGATTGCTCGGTCTGAACCGAGGCACGAATAAGTCTTAAGATCGAGTAAAGTTTGTTGTTAAATGCATCTACCATCTCGTTAATATCATCTATACGAAGGTAGTAGTCCATACTGAAAGTGGAAGACCAATTTTATTGAAAAAGGAAACACAAAGTCATCTCCACAAAATATTTAATTCTTAAAGGAACAATGTCCTAGTTAAGACATGTTTCGAACATATATATATGTTCATCTTCAGTTAGGTACAAAAATCGAGGAAAGTTGGGAGATCAAAAAAAAATATATATATATATATATAATATATATATATATACAAAACTCGGGAATTATATTTGGGACAGCAGCAAAAGCGAAAGTGTACTCTTATAACAATATATTTCCAATATTTCGACAATCGATTGTTGTCATCATCAGGGAGCTACAAAATAAAATTAATGAATGAAAACATGACATAGAATTTTTATCCTTACTTACATTGTTAGTGAGGATGGTCGCATGAGATGGTTAAAGAAGTCAGATGACACATAGTAAAATTGTTATAAAACATTGATACGTATCAGTACAACACATAAACACATTAAAAACTATAATACACCGCGGGCATATCTGACAGACGACAGTAAATGACAGTTGTCAATCCAGCCTGCTGGACAAACAAACCTGATTTACCTATGCTAAGTGTGTGTTTATGTCATATTTTAAAATCTTTTTTCTCAATAAAGGCTCAATTTTGTGCGATTGTGAAATGTGGAAGTAATAGCGGCAGACATAATGTTTCATTCCATCGATTCCCTTCTACTTTCGACAGTAGAAAAAAAGGTTAATCCTCTTGCTGAAGAGAGATGTGAATTGTGGATTCAGGCAACTGAAGACCAGATTTAACTTTTTATAAGTTGAAATGGGCAACGGTGTGTTCAAAAAATTTTGTAGGAGATATTTTCAAAGAATCTAGGAAACATATAGGCAACATAATTTTTTTTTTCATTTTAGGCAAGCCAAGTGCACTCAAAGATGTTGACAATATGGACTGGGTACCGAATCAATTACTTGGCTACAAAACAAATATCAATGCAGTTCAAAGTATTCAGAGATTGTACCGTAGGGAGCAGCGTGATAAAAATGAGATGAATCAAATATTCCAGTTGATATGGATAAAATTGATGATGATTCTTTGTGTGAGTGATCCAGCTGTTCAAAACTTGAATATTATTGATGAGCAAAATCGAACTCTGAATGATATAAATTAGCCAATTGAAGAAGTGGAACATACACAAAACTCTGGTGAACACCTATCTCCCCATATTGATTTCGAGTTACAGAATTGTTATCGTGAAATCCATCATCTCCGGAAAACTCTGCAGACTTAATCATTCACATTGGAAAGTTTAAAGCACAACTCATCTAAATGCCTTTTTTATATAACACCCTGAATCTGTTCTTTCAAAATTATTATTTATTAAAGTACATTTTCAGTATTCTTTTCACAAGCTTCACTCCAATTTTTCTAATCCATTTAGATATAAACATATTGTATGAATCCAAACTTTTATAGCCTTTGAAGTCTTCTGTGCATGCACTCTCATATACAAAATAGGTAATAATGTCATACAACATGTCATGAAACTTTAGGAAAGTTTTTGCACAGCATTACTACAATTCCCAAATTTCAATAAATAAGGATCACATCCATCACTTCCCTTCAGTTTCTCTAAATATCTCTTCTAGATATCCATAGACAAGGTGTTGAAATAATCACTTTTATCAGCCACTTCACATACAATTTCCTTGCAAGCGGGAAGAATAATGATTATAGATTGCAATATATAGACATTTACATATGTCAGGTACACTAAGGGTATACCAAAAATTAGGGTAAACCCGTAATTTCTTCATAATTACGATTATAATCTCATCAAATTACCATTGTTGCTTATGTAAGTACGGTTTGTTTGTCCAGCAGACTGATTGACAGTTGCCTTTTGACGTCACATGCCCGCCGTCTATCTTCTTATTTTAATGAAAAAGGTGCAGTGACAAACACCATGTGGAAATGATGAAAAGGAATGAAAATTTTGTGGTTATAAAGGCGCTAAAAGTCATTTGTCAAAAATGTCAAATGTCACTGAATTATTGCTGAGACACAATTTGGCCTTAGCCGCTGAGACCTCATTACCATTACAGGTGCTGCAATGAGGTCTCAGCGGCTAAGGCTGGATTCAGACAGATCCGAAATCTGATCGTACGACGATCTGATCGCTTTTTGATTGGTCTAAATTGGTTTAAATTAGAATTTAGACCAATCAGAAAGCTATCTAATCGTCGTACGATCGCTTTTCGGATCTGTCTGAATCCAGCCTAAGGCCAAATTGTGTCTCAGCAATAATTTTTCAATGACATTTGACATTTTTGACAAATGACTTTAGCGCCTTTTTAACCACAAAATTTTCATTCCTTTTCATCATTTCCACATGGTGTTCGTCACTGCACCTTTTTCATTAAAATAAGAAGATTATAGTTTTTAATGTGTTTATGTGTTGTACTGATACGTATCAATGTTTTATAACAATTTTACTATGTGTCATCTGACTTCTTTAACCATCTCATGCGACCATCCTCACTAACAATGTAAGTAAGGATAAAAATTCTATGTCATGTTTTCATTCATTAACATTATTTTGTAGCTCCCTGATGATGACAACAATCGATTGTCGAAATATTGGAAATATATTGTTATAAGAGTACACTTTCGCTTTTGCTGCTGTCCCAAATATAATTCCCGAGTTTTGTTCTTAACTTGTCAGCAAAGACTTCCTCTCCCCTCTCTCTCTCTCTCTCTCTATATATATATATATATATATATATATATATATATATATATATATATATATGTTCGAAACATGTTTTAACTAGGATATTGTTCCTGTAAGAATTAAATATTTTGTGGAGATGACTTCGTGTTTCCTTTTTCAATATCATCTATGTTTAGAAGAAAGTTTCAATTCACCTGTGCAAGAGACTGATAAAGATCTACAAAATTCGCTTTCCTGAAATTATATGGTTTGTTTAAGTCATTACTGCGGAAAACGGAATGGGAGTTGGATTCTCTTGAAGTAAATTCAATATTGAGTAAAGGATGATGGCTGTCCTCAGTGACAAATGGAAATAACTCCCTTTTCACTTCAACAGACCTATCACTTACAACAAGATCCAACAAACGACCGTAAGTATTCAAAATAGGATTATTTTTACTCAATGCATTAAAATCTAAGAAATTGTTTAAAGTTTCATATTTTGTATCACCCATGACATCACCCGTAACATTGGCAAAGTTTGTTATATTAAAATCTCCTACAATGATAATATTTTTTCGACTAATGATAATACTTTCGAATAGTGAGGTGGTATGTAAATGAGATATATATACTTATATGAACCAGAAAGTGGCCAAAGAGACACTTACATCCAACTGTATCGATGAAAGAAATACTATTATTCAGAACGGTCAAGTCTAAAGCTCCAACAGTAAATGTAGATCTTGCTGCCAGAAAGACCCCGCCTCCTTTAGAAGTATTAGATTCAGTGAAGTCTCGATCGCTAAAAGTGCTTCCCAGAAACTTGGTTTTCTATTTCGTGCGAAGAAATACTTCACTTCTCGTCAGCTCCTACTGATCTACAAGGCTCAGATACGACCTGTCATGGAATACAGTTCTCATGTGTGGAGTTCGGCACCAAAACATTCATTGAGGCTTCTCGATTCCATTCAGAGAAAGGCAATTCGTCTTGTTAATGAATCTTCGCTCACTTCATTGGAACATCGTAGAAGGGTCGGAGACTTGTCTCTCTTCTAGAGATACTTTCACGGTCGATGCTCTTCCGAATTGTTATCAATCGTTTCCCCCTTGGCAATATCTACACGGATGACTCAACGAGTACAGAATTCCCACCCCCATGCTGTGAATTTGGAGACCTGTCGAACTTCTCTTGCTCAGGGATATTTTTTCAATAGAACAGATGAGCTTTGGAGCTCCTTGCCAAGAGAGGTTTTTCCTGAGGCTCACAAACTTCAGAAAGTCAAAGGAAATGTTATTTCATATCTCCTGTCCCTTGATTCACGTGGTGTTCTTCGAACATCAGAGGGCTTCCCTTTCGTGTGAATCTGCATATATGAAAAAAATATATACAACATTATCCGGAGAGAATGAATCCTACCAAGCCAATGAAGTTAAACTCCGCTGACAGCAAATCAACAAAACGAATCAGTTTCAGTATATTAAGCCCTCGCACATTTTGAAAGTTTAGTTTACCGAAACTAATTTTGGGACTCCTAGAACATATCTCAGTAGGTAAGTAAGTTGGTGATTCCACTAGCCCTTTCAGTATCCAATTCATTTTTAACTGCTCGAAAAGCTTCTATCCGGCGCTGAGTGTGGTCTTCAGAGATATGAATACCATTGAATTGATTATTGTTTCTCAAATTCTTGGCCTTTCTTATAAATGAGCGAACCACATCATTAGAAGCTAATTTAATTTTGAGAGGACGAGGAGAGGTCCTAGATGGATCAAATCTACCGAGCCGTGTAGGCGCGATATCAATATTTGTTTGAGGTGAGAGAAAATTGAGTTCGGAAAAAGTTCCATTCTTGTCATGTTCCTTGCGTTGTTCAGGTGTATAATCGTTAGGACTCTCTTTCAGACCGAAAATAATCAGGTTGGTTTTTCTGGCTTCCCTCTCGGAGACCTCCTGAATGATCTCTTCCATGTCCATTGGACCGGGTGTTGTGTTTTGATTGAGGGTTTCCTTAATATCAGCAAGGTCCTTTTTGAGAGATACATTCAATGATCGCAGCTCATTCAAGGTTCCTGCCGTATCGGTACAGCTAACACAGGTCCGAGAAAGGCCTCGTTTACTTGAAAGTGGTTGACAATGTTCCTTGGTGAATGGTAGTGGTTCGGACTTCCATTGTCTATATTTTTAACTCTATTGAAACCTGTGGGACTTTCGATTGCTGGTATCTGCGATCGTCATCACCTAGACAATGGAAGTCCGAACCATTAATCGATCGTAGTTCCGACGTAGTTAGTTCTACACAAGAATGAAGAAAGGAGTCTTTGCATATTGCACAAGTGATAGATTTATGTTCTTCTACTTTTTGGTTGCAACAGACACATGTCGCGATAAAGCCATTTTGATGAAATGAAATTTCAATTCAGGATCTGGCAATCACGCACAGATAATGATACGAGAAAAGAAAATTTGAAAGAAAACAAAAATTATTGATAGGAATAATAAATTCAAGAAAATAAATAAGGTGAAGATAAAACTAATTCCCAAAACAGGGATCATAGACCGATTGGTGGAAAAACTATAAAACAATGGAAAAGAAAAAATTAAATATCTAAAATAAACGAATTGATGTATTAAAATGTTTTACAAAGAAAGTTATTTGATTTCAATTTTCTCTTCATGCCTCAAATGATTATCTTTTCTGATTTTTGCCTCTCTCATACTCCTTCCTTTCCTTGTTTCCTCCCTTGCTGTATAAGTAATATTTCTCCCGGAAGTCAGTTATATTGCTATGAATGGTGTTTAATTCTTCTTGATTTGGATGCCGAACTTTTTCAAACGTGAGTAACATCCGAGAAGTGATTTTAGACAGTGTTTTTTCAGAGTTTGCAGTCAATTTCAAACAAGGGTGTGATGGTAGACCACTTTCATTGTAGTCTTTCCTATAACAGATGGTATATTTTATACTAATCGAAAAGGCTAAAATAATGCAAACAAATTTTCATACACTGTCAAAAAAATGCAAGTGCTCTCTGCTATCAAAGAGTGTAGACTGAGTATAGAACTATTGCATGAAGGGATCAGATATTGAGGATACATCCATGCTGTGAGGGCAGTTCAAACTGGGTTTAATGTGATACAATACTTCCGTAAACTCAATTTTTGGGACTTATCAAAATAAGGTTCACCATGAATCTTTTCCTAGAGATCAATTACACTAACACCAAACTCATATTTTTGCATTCGACGCGCATTTCGCCAACAAGGTTAGCATCTTCAGAAGAAAATTTATACCAAATCTAAAGCCTAGGGTAAGCTGTTTATATTTATTTACAACGGATCTTTATTCAAAAAGGAGTCATTAGAATCATGCTTAGTCTTGATTTTTCAGTCATGCAGAGGAAAATTCAGGCAATTGAGCATACTAACATTACCAGGAATCTACATATGTGTGTAGTATTTTTGTTCAAAAACATGATGAATTTGAGAAAAATTCAGGCCACATAAACTTAACACAAGAAATATGGACTCAAATATACCAATACATAGGCTAATGCAGATTGAAAGAGCTCCTTCATATCAAGTTCTTTAATGAATTGCCAACAAACATCAAAACCAAAACAAGTTTTAAAAAATTCAGAAACTTGAAACTTATGTAAAAAACAGAACCATATATCATAGACGAATTTATGGCCTGCAATTTCAATATGTTGTATTTGTCGAATATACCTTTTGTTTTATTAAGACATATGTTGAGACGCCTGTTCATTTAATTGCGAACTCTTCATATTTATTATATTATGAATTGGAATTCTCTGTAAATATATATTCACACAACCGACAACCGGATGACGAGTGGTAATCTGAAAACCAGAGAATTTGAATTTCAAATAACTCCCAAACAACACTATCAAACCATTTTTTTTATTTCCTGGGATACCAACCTAGTGGTGCTAATGGTGAGTCATTTATTGCTGAATCTTTCTCTTTCTAGAAAATTGAAGGAAAAGCGTAAGAAAATACAGGATGAAAACGTTAAGGTAAAAACTAGGCCAAACAAGATCACAAAGAGAAGTCTTTGAAAGGCATGCCTAAAAATGGCTCGGAAATGAAGAAAGCTTCTGAAGAAACCAGAGAGGAAGTTGCAGAGGATGATGGTGCTGAGTACCATAAGCAAGATGTTGGAGAAGAACCAGACAAAGGTAACTTTTTTCTTGGAAACGTCATTATTATGTCTTTTTTTGCCAAAATGCATTATTTCTGAATTAAACATTTGTTTTGAATCACAGGTGGTATTACATTTATATTTTTCAGATCTATTTCCTGCACGAACTGGTATCAAAAGAAAATTTGAGGGGTTCTTATTCCAAAAACAAAAAGTTGAAGCTACTGAGGGCAACATTACCAAAAAGGTATTCAACAGAAAATCACCTTTCAAAAAAGCAAATAAAAATAATGATGAAGAAAGGAAATTTGAAAGAAAACACAAATTCGATAGGAATAATAAGTTCAAGAAAATAAATCCAACGGTAAAGATAAAACTAATTCCCAAAACAGGGATCATAGACCGATTGGTGGAAAAACCATAAAACATTGGAAAAGAAAAAATGAAATATCTATAATAAACGAATTGATGTATTAAAATTTCTTACAAAAAAAAAGTCATTTGATTTCAATTTTTTCTTCATGTCTCAAATTATTATCTTTTCTGATTTTTGCGTTCCTCATTCTCCTTTCTTTCCTTGTTTCCTCCCTTGCTGAATAATATTTCTTCCGGAAGTTTGTTATCTTGCTATGGATGGTGTTCAATTCTTCTTGATTTGGATGCCGAACTTTTTCAAACGTGAACAACCTCCGAGAAGTGATTTTAGACAGTGTTTGTTCAGAGTTGGCAGTTAGTTTCAAACAAGGGTGTGATGGTAGACCACGTTCATTGTAGTCTTCCCTATAACAGATGGTACATTTTATACTAATTGAAGAGGCTCAAATAATGCCAACAAATTCTCATACACTGTGAAAAAATGCAAATGCTTTCTGCTATCAAAGAGTGTAGACTGAGTATAGAACTATTGCATGAAGGGATCAGATATTGAGGATACATCTATGCTGTGATGGCATTTCAAACTGGGTTTAATGTGATGCAATACTTCCGTAAACTCAATTTTTGGGACATATTAAAATAAGGTTCACCATGAAACTTTTCCTAGAGATCAATTACAGAAGCTGGGTAATTTGCTCCGCCTACTTCCCTGGAGACGAAGGAGCTTGTCCACCACAGATGATAAACAAGGTATTGGCCTACTGTGCGGACAAGAATCTCCAACTGATAGTAGGATGCGACGCCAACGCACACCACACGGTATGGGGGAGCACCGACATCAACGCAAGAGGTGAGTTATTACTACAATTTATCTCGGGGGAAGGGTTAGTTATAGCTAAGAGAGGCAACGAACCAACATTTGTCACGGCCGCTCGGAAAGAAGTCTTAGATTTGACACTAAGTACGAGCAGAGCAAGCGACTCCATTGAAAACTGAATGGTGTCGGATGAGCCATCGTGTTCTGACCACAGGCACATCCGATTCGATCTAGTTTCACTTCTCATAGTGGCTGCAAAATTCAGAAATCCACGAAAGACCGACTGGGAAGGCTACATAGAGACACACGGGGAGTCTTTAGATAGGGGAATTGCAACCATTAGGGATACAGATAGTCTAAAGGAGGCAGTCTAACAGGTAAACGAGGCAATGATGGAGGCATACCAGGAAAACTCCCGAAAAGACCTGTACCGAAACAAATCCTCACCCTGGCAGGTTTTAATTCGTAAAAATAAAATTATGTATATTTTTCTCAAAAAAAAGCCCAACTGAACTTCACTGTTTATTCGAATTTGGACCTTTTGTTTGTTTGTTTGTTATAAGATGAAACTGTGTGGTATTTACCATTTTCACAAAGCCTTTTCGACTTTGACATTTACAAAAATCAACAACATTATTAAAATCGTAGATTTCTTGGCGTTGAAAGAACTTCAACTTATAATATTGTGTTCGTCTTTTGACAACTAGATGGCGAAACGCGAGGTTAATTTTTCTCATTTTATAAATATCAACCAGTAACAAAGTTTTAATAATTGTGGGTTGCCTACCGATTATTTTCAAGAAAGAATTTGAATCTGCATTCATTTCGAGCGTTGTACAAAAAAAAGTTCAAATCCTCACACATACAAAAACTCTTGAACTTTTTTTTGACTAGTGTTCTTTATCGCTGATTTACGGCCTTTTCCCCGTAAAACTTTGAACAGAGTAACACCTATTGAAAATCAGATTGTCATAATTATTGCGTTATAAAGTTTGAGCCATTCGGCAAAAGGGAGAAACTGATCGTTATCAGTCAACTACTCGATGCAGGTCATTTTTTGTAGGTAAGTTGCATTAACTGTATGAATTTGAACGTTTAAACTTGCTTCTGCTTTTATGCATGTAATTTTTTGCGCTTGGCTATTTCGTCATATGTACCAGTTGTTGAAATAAAGTCAAACTACTTTTCTTTCTTCATAAAACATTTATATTGATGTGTGATATTGATTTATAATTAATTGTTTGCCTTCTGTGCATGTATGAATTGCTAAATTTTTGACTATGTCTTTCAAAATTTTGATGTTAACATTCTTCACATTTTTTGTAGCGTATAACTAAAGCAATCGAATATACGAGATTTTTCAACGCCACCTCTTGGATTTTATTAACCAGCCAACCCACACCCACTTCTCGTTGTGCCTACATCTGGTTCAGCACAGACCAAACACTACAGAGGTAAAAACGTCAGGTGGAACCAGCACCTCGAAAAGCTAAGGCTCGAAGTGCGAAGGCTATTCAACAAAGCCAAAGGAAACCAAGATTGGGACACATATAAGAAAAAACTTACGCAGTACAACAAAGAAATCCGAAAGGCAAAAAGAGACTCATGGAGGAGGTTTTGTATGGAGGTGGAAGAAACACCCACTTGTGCAAGAATCCACCGAGTGCTTGCCAAGGAAAATACTGCAAGCTTAGTGGGTTTCCATAAAAAAGAGGATGAAACCTACACAGAAACGGAGAGGGAAAGTTTAAGGCTACTATTGACAGCCCATTTCCCAGCGACATTTGAACCTGGGCTCTTGGGGGGCCTTCCTCTCTCCCAACAAGGAATAGAAGGCCAACAGCGGGGATTTGGAGGCTGGCCGCCGAAACCACGAAACCAGATAGGATCAGATGGGCGATCCAAAAATTCAATCCATATAAGTCAACGGGAATAGACGGAATCTATCCGATTCTGCTACAAAAGGGACAGGAGGTGCTGATACCACATCCGAGTAGAATTCTCAGAGCCTGCGTGGCTTGGAGATATATTCCAAAATCATGGCAAAAGGCAAAAGTAGTCTTCCTGCCCCAAAAATGGTATTAGACCAAATTCCCAAATCATACAGACCCATCAGTCTAACGTTCTTTCTAATGAAAACCGTTGAAAGGTTACTGGATCGATACATAAGAGACGAAACGCTGAAGGAGAAACCTCTAAACGCTCGTCAATATTCAATATGCGTACTACTTTCTAAGTCGCTGTTCGACAAAGAAATGGCAGTAGCTGCCTTTCTAGACATCGAGGGAGCATTTAATAATGTCTCCACGGAGGCACTTATAGGCGCACTGAGAAAAATAGGAGTACCAGATGTCTTATGCCGATCGATAAAAGCCAGCCTAGAAGGATGATATACAGCACTCTAGGAGAGGCTACCCTACAGGTAAGAGCAGAAAAGGGATGCCCACAAGGAGGCGTACTATCGCCACTGCTATGGGCAACCCTAGTAGACGATCTCCACAGGAAGTTATCTGAAGAAGGCATATACTGCCTGGGATATGCTGACGATCTGATGATAGTCACGAAAGGGAAATTTGCAGGTGTCATCTCGGAGCGCATGCAAAGAGCCTTGAACATCGTTGACAGATGGTGCAGACATGAGAACCTCTCAGTGAATGCCCAAAAAACCACTGTCGTCGTGTTCACAAGGAAAAGAGTGATGAGAGGACTGAAATCACCAGTACTCAATGAAGAGGAGATGGCCCAAGGAATCTGCGAGAGAAACTGGGTAGTGATAGCAAATCTTCGTAAATATCAGATATTCCTCACTCTATTTTGGCAGGTATATGAGTGGACAAGTGTTCTTCTTTGACGGTGTAATTTTCTTTAGCAGTGCCAATTTTTTCGGTAGCCTCTCTTATTCCGTATGGGGCTGAAAAACTAACCTAATTGTAATTTCGAAAAAGTACAGCTGAACCACTACTCACGATCTGTAATGATGGCGTCGAATTGATAATCGTCCCTCCAGAACGGTACCGAGAAGTCATTCACTAATACGTCCAAATAGTGATGTTCCAAGTTGTACTGTTTCATGTTTTCCCTTATACTTTCATCTGTCTCGTCATCTAGTATTGTTACGAAATCTCCTAGCGTCAGCCCTGTCGCTCGTAAACGTGGAATAATATTAAGGGTCGAAGAAGGAACGTGATTTTCCTGATAATCCCGAGTCTCGTAGAAAATTCGAAACACATCATCGAGACCTCTCTGGAAGATTTTCCATATCTGTACGCAAGTATAAATGAGACGATTCTAGGTTTTATCAGAGAGAGAGTTTCCACGAACCCAAGGAAATATCGTAATATTTGGTGTCGGAAGTACATCATACGATACGATGGAGGACATGATGAAACTTATCGACAGCAAGGAAATATCGTCACAATATGAAGACTATATCACTCCTGAATAGTGTAACTTTCTGTTAGTGAAAGAAGTTTCATGATCGAATCAGTATTTCCAAAGATTCCCCTTACAAACAAAGAAAGTTTGAAACTTTACTTTTTATAATAGTAGTATAGATTTGAACAGGTATATAAGTTGAAGTACCAAAAATTTTTAGACATCTAGAGTCTCTCTCCAGCATCATCAATTGAAATCTACACTAAGAAAGCAACCCCTCATCTCTATACTCTGAGGGTAGTGAGTTACCAATGGAAACGCAAATATACGAGACCTCGTATCTAAAAAAGTTATCATTTTATGTTGTTGACAGGTTTTTTCAGGATTATATGAATAGGAATAATTATAAATCGGAAAATATGGAAAATTATAGATGACTTCTGCGGAAATCTCGCATTGGTACTAATGACCCTAGGAAATCATTGTGGTAAAATAAACGATAATATACCTATCTGTTGTCTCACATCCCGCATTGGTACTGATAGATTCAAAATCATAACAGTTCCGTTTTTCTCGTCTCTTTCTCCTGAAAATAAAACTGAAAAGAGGTTAATATTAGTGATAAATGAATTGTTCTCCATTGCACAGAAAGCAACAATGATAGATGGAAATCGCAGGTACGGTGGCATTGCCTTCTATGTGTGGGGACGAAAACCGAAAACACATTTTCTTTTGTTTTGTGCATTAAACCGTGGTCATTTAGTACTGAACGGTTGTACTACATCTAGTAATATAAAGGACGGGCCGCTGAAATATAATTGATCAGATAAAATCAACGAATTTGATGAATCTTTGTCTGATATGTCCCGTTGACTCCAACCAACTTAGGAAAAGGAAGAAGAAAGCCGTCGCCCAGCCTAACCTAACCCTACATATATAATGTAAATGTGTTCAAGTAACAAGCAGGCTTTCGATTGCTATTACAATAGTAATAGATCTATTACATTTCACTACTTTTCATTACGTCGTTACTACAATTTGAAATTCATGTCGAATCTATTACTATAATAGATTTTTTTCTCCAAGCTAATTCATTTGGTAAACTCGTGCAACTCGGACAGAAATCGTTTATTTTCATCCTTCAAAAAATGTCGTGTTGAAAAAAGACAGAGATACACTGACTCTGTTCTATTTCAGGAAGAAATAATTCGGTACTAGTAAGACGAAGAAAGAGAATTGTGACGTTTGATGGTTTGAGGTGAACGGCTTGACAGGTGGCTTGACACTTCACGTCACATATCCGTTCGTATCACTGTCGTCTTCTTGAAGTTTGGATTTGAATATATGAGCGAATGTTGTAATTTTAAAAATAACATAAATATTAAAGTTCCAGTAATGAAAAAATGAGTGTGTAGTTTATATCATCATAAGTGACCTCCGATTCAGGACGAAATACCTGCTTCCACATACGGTATAAAAATAAGGATTCCTAATAGCGATTTTTTTGGCAGAACTCGTTCCGAGCCACTCTCATTTTTCGATTCTTCACATATTAAAGAATGAAGGTACACAAGTTCTGTCAAAAATTGTACGAATTCATGCAACAGAATTCGCTATGACTTTCTGATTTTGACATGAGTTGAAAATTAGATACATGTGCGCATGCGCGTTTTGGTGAACTATCTCTTCCTCCTCTTTTTTCAATCTGTTACAATTTGATCCAATCTATTACAATCTAACATAATCATCTATTACTGTTGACGGACTTCCCAATCGCAACCCTGGTAACAAGTGACCGTCACAACCACAACCTTTCTCTAGAAATTAAAATTAGTTATTTTCATAATGGGTAAAAAAAAGCGTGGTCGGTCAGTTAAAAAAAATATTAATAACAATGGCATAGAACCTGATGAAATTGTGCAAGCTCCACATTCATTTGTTATTCACAAAGGATTACCTGGAGGAAGTACTTCTGAATTAACGAAAGATTTCAGAAAAGTGATGGAACCATTCACAGCTTCTTCTTTGAAAGTATGATTGAGTTTATAGTGAAAATTAGATACTATATATTGTTTCATTTCAGGAGAGGAAAAAGAATACGATTAAAGATTTTGTGTCGGTGGCAGGTCCATTACATGTCTCTCACTTATCGATATTTTCCCAGACAGATATGGGAATGTACTTGAAAATCTTGCGCCTCCCCAGAGGTCCAACATTAACCTTTAAGATACACAACTTCACCTTATCTAAAGATGTAGTTTCTTCACTTAAGAAACAGCGAGTTGTTCAGGAAGCCTTCAAACATTCACCACTCATTATATTGAACAGTTTCAGTGGAGAAGGAATGCAGTTGAAAATGATGGCATCAATGTTCCAAAACATGTTTCCCACAATAAATTTAACAACAGTTGATTTGAACACTGTTAAACGATGTGTTTTGATGAATTATAATCCAACCACTAAGTTATTAGATTTTAGGCACTACAATATCAAAATCATGCCAGTTGGTGTATCCAAAGGGGTCAAGAAAGTAGTCCAAGGAAAGGTTCCTAATTTATCGAAGTGTAACGATATAACAGAGTTTTTCACCAAGTAAGTGAATATAATTTTATAGATTATTAATCCAGATTTTATCATTTCCTTGATTTCAGATCTGGCATAATGTCTGAAAGTGAGGCAGAAGATGATCCAATGAATCATGTAACAGTTTCACAGAAAATTGCATCCAGAGGTAACATAGAAATGGGGAAATCATCTATAAGGTTAAGCGAACTAGGCCCTCGGCTCACTTTACAATTGATCAAAATCGAAGATGGATTGTTAGATGGAGAAGTTTTGTATCATGACTTGATTCAGAAAACCGAGGAAGAAAGGGATCAAATCCAAAGAAATAGAGAACTGAAAAGGTCAGAATTCACTAGGCAATTGATGTTTAATAGTTAAAATATATACTTGGTGTTGTCATTTGGGCAAATAGTAACTATGTACAACAGATCTATATTCAAGGAGTCATTAGAATTGCTTATCCTTGATTTTTCACAATCATGTAGAGGCGAGTGTAGAGGTAAATTCAGGCAATTGGGCATACTAACATTACCAGGAATCTACATATAGGTGTAGTATTTTTGTTGCAAAAACAGGATAAATATGACAAATTCAGGCCACATAAACTTAACATGAAATGTGGACTCAAATATACCAACACATGGGCTAATGCAGATTGAAAGAGCTCCTTCATATTCATGTATCAAGTTCTTTTATGAATTACCAACAAACATCAAAACCAAAACAAGTTTTAAAAAACTCAGAAACTTGATGAAACTTATTTTAAAAACAGAACCATATATCATAGAGGAATTTATGGCCTGCAATATTTTTAAAATGCAATTTCAATATTTTTTTGTTTTATTAAGACATATGTTGAGACGCTTGTTCATTCAATTGCGAACTCTTTATTTTAATTATATTATGAATTGCAATTCTCTGAAAATATATATTTACACAACCCACAACCGGATGACGAGCGGTAATATGAAAACCAGAGAATTTGAATTTCAAATAACTCCCAAACAACACTATCAAACCATTTTTCATTTCCTGGGATAGTAGTGGTGCTAATGGTGAGTCACTTATTGCTGAATCTTTCTCTTTCTAGAAAATTGAAGGAAAAGCGTAAGAAAATACAGGATGAAAACATTAAGGTAAAAGACCAGGCCAAACAAGACCACAAAGAGAAGTCTTTGAAAGGCATGCCTAAAAATGGCTCGGATATGAAGAAAGCTTCTGAAGAAACCAGAGAGGAAGTTGCAGAGGATGATGATGCTGAGTACTATAAGCAAGATGTTGGAGAAGAACCAGACAAAGGTAACTTTTTTCTTGAAAACATCATTATTATGTCTTTTTTTGCCAAAGTGCATTATTTCTGAATGAAACATTTGTTTTCAATCACAGGTGGTGATACATTTTTATTTTTCAGATCTATTTCCTGCACGAACTGGCATCAAGAGAAAATTTGAGGGTTCTTATAACAAAAATAAAAAACAAAAAGTTGAAGATATTGAAGGCAACATTACCAAAAAGGTATTCAACAGAAAATCACCTTTCAAAAAAGCAAATAGAAATAACGATGAAGAAAGGAAATTTGAGAGAAAACAGAAATTCGATAGGAATAATAAATTCAAGAAAAACAAATCCAAAGGTAAAGATAAAACTAATTCCCAAAACAGGGATCATAGACCAATTGGTGGAAAAAATAAACAATGGAAAAGAAAAAAATGAAATATCTGTAATTAAACGAGTTGTATTGAAATTTACAAAAAAGTCATTTGATTTTAGTTTTTTCTTCGTGCCTCAAATGATTATCTTTTCTGATTTTTGCCTCCCTCATTCTCCTTTCTTTCCTTGTTTCCTCCCTTGCTGTATAATATTTCTCCCGGAAGTCTGTTATTTTGCTATGGATGGTGTTCAATTCTTCTTGATTTGGATGCCGAACTTTTTCAAACGTGAGTAACCTCCGAGAAGTGATTTTAGACAATGTTTGTTCAGAGTTGGCAGTCAGTTTCAAACAAGGGTGTGATGGTAGACCACTTTCATTATAGTCTTCCCTATAACAGATGATGGTACATTTAATACTAACCGAAAAGGCTAAAATAATGCAAACAAATTTTCATACACTGTTAAAAAATACAAGTGCTTTCTGCTATCAAAGTGTGTAGACTGAGTATAGAAAGAACTATTGCATGAAAGGACGAGATAAAGTTTCACCATGAAACTTTTCCTAGAGATCAATTACGCTAACACCAAACTCATATTTTTGCATTCGACGCGCGTTTTGCAAACAAGCTTAGCATCTTCAGGAGAAGAAAATTGATACTAAATCTAAAGCCTAGGGTTTGCTTTTTATATTTATTGAATTTGATTCAAAAAATAAAAGGTGATATTCCACATTCAATGATTTGCTGATGATACAAGTGAAATTCGTATTTATTATAACTCAACTTATTTTTTTAAGTTTAGTTTAATTGAGACATGTTTGTTGTGAATGTTATAAACTGAGATTTTGTGGGATAATAAAGTGTATATGCCTAAAGTTTTTCGGTCTGATATAGACTTTGTTTGTTACTGCTACTTATTCTAATTAATTTTTCGAAAATGAACTACCTGCAAAGTTTTTGGTTTGATATTGACTTCATGTGTTATTATTGATTATTCTGACTAATTTATCAGCAATAGATTAAAAAGAGGGCTGAAAGGGATAGATCCCCTGTCACCATTCATGCTGTTTTTACATTTCGCTATTTCTAGACTCTCACATGCATCGAGTAGTCTTGCGTCATGCACATGCTTGATCAGTTTCGGATTGCTTATTTCATCGGTTCTGTGGTGATTGTCATCGTGTTGGGCAACATTGGATCTTTCTACCCTTCCGTACTTCATGTGTGAAAAAATGCTTCTTGAAACGGATAGCTCGTCGGCTCTGGCCGATGTATTTGTTGTTGCAATATTGACAACTGATTTCGTAAATTCCCGACTTTCTTGTGTTTTCTATTTTATCTTTTGGGTTACCAAGAAGCTGTTGTAATTTGTAAAAAGTTCTTTATGCAACTTTCATATCCTCTAGTGTATTGAGGTTCATATGGGATTACTATAAACTTTTCATTATTCTCATCTTTTTGAAGAGACGAAGATTTACGAAGTGTTTCCTTGAATTTACATTTTCTGATTATCTCATCAACTATCTTCTCAAAAGCCTTTGATAAAATTAGTCACTCGATAATCTTAGAGAAAATGAGATTGTTCGACTTTACGTGACACATTAGTGAAGTTTTTTGGTGTACTGAGAACCTTTTACACTTGAATGTATCTAAATGTTCAGCATTGACCATTTTTTAAAAACAAGATCCAATACTGTTTGATAATAAGTTGAGCAATCAACAGATCTGAATGTATCGGAGACCTAGGAATATTTGTAGATCAAAAATTCACCTTTGATTATCATATTCAAAAATTACCGCATCAGCTATGAGGATTCTAGAATTGATAATAAGAAAATATAAACAATTTGAAAACGCTGATTAAAGGAAAAGTTATTTTATTAGTTCGTGCCCTTTCTGTAAATAACACATTTAGATACATTCCTAACGACTAGAATCATTGTCTACAACATAAAATGGCGGCACTGCAGTTCCTTGTCCATGGGTTGATAACTTTTCCTTTAAAAAAGATAAGTACGACAATGAACGGGGAGTGATTAGGTACGTAGCTGAAGTGAACGGTTTTAACCCAGAGATAGTTGATAAGATAATAAGAAAATGTAAATTTAGAGAAACACTTCGTAAATCTTCGACTTTTTAAAAAGATGAGAATAATTAAAGTTTATAGTAATCCCATATGAACCTCAACACCCTAGAGGACTCCAACAGATATTCGATAAAGTGAATATGAAAGTTGGATATAAAACTTCTTACAAATTACAACAGCTTCGAGGTAACCCATAGATAAGTAAGAAAACAAAGAAAAGTCAGGAATTCACGAAATCAGCTGTCAATATTACAAACACATCTGCCAGAGCCGGCGAGTTATTAGAACCCGTTTCAAGGAGAATTTTGCACATATGAAAAACGAAAGGGTAGGAAAAAAAAAGGTTCGCCCAACACGCTCTAGACAATGACCACAGAAATTGGTGGAAGCAATCCGAAAATGATCAAGCATGTGCATGACATAAGACTACTCGATGCATGTGAGAGTCTAGAAATAGCGAAATGTAGAAACAGCATGGTGACAGGTGACCTATCCTCTTCAGACCGCTTTTTATTCTATTGTCAAGAAATTAATCAGAATAATCAATAAAATCATATGAAGCCCATATCAGACGAAAAACTTTGTAGGTAGTTTAATTCCGAGAAATTAATAAGAATTATGATAAACAGCTAGTGAATAATCAAAAACTTGGTTCAATTAATTTTTGTATAGAGGTTGTAACTTCTATTTTTTGATCTGTAGAAGAAAAAAGACAAAAAATAGCTTATAAATATATGTACCTGAAAACTGGAAACCAGCATACGACACAACCACCGACCCTCAAATGCTTTGCAGAGAATGAAAGCAAATCTTCGTAAATATCAGATATTCCATACTCTATTTTGGCAGGTATATGAGTGGACAAGTGTTCTTCTTTGACGGTGTAATTTTCTTTAGCTGTACCAATTTTTTCGGTAGCCTCTCTTATTCCATATGGGGCTGAAAAACTAACAAAATTGTAGTTTCGAAAAAGTACAGCTGAACCACTACTCACGATCTGTAATGATGGCATCGAATTGATAATCGTCCCTCCAGAACGGTACCGAGAAGTCATTCACTAATACGTCCAAATAGTGATGTTCCAAGTTGTACTGTTTCATGTTTGCTCTTATACTTTCATCTGTCTCTCTTTGCTTGTAAAATCGTGCCATAAAAAATGAGAAATATCAGCCGACTTATTAATAAATATTGTTCGAAATTGCTTGTGGTTTTCAGGTAATGGTTTTCGGGTATTTGTTTTTATCTATTGAATAATCCAATTGACGTTTATGAATTTTTTGTATTGTATCATGTATGTATTGGTATACAAATTATAATATGTAACGAACGTAACGTGATGTTTTTATCTGATTTGGTACACAAATCGATATATATATATATATATATATATATATATATATATATATATATATATATATATATACTTTGATGAAATCTACCTATTTAAATTTATATATTTCAAAATTATTCGGATATCCGTTATCCATTCCTAATAGTTTATTAAAAAACAAACAGCGCCAACTGGCTATGCAATTCGAAGCTTTTGTTTTTCTCAGGATTCAATCGAAATTTTTCCGCGTAGAAGTCGAACCGAATCGTTTAATCAGGGCAGGCCGGTAAAAGCATCACACCTCGCCCGCTTTTCTCTTGACTTAATTTATATAACTTTTTTTTTCACTGAATTTTCGGTTCAATTACAATAATATTGTTACGAAATCTCCTAGCGGCCCTGTCGCTCGTAAACGTTAAATAATATGAGGGGTCGAAGAAGGAACGTGATCTTCCTGGTAGAGTCTCGTAGAAAATTCGATACACATCATCGAGACCTCTCTGGAAGTTTTCCATAGGTGTACACAAGTATAAATACGGAGACGATTCGGGGTTTTATCAGAGAGAGAGAGAGAGTGTGTGTGTGTGTTTCAACGAACCCAAAGAAATACCGTAATATTTGGTGTCGGAAGTGGAAATTTACTGATAAAGAAAACTATTTATGGTGAATACGAGTACATCAAACGATACGATGGAGGACATGATGAAACTTATCGACGGCAAGGAAATATCGTAACAATATTAAGACTATATCACTCCTGAATAGTGTAACTTTATGTTAGTGAAAGAAGTTTCATGATCGGATAAGTATTTCCAAAGATTACCCTTACAAACAAAAAAAGTTCGAAACTTTACCTTTTTATAATAGTAGTATAGATTTGAACAGGTATAAGTTGAAGTACCAAAGATTTTTAGACATCTAGAGTCCCTCTCCAGCATCATCAATTGAAATCTACAGTAAGAAAGCAACCCCTCATCTCCATACTCTGAGGGTAGTGAGTTACCAATGAAAACGCAAATATACGAGACTTATTGTATCTAAAAAAAGTTATCATTTTATGTTGTTAACAGGTTTTTTCAGGATTATATGAACAGGAATTATTAAAAATCGGAAAATATGGAAAATTATAGATGACTTCTGCGGACCACATTTTTCGAATAATATATTTTAGTCGTTGCAGCGATGAAATATACAAAGACCTCAATGGGACGTACCAAGGATGTCCCTAAATGCTTAGGGCTCTGAAAAACCCAATTAATTTCAAGAAATATGCATATACAGAACTATCAGTACCTCTACTTTCAACGTCAATCTGTTAATCCTACGAATATCAATTTTCAACTGAAAATTGTTTCTAGAAATAAAAACCAATTAAGTGAGATAGCCCCGGGTTGACGGGTAGAACAAGAATGGCTTCAGAAAAACCAACATTAGAAATTGCGTCCATACGAAATTTCCTAGGATTGGGCAAAGACCAACTGGAACGCAAATTTTGTGACAGTTTCAGGAGTGACAATCTTGAAAAGAATCAAGAATTAACTGTAATTTCAACACTACCTGAAACGATTCATGTAACATTGCTTCAATCAAATTCTTGCCTCTTCAAAATGATTATTATCCTTGAGAAACGGATTTGAATTACAACATCTTGTATTATATGAAATGATCGTTCCATCTTCCATCTTTTGTTTATAATCTCTGTAGTGTACCTACACTCTGATTACTTCTTATTTTGACGGTACTTTTGAAAGTGGTCGCAGGTGTGAAAATGTACACGTTTTCTAAATAGTAACAAAAAGTTATTTCTGTTACGTGAAATGGCACTTTATTGTATTCATTACATAAAATGTGACTTTTTATACGTGGTTGCAAACCATTCGAACATGAAATCAACTGGGAAATAAAAAACTTTAGCATAGTCGGTGAGCGTACACTAAGACTGACAATGAATCAAATCAAGAGCCCTGCACTGGCACCAGTCAGATATAATTCAAGGCCTTTGTCGTGGTATTAGCCAGAAGATTTTTCGTTTTCTGGCAGGTTTCAGCCCAGAAGCTAACTGTTTAGGCAGTTAATATTGGCAGGACGAATCGTTCAAAGAATTTTCATAATCACTAACAAAACGTGGTTGTCGTTCACGTTATAATTTTCTCTAAGAGACATACCTTCTGGCTTATCCTTGATGGCCTTGTTCTGGCATGTAGCATCATGTAATCGATATCGGTACCTAGAACATAACCTCCAAAGTGAGCAGCCGCTACTAAGAGCGATCCGGTTCCTACGAAAGGGTCCAAAACTATATCTCCTTCTCGAACCTTTGCTTGATTAGCCATAAGAAGAGATAACTGAGGATCCATACTAGTGTTACCTATGAATTTTCTAGTTTTCAGGGATAGCTTTCGGATAAGTTGTCGCAAACCACTTGCAACCTAAAAACAGTAAAATTCTTATTAGACGTGCTAAAATCCTCACATTGAGAATAAGAATGTATAATACCTACCCATCTTCCAAAGAATACGTCATAGGGTAATTCAGGAGGTTTGTTGGCTACAGTTCCATAATACTCTATATACTGAAAGGTGACATCTGGATTTTTTAAATTGACTGGACCTTTGACTGGTAGGTAACTGAAAGCCTAAACAGAGAAATAACTGATGTTTGATGAAATACTTTTTCTCGAAAAATTGAAGAATCATCATACCTCTAGTTTTTCAACTTTTTCTTTCTGAGTGAAATGCCGGCAGAATGTCTCCACTTCTATTTTGAAAGATTTATCAGGTTGAAAATAAGGGGTCATCATATGAAGAGGGGCACTTTTGAGTTTTTCATGTATATCTTGGACGGTTTTGGCACGGGCCCACAGCTCCAAACAATTCCTCAACGAGACAGATCTGCTCGCAAGTAGCTGAACATCTTTTTCAGATTCGAATTGAACAATCCAGTAAGGTTCCTTGAAAAAAATTCAATGATGTCGCCCACTTAGTAATCAACCTTTCCAAAATCACAAAGATTGTATATATGTAATAGTAATAGGTTCAATAAAGCCGAGATCAATACTGAAATATTAAATTAAAACTAAATGGAAAGTTGGGCGTGCCGCAGGGAAGTGGTCTAGGCCCATTATTATTCATCGTGTATATGAATGATGTACATATGGTTGAGTAATTGATTCATTTATGAATTTTTCTCTTGACGATATCGTGTGTATGGTATGCATAGCAGGGACTATTTTTTTGGATTTGAGTAATACAATAAAATTCAATGAAACAAAATTCGAAAGCAAATCAAATTTCAAAAAATTGCTGAGTTAAACGGTAAAGTTTGTGAAAATAGACTTTCTCTCCGAAATTGAATATTCGGATGTTTTTCATTGATTGTAGAAATATGGGAAAAAAATTTTATCGGAACTCCAACTTATGTTTTTCATTTATTGCATGTACTCTGGAGGATATAAATTGGTTGGAATTACAGAAAAGGAAGGCAATGATAATCATCTGCATGTGTTATAGTAAATGAAACCTATATCGATGAAATATATTTTGAATCTACCGGTACAAAAACTATTGAAGGCAAATATAACCACAAAATGGAGAAAATTTCCATGATTATAATATTTGGTCAGATCAGAACACAACTTCAGTATTAACACGGTGAAAAAGTCCTGCTTTACAAAAATAATTATGTTTGAAAGGTTTTATAGACTAGGAAATGGCCATGTGTAAAATCAAATATAAGGTACGTACAGCTTGTCCATTTCATGTTGGCACGAAATTAATGGTGTTTATGAGCGGCAGATAGCACATGATGACTGAAAGTATACTCCGAGACAAAAACTATTGTTTAAAACTATAAAAAGTCTATAAACGTATATATTTAACATCTATCATTCATGTAGAACTAGTTAAGGCTCAGCTATAAGAGGAACACAAAAGTTGAATTCAGTACTCTTTTTAATGTTCAGGTAAGTAGGTAGGTACTCGAATTATCTTTGGTAAGAAGATAATTTTTTCCTATACCGTCACTAATGTTAACCATATATACAGAGTTGTACTTACACATTTTTTTTTTTAAGATTTGACAAGCAATTCGCCCACCTAATTGTAATTAATACTGGCAGTTTGCCTACTGTAATTCCTATTAAGAATTGAAAAAAATATGAAAAATCCACAATCAGCAATCGTTGCATGATTAATGTAATGCCTATTTCATGTCATCACTTTGCGATTAAACTTTTGTGTGTAAATAATTTTTTAATTCGCGGTTGTTCCGCAGATTCTACACAACTCCGAAATCGCATGAAAAATGTAAACAAACAAATAGATCTTCATTAGAACGCGGGGAAAGTACAAAAAAAAATCAGAGATCATTCAAGACCCCCCAAGGACCCATTATAAAGAAAAATTCCCGATGAAAGACTATTTTTGAAAAAAATGTAAACAAATTGATGAAACAGGTCGAAATGGTGCGGAAAAAAACTTTCACAGCTTATTAAATCTTTTTGCCAAATAAGAAAGGAATTCGAAATACATGGAATGATAGCTACGGGTTTCCTCATCATCTTGAACTTTGAATCATTGAAAAATGTCAGTTTTTGCCTGAGTTATGAAACAATTCGTCCGCCCGCCTCCAAGCGAATGCATAGACAACTGAATTCCTATAGAGAAAGCGGCAGCTGAAATGATAGTTTTGGGTCCCTTTATCTCGAAAACTATTGAGTTTTCGGAAAAAATGATGAGGGTCATTTTTGTAGATAATGAGACGATCTTTAATTTTTGTATGAACGAAAATTTTCTAATTCGTATATTTAGCCAGATATTGGCGGGAAACCCATTTTTCTGGGTTTGGGGGGGCATTATCGACCATTGCCATGAACGCAATCGTGTTAATAAGTTTTGGGTCCTTTGAAAACATCTGTGACGACCTACAAATTGAGCCACAAGTGAAGAACTCATAGACTTATTCACAGGTTCGTCCCTTCATTTACTGGACTAAGCCAATCTTTATTGAAGTCCCTTCAGTAAACAAAAGAGAAAAGCGTTTGAACGGCTAGAAGCGAAACTTCTGAAGCAGGTGTTTACTTGAAAGATAATTCAAACTTCCATTGTCTATATGAATATATAAATCTCTCTATCAGCCTATATAAATATATGAAATCACTCTATTGAAAAAAATATTAGTTCGAAAAATTAAAATACATTGAAAACAATTAAGTATAGACAAGATAAATAAATAAAACGTTTCAAGTCAATAATCAAATTCAAAATTAGGTCAAATAATAAACAAGCAGAAATCAAACGAGAAAAATAATACCTTACAAAAAACTGAATTAAATAGGTAGGCACTGAATGTAAGCAAAAAAGTGAAATAAACCATTATCAAAAGGTAAAATTGAAGGTGATATTCCATCTTGCATCTTATCCTTTACTTTTGCTATTCTATAAACAGTGCTTCTGCTCTACTAATAAGAGAAACTCTTTTCGTAGTAATTTTGGAGTTCTTTAGCTCCGATGGGTTTGTTATTGGTGTCGGTTTCTAGATGTATGAAATCCAGAAGTTTATCCACAATTCCATGACTGCCGTCCTAAGCCAAAAGGGCGAAAGTTAATATTGAATAATTTTGAGATATTCAGCATTTTGTAATAATTAAATCAGCACACATTTTCTCTCAACGAAGGTCCTCATAGGGTAAAGATATTTGAAGTTTATTAGATTCAATAAATATTTTGATGTCAAGTTGATAAACTGGGATACGCCTACTCCGCTAAGGATTTTGATGCAACTGAAATGAGGTACGCCGATAAATAAGAAATGAACATTAATAATGATCGGAAACTAATTTGATTTCTCAATTTCATATAACGGACATTACTAAAAGCCACTTAAGGTTATTCGTCTACAGGAACAAAACTTTACTCCAAACTTGTAAACAGAAAGACTAAGGGCTAACATTCACGGCCATGTACTCCGGATTTTTATGTAAAAGGTAAAATATTCTAAGCAAATAAGACGTAAGTCAGAGAAGCACGCATTTGGCTTACCACGACTGAGATACGTCCAAATAGATTAGGATTTCCGGTGATTTTGGATATACGTCTATTTTTACTAATGTTTTTGAAGGCTTAGCACAATATGAGACCCGGCCATATTTCTTATTAGAATAAATAAGTAGGTTATAAAGGAGTCTAAGCAAGTAAAATATAAAATTCGTAAAACATTGAGATGCGCTCTTTGTGCTTAGAACGGCAGTATAAGTTATAGCAATATCGTAATTTTACGATTCATTTTTCGAATCTTTAATAATTTAAGGTGATTTTCAGACAGGACTCACAATATCATTACTCTAAAACGAAAATATCCGATTCAAACGAAACGATGCCATGATATCAAAGATTCCCACCACATTCCAACAACACCTGATTTTTGATCATTTCATGTCGACTTGCTTTTGAAATGGAAATGTGTAGCATAACGTAGCATGGTTTAATAGAGAAATACAACTGTTACGAAATCTCCTAGTGCCGGCTCTGTCCAATTATATATATATATATATATATATATATATATATATATATACGGAAGCGATTCATCGCTATTAGCCCGGGAGCCAGCTGCCATTTTTTATGACCAAAATCAAGAAAGCTAATATTTTCCAGTATGGTTCATTCAGTATTGCTAGTAAACGAAGTGACCCTCAGCTTGCGCATTTGCGGTGGGTGTAGCCGCGGCAGCCACCCATACACGTATAATTATAATAAAAAAAACAAATATCAAGAAAGCTGAGACTTTGTTTGTAGGTTTATGACGGTCTATAAAAAGGGGAAAAAGTAGTCAGCTGATTTTATGGTGGGGGGTTGTACGTCAGCCTCTCGCCGAAACATGCGAAAAATATGCGCCGAGTAAAATAATACTAAGAAAGCTGTAATTTGGGGAAGTGATGATCGATTTGAACAGGTTCACGAAAAAAATAGTTCGCTAAGTTTTTCGCGGTAGAGAAGTGGTCAGCTGACGACGTTATGAGTTTCGTATTTGATACTTGGTCGTTTTCGAAATGATTGTATTTTACGAATTTCCATTAATATTTCTTAAACTATCACCCAAGTAGCACATCATATTGGCTGAACCCCGAGTTCAGATTGGTCCAATATAGATACATCGTGAGTGAAAAATTGATGTTGAACTAATATCAATCAATATTGAGAAAACGATATCTCATTATGAATATTGGCTCAATATTGAAAATAAATTTCAACTGCATTCTGTAAGGTTCAATATTGATAATATATGGGTTTGATAACTTATTGCCAATATCTGAATTACCATATCAGGTGATAATGAATAATATCAGTTCAACAACATAGATATTTCAATATTGTCTGCATATTTTGTATATACTCGATTTTCAACATCGAAATCTAATGTATATTCGACATTGTTTGGGAGCGTCGATTGAAATATTGTATTATCACATTAGGTGGCATATCGGCATGATAATGCAATAAAGATATGCGAATTCTGATATTGCTTGAATATTGTTTTAACAGTAGAATGAAAATATTCAAATAGTCATTTTAGAATCACAGCCTGAAAAGAGGTATCGGGATTTTGAAAGTGATCACTTGATGTATTCAAACATATATCAATATCGGTAACGCAATATTCATTGCGAGTTATTCCTAACAAAATTTGGAAAAATTGAAATATGTTCATTTGGTGGATTTCAATACCGGAAAATTACGTCCAGAACATTTGGCACAGCAAGTTTGATATTTCAAATCGCCATCACATAAGACAGTGATCCTTCAGTGTTTTTTCGAATATATTTCATTGTTACTTGAGTTTCTAAGATTTTAATGTTGTCTCGAACATAACTAACTTGAAGTCACCACATCTATACCACCCAACTCCTTCTTAAAAACAAGTCTCTCCGTGGCGTAGAGTGTATAGTGGTCGACAAAAATATTTCTCTTCTGAAGGACGTGAGTTCAAGCCCCGCAGCAGCCAGAGTTTTTTCCAGGTTAGTATTCGGTAAGTTGATGAAGATGAGTGAAATTTTCAAGTTGACCATTCGATAAAACAGATATGTATAATCTCGAATATTATAAAAAATAAATAATTAGTGACATCAATCGAATGTTCATTTTTCGTCGATATATCATTAACAATATTGTACCAATATAGTTGAAACGATATATCCTTACATTGCTTTCGAATGTTGATCTAATATCGCCGAATGTTCACATTTTTTTCGTGGCCAATATGATATCTACAATATAAGGTTAATATTCCCGTAATATTGAACCAATATTGGTCTAATATGTTTGTGCTACTTGGGCAATATTACAGAAAAAATGTATTGAGGTTTTCTATAGCATTCGACGAGATCTGCAAGTTAACTCCTTTGACAAATTTTGATAAAGTGAGTGGTTTCGGAGATATATCGTTTGTTTTCTTAAAAAAAAATCATATTTCCCGTACTGTTAATTTTGGAGAAAAAATGTACTTAGGTTTTTAATAGCATTCGACAACATCTACAATTTAACTTCCATTACAAATTTTGATTTGAAGAGTGGTTTCGGAGATATATCGTTTGTTTTCTTGAAAAAAAAAAACACATTTGCAATCATCCGATTGTAAATCTGTCTATATTTCCCGTACTGTTAATTTTTGAGGAAAAATGTATCTAGGTTTTTAATCGTATAAACTAGGATGATTATTTTTTTACTCTCGGTGATTTTTGATTTTCTCATCCGTTTCCGAGATATTCACACAAAAACCTCCAGAAAAACATGAATTTCAGAAATTTCCCGATTTTTCCATTTTCCAATCGGTTCAAAAAAAAATGTTATTCCTTGAATGTTGTACAGTGTCACGAGACCTATACAACAGTTTTTTCGTTTTTCGATTACGAGCAACGGTATGGTCTACAGAGTGTCTGAAAAAAACGACATGTTACACAAAAAACACCAATAGAATCTAAAGTATTTTTTTTCTCCTTCTAATGGTCTTTATAGGAAAGAATAGGATTCCTTGAATGGCAAGTAAAAATTTTTCCAGTCAAAACTGTTATGTGAAACGTGTTACAACCGAAAGGCCAAATTTTGTCGAAAAAATCCCAAAAAAAAAGACTTTCTCATTTCTCGATTTTCTTCAGAATCGGTAGGTCTCTGCACCCCTATGAGGGTTAAAAATGACCCGAGTTTCAAAGCGATATCTCCTTCCGTTCGAGAGATATCGTGTTACATTCAAATCCAACGACAGACAGACATACAGAGAAAAAATCAAGTTGGGCTTAATCGGACTATTTTTTGACGCTGATCATTTTATCCAAATGCAATTTTTCGATATCTCTTCAAATAAATAAGTTGGGTCCGCTGCCCGGTAAAATCGTAACCGCAGAAATACACCGATTAATACTTAAGAGAAAATCAATCCAAATTGTTAATTATTTTTGTCAATCAACGCGTTGAATATAATTACATATTTAATTATAATCAATAGTATAATTTAGTGTGAGAGAGAAGCAGCTGATTCTGTGATGTTAGTCGCAACGCTCCCGCGCGGATATAAACACTGTTTTATTAATAAAAATCAATAGTAATCGGAAATCAAGAAAGCTATAACTTCGTAAACTAATAGTTATATGTAAGAGTTACACGAAAAAAATTGTCCGCTGAGCTTTTCGCACTGGAAAAGTGCTCAGCTGATACAGTGAAGGATGCCACGCGCCCGCACGCATAGCGGTGCGCTGTATCTTTCTGTCGTCTGCTGACCACTTTTCCACAGCGAAGAACTTAGCGAACTATTTTTTTCGTGAAACTGTTCAAGTCGACCATCACTTTCCCAAATTACAGCTTTCTTAGTATTATTTTACTCGTCGCATAATTCTCGCATGTTTCGGCGAGAAGCTGACGTACAACCCCCCACCATAAAATCAGCTGACTACTTTTTGCCGTTTTTTTAGGCCGTCATAAACCTACAAACAAAGTCTCAGCTTTCTTGATATTTGTTTTTTTTATTATAATCATACGTGTATGGGTGGCTGCCGCGGCTACACCCACCGCTACCATGGAAGCTGACGTTCACTTCGTTTATTAGCAATACGAAATGAACACTAGCCAAAAATTTCAGATTCCTTGAGATAATTCACTCAAAATGGCAGCTGGCTCCCGGGCTATATGACAAATAGTTATCAGAGATTCTAGCTTAGTGGAGAGGCGGAGAGTTTTTATCGGAGAGAGCTTTTTTATTGCTAAGTGCAGAAGTCGAAGTGTAGAATTTCTATTAAAGAGAGTAAGATGCCTAGGAAACCCTGGTGTATCTAGTGATTCGATATTGTTTAGAATTTCTTGGCGAAAAACAATCGACGATTACAAAAGCTTTCTAATTTTTGTATAGAGGGCGTTATATGAGCATTATCGAAAATCTGCCATATGTCGATTTTGACAAATTGACGTAACTCTGAGGTTTATTGTTGTCAATGAAAACTGAAATTATTTCTTCGCATTCAACAGTGTTTATAAGTAGAATAAGTTTTGAAGTTATTACAAGTACTTTTTCACGATGTGTAGAAGATTTCGTATTTTGTGTGGTCAGTCAAAATCTGGGGATCCAAATATTCTTCTTTATTCAGCACCTAAGGTAAGTACACAACAAATCGCCCCAAAATGATAACATGAATGTAGCGTTGTAGCTAATTTTATTCGTTTCAGCTTGAGCGAAAGTCTTATATCGAGGAGGAAACATCTGTAGCTCTTATCAATGAGATATTGAAAACAAAGTTTTGTTTAAATAAAGGAAATATCGATGTGATACTTAATTTGAACTGTTGCATAACTGATGTGTGTATCCGCAATTCCAAGACAGTCTATCACTTTCAATACACTAGCATGAACTTTATTGTCGTAAATTTTCAGGTGAATGGGCAAAGTAAATTTTCTCGGAATCAAAGTCTAGTCCTAGTCTTACAAACTGATATAAACACACTAACTAAAAACTTGTAGAGGTCACAGTGACAGTATTGACAGGTTGTTAACGGTAGGTTTCCACGTTACATGCACGTTTTCTGAAACGCATTTGATTGGCTGTGAGGGCGGTCAAAATCTCAGTAGGCAAATAATAAACAGTGGTAGAATATTCAGTTGCGCATATCTCTCTACTAAAAATTAAGCTTCATATGGTATATGACTGATCGCCATCTACAATAGCGATCTGAAGCGTTTGCGATCTCAGAAATCAAGCAATCAGTTTTCGCCAAGTTTATCCCAAAATTATTTAAGTATAAGTAGATACACCAGGGTGTCCTAGGCATCTTAAAAGAGAGTTTATCAGAGTGTTTTAAAAATGAGCGTTGGATAGTTAGCGGAGCAGTTAAAGTGATTGTATTGTGATAAAAAGTTGTAATAAAAGTAGTGAAGTGTTGTTTGAAGATTTAATAAACGAACCCAACGGAATATCGTAACACAACGATGATTTAATCTTCATGTCCAATTTTCATTGAATCTATTCAAGAATCCTCAAAACGAAACTCCGAACATAACACAAATAGTGCGTGAATTCAACTTGTCACTTCGACTTTTATTATATTTCATATTCGGTCCCGTCGCAGTTTCGTCAGCCAGTCCTCTCCAGCCGAATATTTTTCAGTGCGCAACTGGAGGCGGAGCTAGCCCGTGCCAACATAAAATGGATAAGCTGTGCGCAAAAGAGTCATACGTGTAAAGGCTCCATTGGTAGAGCACAAAATCAACAGTATCAACAGCCTGCAAGTTCAGACTATATGCAGGATAGCCGAACCGACGAGTATCCAACAGGTCCTACGAGCACGAACTAGCAGTATGCAATTCGAACAAAATTGATATACCATACGTGAAGTTGAGTGGAGTCGAGGAAATCTCGAGGAAACGGCTAATAATAATACAGGTGTAAGTCTCCTCAAGCCCCAACTCTCTTCATAACAATGAAGTGTTATGATGGATTTATGTTATTTATAGCCCTGATGGTGTTAGACCTCGGCACCAAGTCGCAAAGAAGTCTTGATAATGGCTCCAAAATGGGAGCCAAAACGTCGACAGAAGATTGATTCCAGACGCGGTTCATCCGGAAGTTCCGGTAATCGTATACGTGTTGTGAGAACCCGACACTGTGATTTTTTTGGTGAAATATGGATTTTTATCAGGTTTTGGCCAATTCAAATCAAAACAATATTTTCTCACATTTCCAAAGGAAACTCACCACGTTTCATCAAGAATATTAGTTTTTAGGGTGCTCTTCTCAAAGGCATTCAGGTCCTCAATTAACTTTTTAATTGCTATTCTTGGTTATATATTTAACTGGTCAAGGCAAAATAAAATTGCACATGAATGATTATGGAAAACAACAAACTTTTTTTTTTAAAACGAAACACGTGAATGCATTTTTTAAAATTAATATGTCTACAGCAATAACAAAAAACAGTATGACAAAAAAGTTAAGTATCATATTTTTGAGAAATTTTATGCTTTTTTTGGGAAAGTTAATGAGGCAAGCATTCGAATGATCTTATTTTTGTTTTGGAGAGATTCAGTGACAGTACACACTACACCAATCAAAATGTTAGACAAGCAAACTAAATGATCAACACAATCAGTCATTTTCAGAAAATTTTACATTGAAGAAAAATTAAAACAAACCTAGGACAGCAATCTGATCAGCACAATTAAATAAAACTTTACAATGAGTTGATAAATATGGGAAATTTTGTTTAAAAAAAATTCAAAGAAATATTTCCCATCATAATTTGGTTTTGTTGCTATAAAAAGATCCGATTTCATTGCTCATTCTCATGACTCATTTTCCTATTTTGGTTCTTTTTTTTTTCTTGTGTGGCATTAGTTCAATTTTTCTACCATAAGCATGTTAACGTTTCTTGGGAAATGGATCAATAATAATAATGAGGAAAACTAGTGGGCTGCCTTGTTTTCAACGAATATTAGCAAAATACTACAAGAATTTCGAGCAATAATCCTGAACAATATTCAATACTCATACATTTTGACTAAAAACAATACAGAAACGAAAAATGTATCTTTTCATTACTGGTATAGATACGAATCTGGTATTGATGATGATGATTGTTTTAGCAAAAAATGAATGAAAAATAACCATTCAGTTTCAAAATTGGGTAAAATTCCGTTAATCTGGCTCCGCCTCGAAAATAAAAATTTTTTGGTGGAACTTACATATTTTGGCCTCCTGAACCATAAAGTCAAATGAAATTTTTGGGGCGCTCCTCCTTTCTAACCTCGAATTCCTATGACGATTTACATTTAAGAGTTTTGTAGTGAAAAATGCTTATAATTCGGTTATAAAGTGATGAAGAAGGATATATACAATGTGTATATTGTGCTGATAGAAAGGAGGAATTTCGAGTGGAATTTGCTGAGGAACAAACATAGTCGTAAAATCCCGATTTCATGTCTTTGGGGGACCGTATCTCCGGAACGAGTTGAGAGCCCCAAAAATTTCATTTGACTTTTTTGTTCAGGAGGCCAAAATAAGTAAGTTCCACCAAAAATGTTTTATTTTCGAGGCGGAGCCCGATTAACGGAATTTTACCCAAAATTGAGATCAGTCATCTAAAAAACTAGTAATAGTATATTTAATCTATTAGGTTGAAGAACTCACAATATCTTTTGGTTCCTCGATGTACCTCATTTTGATATTGAAAAGGGAGAGCAGAGAATGTATTTCCTGAAAAACATTTAGAACATGAACAAAAATAGATCTGTGTATTGAATTGATAACATTTAATGACAAAAAAATAAGTGAATGATGCTCAAACTTAAAAAATAGTACTTCAAACAAGATAATAAAAAAAAGGACCCACTCTGGGAAAAAAATTCTCAAAATATCACTGAAATCTTGAATTGTCCCTTTATTCAGTTGACAAACGTTTTCAAGAGTAAAAAAATATATAGCCATTACCGCAAATCTAAATTCAACGTGTTCCTGAGCAAACCATAATAGGTAAGTTCTCCAAGTGGCATTCATTCCGACACTGTTTGGTCTACTTTGATTTTATATTTTATCTACGGGGTTATGAACTTTTCTGTTTTTAGTTTACACTTTACGTTTCATAAAAATGAGGTTATTGGTTGTTCCAGATACTTGTCAACATTCTGTCAAACGACGAAATGAACCAATACGGTGCATAGACATATATATATATATATATATATATATATACATATATATATATATATATATATATATATATATATATATATATATATATATATATGTCTATGATACGGCGGCATCTCGGGACCTATACACCGCGGGCATGTGACGTCACACGACAACTGTCAATCAGCCTGCTGGACAAACAAATCCTACTTCCAAAAGCAACAATGGTAATTTAATGAGATTATTATCGTATTTATGAAGAAATTACGAGTTTACCCTAATTTTGGGTATACCCTTAGTGTACCTGACATATATAAATGTATAAATTTTGCAATCAATATTCATTATTCTTGCTGCTTGCAAGGAAATTGTATGTGAAATGACTGATAAAAGTGATTATTTCAACACCTTGTCTATGGATATCCAGAAGATATATTTAGAAAAACTGAAGGAAAGTAAGGGATGTAATCCTTATTTATTGAAATTTGGGGATTGTAGTAATGCTGTGAAATACTTTCCTAAAGTGACATTTTGTACATTATAAACTATTTTGTATATGAGAGTGCATGCACAGAAGACTTCAAGACTATAAAAGTTGGGATTCATACAATATGTTTATATATAAATGGATTAGAAGGATTGGAATGAAGCTTGTGAAAAAAATACTGAAAATGTACTTTAATAAATAATAATTTTGAAAGAACAGATTTAGGATATGTTATATAAAGCTCTACAAAATTATAAACCACAACCATCCTTTCATATGGTAATCCTGTATAAAAAAGGCATTTATATGAGTTATGCTTTAAAAATTCTGCAACTCGAAATCAATATCGGGACATAGGTGTTCACCAGAGTTTTGTGCATGTTCCACTTCTTCAACTGGTTAATTTATATCATTCAGAGTTTGATTTTGCTCATCAATAATATTCAAGTTTTGAACAGCTGGATCATTCACACAAAGAATCATCATCAATTTTATCCATATCAACTGGAATATTTGCAATGATATTTTTATCACGCTGCTCCCTACGATACAATCTCTGAATGCTTTGAACTGCATTGATATTTCTTTTGTAGCCAAGTAATTGATTCAGTACTCAGTCTATATTGTCAACATCTTTGAGTGCACTTGGCTTGTCTGAAATCTATATATATAAAAGAAAGTCGTGTTAGTTACACCACTTATAACTCAAGAACGGCAGAACAGATTTGGCTGAAAATTGGTAGGGAGGTAGCTTAGAGCCAGGAGATGGACATAGGATACTTTTTATCCCGTTCGACAGCGTTTCCGTGTGACTTGACATGAAACGTCATCAGTCACTATAAAACGTGGTATAACAAAAAAGAATCGGACTTGGAATAACAAATGACAGCTATGTAATTGACGTAAAATGACAGCTATGTAATGACGTTTAACAAGTGGATTGAAGTGAAGTGAAGTATATATATATATATATATATATATATATATATTTATATATATATATATATATATATATATATATATATATATATATATATATATATATATATATATATATATATATATATATATATATATATATATATATATATATATATATATATATATATATATATATAGATATATATATATATATGTATATATATATATATATATATATATATATATATATATATATATATATATATATATATATATATATATTAATAAAATTCGCACACCATGTGCAGTTCGATCCAACTTGAGAGATAGGATAGTTTAAATCTCAAATTATAGTCGCCATTTTAATTTATTAATTTATTAATTATTTGTCTGTTATTATTTGACAGTCACAATTATCTGTTAACTCCAAATGATTCTAACAGATGTCGATACCTTTCGACTGGGTTGAGTAAGTAATCAATAGATGGCGCTGCTGAGCCCATCAGTTGGCAGAACAAATTGAATCAAGATGTCGATACCTTTCGACTGGGTTGAGTAAGTAATCAATAGATGGCGCTGCTGAGCCCATCAGTTGGCAGAACAAATTGAATCAAGAAATCCAGCTCAAAGAATCAGGACAGCAGAAGGTCATGCACAACCACAAATGGTTTAGATTTGGAAAATCCATGTTTTTCTCATGGGCAACTATATGTTGCGTGTTCACGTGTTGGGAAACCGTCGAATCTATTTGTGTTAGCTAAAGACAGGTTAACCAAAAACATTGTGCACCGATTGGTGTTAAATTAAATTGAAATTGATAGTATTTATAATTCAAAAAAATAGATATTAATGTTTAAAAGTTCAAGACTGTCTGCCTTGCCTACCTCATTCATGAGTTTAAGCGTCACATGTTATTTACTGTATTATACTGTAATATACTTATATTTGTTATAAAATTAAATGGAAATAATGAATCTGATAAATTTTAATTTTGTACCTATTGATTTCTGCTTAATATCAAGTGTAAGAACATTTTAATTAATTGTGTTCAACGTACTTCCCCTTCAAATCTCAATCCAGTGAATTTGTATACCAACATCAACATTTTCGTCTTTGTTCGTAAATAATTTCATTGTACTGAAGGGTTATAGTAGTAGAAAGTCAAATAAGGAGATCACCATATTTTTTTACAAATACCATCTGTGTGAAAAATCATAGTGGACTCCGTGACTGATGTTCTCTTATTGTTCCTCTTAGATTGTTTACTATAATGTAATATAACAAAAACTTTAGCCACAGCAACGCGTGGCCGGGTCAGCTAGTGAAAAAATAAAATAAAATTATGTTTCCTAGATTCTTTGAAAATATCTCTTACAAAATGTTTTGAACACACCGTTGCCCATTTCAACTTATAAGAAGTTAAATCTGCTCGTCTAGTTGCCTGAATCCACAATTCACATCTCTTTTCAGCAAGAGGATTGATCTTTTTTCTATTGTCGAAAATAGAAGGGAATCGATGAAATGAAACCTTATGTCTGCCGCTATTACTTCCACATTTCACAATCGCACAAAATTGAGCCTTTATTGAGAAAAAAGATTTTAAAATATGACATAAACACACACTCAGCATTTTGACGTCATTTTGACGTCACATTTCGATTCTAATATACGTAAATTAGGCATTCCAGATCAGGTTATGTCTGGGGGGCAAATACCAGTTTTAACCAATCATGCACTTATAAAAAAGAAAACAAACGATAGTTTCTGGGGGGCAGATGGTGCCGTATTGGTTCATTTCGATTCATTTGACATTTTTGACAAGTATCTGGAATGCCTAATACGTTTCTCCGTGCTGGAATGCCTAATTAGGCTGGATTCAGACAGATCCGAAATCCGATCGTAAGACGATTAAATAGCTTTCTGATTGGTCTAAGTTTGAATTAAGACCAATCAGAAAGCTATCTGATCGTCGTACGATCGAATTTCGGATCTGTCTGAATCCAGCCTTAGGCATTCCAGATACTTGTCCACATCTTGTCAAATGACGGAATGAATCAGTACGGCGACGTCTGCCCCTCAAAAACTTCCGTTTGTTTTTCTCAAAAGAGCATTTGCCCCCAGGCATCACGTGATCTAAAATGGCCTAATGGCGTTCACGGGTGAGGTCCTTGGACATAAACCCCACTTCAAGCTGACCAAGCGCGTCTGGGACATCACATACTCGATTCCGTTATTTCTTTGCCAGTAATATTCTTTGTCAGTGATTTCCTTGTGGACATCGATGACCCCGCCAAATCGTTGGCATCCGGCTTGGGGCTTGGTTACCAACGTAGAGAGCCACCGAACCTCTTCTTCTTATTCTATGAACATCTTTATTTCCGTCTTCTTCTTCATCAAACAAATTGTATTTTCTTCTTCTTGATTTCTTCTTTCTCCTTTTATATTTAACATATGTATTTAACACATGGCCTTCATTTCATACACGCTTTTAAAAATGTTAGTATTGACAATACCGCATAGACACGATTTCTCATAAAACAGGTTCCGACCATTTATTGACCAGCCATACTTCTATCAGTGTGAAATCGCACCTCTTGGCACAGACAACTACGTTATGGTTATCATATTTGGATTCTGCCCCCCAAAAACTTTTGTTTGTTTTTTTCCAAAAGTTATTTCCTAATTGGGCATTCCAGATGTTGACAAGTATCTGGAATGCCAAATTTTTTTATTGTACCGGTCTCTTCCAAAAATAATGTCACAAGGCACAGACAGATGGTGTCCTGTGATAGAGAGTTATCGGAAATCGTACGTGCTATCGAGTATACGATGAGCATCGAACGTTCATAATAATCTGACCTCAGTTCCAGAAGGAAGAAGGAACCATTGCTGACATTTGAAGAAACTGACAACTGACAATCACTGAGGTGAGAAATGTAAATAAATAAATTCCCTAAATTATAGTCTGGGTTCCGACTTCAATCGTGACCCCATTGACCCAAACAGTTCCTAATTGGGACTTCGATATTGGATATTCTGATATCCCACCCTGGAATAGGACCTAATTTTAACGGAAAATATATATTCGTTTCAAGATGGAAATTTTATGATACTTGTGGCAAGTATTTTCAACTCATTAAATCAAGAATTACATTATGTCCAAGAAAAATTTGTATTGAAGGTTCCTTATCAGTATAAGGTGAATTTCATCAGTGAACGCTGAATATTTGTAAAAAACGAAAATGTTCAGTATTATATTATTTGTTTTAATGTATATGCTCATCATTGATTTTGTCCACAGATCAATACCCTTGTCCAAAGGAGTGCTCTAACTACCAACTTCTATCAAATTAGCTAGAAAAAATTGTACAAGCAAAATGGATACAATCAACATATGCTGTCCTGTCTGTACTTTATTTCTCAGACCAGGCATTACCTTGAAGCAACATTTGACATCTCATCCCAAGCAAAAGGTTATTGATGCATTGGTCAAATTATCTGCAGCGGAAGAAACTCCAATACCAAAAATCAGTCCATCTCCTCAGCTGTTGCAACCTCCAAATATACCAACTGCAGGAAGTAGTCAAATAAATACAGCAGTTGTCAACCATTCTTGGAATCAATCTCCACCAGTACAACTTGGAAATCCACAAGTTAGTCCTTCGCATGGTAATCATGTGTTCATTTACCAACAAAGTATGAGTACGACATCTCCACAACCTCCAGTTTTACATGTTAATCCTCTTTCTCAGCAGTATGTGTATCCAAATGCTTTCAATCCTTTGCTCATGATGCCTTATGTTTACCAGCAACAGCAGCAAGTTATACTCTCAAGCAATTCTTTACCTCCCCCAATCAAAGCACTATCCTTTGAATCAAATACATCCGATTCACAAAGTGATGAAGTTCCTGTTGTTGAAACAAATGACACACAAAAAGAATGTAGAATTGTTGAGGTTCAGGAGAATATCGAAGAGGCTTCAGAAGATATGAATGATACCAAAATAGAAGAATCATCATTTCCTGAAACAATTTCCATTATGAAAAAAAATGATATATCCATATCTGATGTTCATGTGGAAACGATGGAAGATTTTGAAAATGAAAGAATGGTTCTGAATGATATACCCCCAGATGATTATGCTTCTGAGGTGGAAGAAGAGTGTAACAGTAGTTCTGATCAAGTTGATAATAATTCTGGGAAAGTTGAGGAAGAAGTTATCAGATTACGGATATCTGAAACAAATTCTGATTGGAAATTGAAATCAGAGTTGAGCAAAGCTTGTCAAACTCAGAATGCTAGCAACTCTTCCTCTCTATCTCAAGTTGTGGAAGAAGACCCATGTCAGGAAAATGATCATGATTTTATTGAGGAAGATCAACCAGAATATTTCTATATGAACCCTCAAAACAACGAATTCGTTGGGCAGGAACCAAATGAATATGAAGGCCAACAAACCAGTGTACCGGTACCTTTCACAACTGTAGAGAGTACCGAAAACTATGAACAGGCTGAACCAATTTATACTTCGGCAAATATTTTGCATGGTGATCATTTGGACTTCATGAATCTAGATGATATTATCATTATTAACGAGTTTACTCCTAATCAAATGGTTGCTCGAGTGGAAAACTATGAAAGCACATCTCCTGAAAGACCTAGAGTTTTGATGACCATAGGTGAAATTTCAGACCAGTCAAGGATAGATTACATGGAACAAAGGGACTTTGAAGAGAGCATGTCAAGAGGGAGTTCACAGGTCAATATCAGGTCTGATGAAAGAATGCCTGCAAGAGGTGAGCTCTCAGGACAAGAAAGCATTGGCGGTAGCAGTGATATAACTTGGAACCAAATGCAGTATCAAGAAGGCAGCTCTCGTATATCCCAATCTTATGATTTGATTGGCAGGGGAGGCTGGGAAGTTTCAGATAGTGATAGTGTGGATATACCTGCTGTACAACAGAATTCTACCCAGGTTTCTTACCAGCAGAATGAATATGAAAACGAAAATGATAACCCCACTGTTGTCAGTTGCACAGGCCCTCCTTTGAATTTCAAGTGTCCAACTTGTGGGAGAGATTTTGCAACCTCAAAGGAAAGGAAGGAACATGAGGTGGAAGAGCACTCGGGAAAGTCAAAACCAAACCTGATCGGAAGTGGGATAGGACAGAAGAAAGTAAAAAAGCTTGTTTTGAAGCTGAAACCAGAAAATCCCGAGGTCGAACACAATTTTGATAACGTGTTCACTAATAAATTGAAGCAAGAACATACTGCAGAGCAGCAGGTGGAGAATGTACAGTTGGAAACCAATTTCATGATAGACGAGTCAAAATTGGAACCACTAGCTCTGAAGGCTATCTGTCCTATCTGTGATTTTGTGTGCCCAAATGCCAGAGCCTTGAAAGTGCACAAAATAGAGGCACACAAAGAAAATTCTGCAGTCAAGAACAAGTGTTTAACTTGTGGGGAACTATTTCCTAACGAATACAAGTATACAGAGCATCTAAAGGTACACCCTCTGGAATGTAAGATATGTGGAAAATTGTTCTATAGGCGGCAAAATATGCGTCTGCACATGAAAAGACACTTGGGACTCAAACCGTTCAAATGTGAAGTGTGTGATAAGTCTTTCATCACCAGGCAGAAATACAATGAACACAAGAACATTCATACTGGTGATGCTCCTATAAAATGTAACTTGTGCGACGAAAAATTCAGGAGGCATTCCAACTTGGTGCAGCATCGCAATCGTCACCATTTCCAAATGAAAAAGAAGGTCAAAGACTACATTTGCCAGTGTGGAGAAATATTTCACTCGAAGAAAAAGTTGGCCTGGCACAAGGAGATACATGACGCCAAGCCTAAAGCTTGTACCCAATGCAGTGAAAAATTCCTCCACATGTCGAGCTTGACGAGACATATGAGAAGGGCACACAACGATAAATTCTTACCGGAGGAGAAACGTCAAAACGAGAACGTGGAGTGTCCGATATGTAAGGGTACTTATCTCAGATCTTCCCTTGATGTGCACATAAAGAGCCACAGTGGGGAAAGGCCTTTTTCATGTCACATGTGCAGCAAAGTATTTTCAACGAAATGGAATCTCAAACTACACAAATGGACGCACGCGAGTCGAGCTTCTAAGCCCTTCAAATGTGACCAGTGTCCTGGAGCTTTCATTAGAGAAACCGACTACGTAGCTCATATGAACGCCCACAAGAGCGTGCGGCCCTATACCTGCAATTATTGCGGGGCACACTTCATAAGAAAGTATAACTGTTTGCGACACGTGAAGGAGCATGAGAATGCCAAGACTTACAATTGTTCCGTTTGTTCTAAATCTTTCCACAGGTCGTATTATTTGAAAGACCATATGAAAGTGCACAGTGGCGACAGACCCCACCATTGTACGGTGTGTGGAAAAACTTCTACAACAAAGTCTAATCACAATAAACATTTACAAATTCATCATGCTAGAGAACCAGTAAGTACTGAAAATTAAATAATATAATGGTAATTAAAATAGAGTTGTGGGCTACAGGATATCTAATGTGATGTCTCCTATTAGGTAACAAGACCTAGGACTACTAGAGTTATTTTCCATTTTTCCTACTTATATTTCCAATGTACAAACTCAACGGAATTAAATTTCAACAAGTCGGTATTCAACTTGTATAGGAGGTACAAAATGAATCAGCAAGTATTATCAATTACGTTTTGAGATCTAGGTGAATAATAATATTTCAATTTTTCTCGCTGACAGGATTACTCTATTATCATCGAGCTTTTCTCTAAATGAAGTTCATTCAACTTGACCACATAGTACAAAAACTTCAAGTGATTGTAGTTTTTTAATGTAAATTAAAGTTGATATTCTATAACAAATTCTTTTGTGAGTGTAAGAACTCGTACAATTTTTAACAGAACTTGTGCATTTTCATCCTCCGATATGTAGTTGAAAAAAGTTGCACGAGTTCTACCAAAATAATTTGCTATCACTCAATTTTGAGCTGAATGTTGACACCTTCTGAAATTTATTATTTAGTTCGAATGTTGAAGTTAGATTCCCAGTAGTCAAATATTCTGGATGCATGCCCGAGAAAATGGAAAATAATTCACGGCTATTTTAGTGTCTTTGTAGGTAATGATTTCTAAAATATATATTTTATGAAGAATTCCTTTCAAAAAGTGACAAGAGATTGCTGGTTTTTGATTCATCAGTCCGACTGATGTAACTCCTAATCATACTTTCAGGCCAGTTGTCCTATGATCCCATTGATTGGGAAGAAATTTATAATTTTTATTGCAAATCAATTTTCGATCTTTTTTCATTTTATTATTCAATCTGATTATTTGTAGGGTTTGAAATATTTTATATATAATATTTTGCGTTAGTTTCTATTGAAACATTTTTAGCAGTTGATAATTATTATTGGTATTTATTTAGTTGATGGATTATTTTTATTTTCTCTTGTGAAAGCTGGAACTGTGATTGTTTTCATTCTTTGATATACCTATTAATTTCATTAACTCTCCAAAGAACGTTTATTTGTTCAAGAAATTATTTTACAATATGCAGGTGAAAGTCCAAATGCCTATCGTGTACAAATTAAATTCTGAAACAATATTGCTAATATTTAATATATTTAATTCCTACTGTTTTCAATGTTCAGTTCTCAGGATTAAACTTTGTTTTTCTATGTATATATATAAAATGATGTGCGTATCTGAACTACAGTAAAAATTATAATGAATTAAATTTGTAAAAAAAATATTTTCATGGAATTTTTTGTAGCAAATTTCAAGGCATGCAAAAGAATATATTCAGACGATGTGAACTTTTTAACGTTTGCCTGCCACATAAAATCAGATAGAAGTCTTTGGAGAGTTACTACTGGATGATAGTGAACATAATTTTACATCAATTTTATTCTCATTTATATTCATTTTATGGACACCTAGAACGCATTTTGTTCATTTTTTAATACAAAAATTTAATTGGGTTTTGTTTTAATAAATATATTGTAATATGTACTATTTATTTAAGACTGTCATGATTTATTTCATGAGAATTTACATGAAAGATTGTTTTTTTTTTTTTCGTCCATCTTCATGTGAATTCACTTTATGTATACTGTACATGATATATTAATTTTACCTTTTTGAGTGTGCAATTGAAGTTTTGTAATGAATTGTACAAATAAAAATAATAATATATGTTTACTTGCTTGTTTTGGCGTAATCTCAAGTGGTGAGTGAATGAACTAATTTTTTTTTTCTGTTGACATGATAGACAATTGTTTAAATAAACGCAGAAAAAATTTTTTGAGAACATATAACTGTTTATCACCTGATATTTTTTTTGATCAAACTGGCATGGTATTCTCCATAGTTTTATAGAGTTTGTACGTAAGTACATATTTATGTGCTTTTATTCACCTTTATGTTTCTTGGGATCAATTAATTCATTATACAGTTTTTGGTAAATACAGAAATCTGAGATGAAGTGTTCTATCTATAACGTTTTATACTTTTATTGTAAACAAATAACTTGTTTCACATAAAATTACTCATGTTTTCATGAATATCAAGCAAGAACATATAACTGCTGAGATTTTATTTTTCCCATTATCATTTTTTTCTCCAAACTATTTTTGTTGAACTTGAATTACGATTAATTAAAGTTAGATTGTTGATTATTCCATATTTATTCCCGATACTCATGATACCATTACATGAGAAAGAAGGATTAAAAGAAAAGTGGTAGGATAATGCAATAATAACAAGCATGAAACAAGTAGTAGTACAGGCTCATTGGCCTAATAACCACTGGTGATTTCTTGATTTGGGTTGGCATTCTGATTGTAACAACTACTAGATTAACACACGAGTCTTGAATGGAAATTAGAGCTGTTTCTATTTCCCCGACTTGCATGAAAATTGCAAGCGCGTTGTAAATTTTGGGATGCATGGCAAATGTATTGCATGAAAATTGTGTCTCGAGATTTCTGAGGTTGCGCATGCGCATTTTCAATTTGTGCGCATCCTATATGCATAAGGAAAGTTCAGAATTCAAGTCATGAAATAATATCCATTATAAGTAATGCTTACTTATGTTCACTAAGCCCGCCTATGAATGCTATTTTACCGTTCACCCGCACAAGCTATGCTTGTTGGCAAATTAAGAACATAGATTTATTGGGGAACTGATCCACGGGTTGGTTCACATGACTTTTCAGATATGTTGTGATACCCCTAAGATGTCAAGAAGGATGGTGCTGAGACCGATGCGATATTGTTTAGAATTTTATGGCGACACTTTTCTGTCATTAGTGTCATTTTTACGTATCGTGGTGTGTTTCTCAATTTCATCGCTAGTTGACGCTAATTGGAAGTGCATAGTCAACCGATCGATCGACAAACTATATTCTTTAATTCGAGCAGTCAAGTCAACAAAATGAGCAAAATCTAATGTCATACTCATAAAAAGCAAAATCGAATGAAAGGAACACAATTATAGGGAATTTGGCCAGTATTCTAAACAAATAATATAGATTGTTGATCAGTCAGCGTCCAAAAGTAAAAGTATAGCCAGCCGTCAGGTCGGCCGTTTATACATTTCCTAGGAAATTTATAACTCTTTTCGTTGCAAACGCCATCTGAACTGATTTGATGTCGAAAAGCCATGATGCTTATTATCAGGCATGTGTCGCCAATTATACCCCAAACATGCCGAGGTATAACTCAGTACACCATCCTTCTAGACATCTTAGATACCCCTGTTGTTAAACATCCATCTAGATATCTTAATGAGAGACCCCGCCCATTTTATTGTCTCCTTATGCTTTTATGTAGCCTTGTAGAAGTATATACAAAGACTCAATGCATGGTAAAAACAATAATTTCACACTTTACTCATAAATATATTCAAGACTGAACTAAATGTAATGTTTCTTCGTATTTTTTTGGTTCATAATCTACCTCGATAAAGTTCAATCGTTCTCAATGGAAAGTATGGATATTAAATAAAACCACTGCTGCAAGATATACATTTATTTCCATATAAACGTTAAGTTTCAATTTTCATTCTTCCGTGTAAGTAACAGCCATCAGTTGGAGAATATTTTTTTCATATTCGTTATTTTTATTGTCATTCTGCCAGCATTTTACTTTGGTCAAAATAGAAGGTGGATCATATAGAGCAAACGTTTTGAAAAACTCTAAGGCTGCCACCTACAAAAAATAATAACAAATTTTTATCCAATTGATATAAAACTGTTTACCCTAAGGAATACAGTCAGATTTGTAAAAATTAGAGTATTAATTCTGTCGTGGTTGGAAAACACATTCAATGTGTATCAAACGGTGCGTCTTAGCACAAAAAAATGAATACTTTTTCCGCAAAATCAATCGATAATATTGACATTTTTCACAAGATTTTTGAAGGAACAACACGAATCTAGTGGTTGTTTGGCAAAGAGCAATAACTTAAGAAAAGTGAAAAGTTCATCACTATACTGTAAGGAATAGTATATAGAATATCAATAAAATTTTCAACAGTTGAAATTGCATTTCATCGAGAAACATCATCATTTGACTACAATACATTATATAAAGACGTCAGTAATTAATTTAGTACTTGGTAAGTCAATTACCTACCGACGCCCTTGGCCTAGCAACCAGTAAGCAGAACTAACCGTTTTGAGAATAAATACCCGTTAGTAATCAAGAAAGCTGGACTGTGTAAAAATATTCCTCCCTCACAGTTGATTTGAAATGTCACTTAGAATTTCTTGACATCAATGAATTATGTTTTGGTGAATAATTCAGCCGTTTATCTCAAAACTGAATAAGATATCAATTTTTGTATTGCTATTCCTGAACGATTGTTGCCTGCCTCAGCTTACGCCTCGACGAGCAATCTTCACAGTCATTTGGAGGTTTTCCTACTAAAAATATACTTTTTGTAGATAATTGAAATTTTGTGACACTTTCTTCTCGTACAATCTTGATTTTTAGACTCATCCAGTTTCAAGCTTGCAGGTACATATTTTTCGAAACACTTGAAAATACCTGTTGTAATAATTGATCCACATAGAAATTACCTATTGCTTCGAAATCTTCTAGCGCCGCCACTGAGTATAGCTCGTGAATAGAACTCCGCTCATTTGCATGACATGGAACAGTTTAGTATTGCTCGGAGTATTAGAGAAACGAATCATGAATTATCCTAACACTATATTCAATCTTATCTAAAACATTTGCACGAATCTTTCTTCTATCCGACTAACGTGTGGAAGTAACACTTCCTCAACCGTCATGATCAGCATGAATGAATTCAGAATTATAGTCCACAGAATTGAATATAGGAAATTTCTGAGATGTTTTGAAAAATCCCGAAAAATTCGGCGCACTTGAAAACTTATTTACCCCAAAATAAAAAAAAAATATATATCTCATAATACTATTCATATAAAAAAATATTTCGAGAGCAGCTGATTTCACTTTTACACCAAAGATTATCAATCATAGCTTTGAAATATCACAGACTGCTGAAGTCACTACTATACATGTGACAATACAAAATTTATCAGTCAGAAAATTAGCAAAGTTGTGCAATAAAAGTCACCAAAAATCTCAAAACATTAAATAACTCACTTGCAATGGAATGGGCTGACGGTTGCTCAAGTACTTAAACACACAATCAAAAACCGTATTTACTGTTTTCTCGTCCGTATCTAAGTTTATTAAAACTCTTCCTAGATTTTCCAGCAGAGTAAGCTGCAGTTTGAATGCTTGGGAGTACCTGTAGGCTGATCCCCTGTCTTTCAAATAGCTATCTCCGGAGAGTTTAGTGAGAACTTCTAAGATGCTCGGAAGCACTTCTCTGAAAGAAAAACCTATATAAGCATACCGATAATTCAGTCCAGAAAAAAATAGTATTCTTTCTGAAAATCAGTTTGGATTTCGCAGCAACGTCTAAACTGAGCATGCATTATGCCATGTCACAACTCAAATTTATGAAGCCATAGAAGAAAAATCCCCAATTGTTTGTTTATTTCTAGATTTAGCTGAAGCTTTCGATTCAGTGAGTCATGAGTTATTACTACAAAAATTAGAAAAAATTGGATGTCGTGGATTGAGTTATAAATTGATAAAAAGTTATCTAGAAAACCGAAAACTATGTGTCAAGACAGCTGACTATATTAGTTCAGAAAAAAAATTGAATTATGGAGTTCCACAAGGAACAGTTCTAGGTCCTGTGTTATTTAACATATTCCTGAATGCCATTTTTTATGTGAAAACAAAAGGTTCCATACACAGTTTTGCAGATGATACTGTTATAATCTATATATCAAATACATGGCAATCTCTTAGAATACTCCTACAAAATGACTTTGAAAATATAAAAAATTGGTTCGACAATAACTTATTGACTCTCAATTTCGACAAATCACATTATCTCCCCTTTACTTCTTATAAAAATCATCTACCTCATCTTGGACCTATTAAAATAAATGACTCATATATAAAAGAAGTCGACCATATCAAATATTTAGGCATCATTATAGACAGGCATTTAAAATGGAATTTCCAAATTGATTATCTAATAAAAAAATTACGCCCTCTATTGCCAAAATTCAAATTTCTTCATAATATTCTTAGTAAAAAACACATGGATATGATTTATTTTTCTTTATTTCAATCTCAAATAAATTATGGTATACTGTCATGGGGGGGGGGGGAATTAATCAGAATTATCTGAAAAATTCACAAAATTTACAAAAATGGTTCTTAAAAATCATGTATGGTAAAAATATTCGATATTCCTCCAATAAATTATTTTGTGAAAGTGAAAAAATGGATATCAGACAATTATTTTGTCTTAATATAATAACTTACATATTTTCTCATAAAAACTGCTGTAAGTATAATAAACATTTATATAATACGCGAAATAAAAACAAAATTACTGCTAGAAATAAAATTTCCAAAGCCAAATCACAAAAAAACTTTTTATATTTAGCATCATTTATTTACGATAAATTACCAAATTCGATTAAAGTTACAAAGTCAAAATATTCTTATAAAAAACTGGTGAAAAAATGGATTCTGAAACTCCCAGATTATTTTTCCAGAATCTTATAGAATTGAAATTGTCCATGTGACTACCAGTGTGCTGATTATACTATCATTTTCATTTATTGTTCAAATGTTATTATATTATTAAATCATTTATTTTTAATCCATAATAATTATTCAATAAAATATCTAATCCTTACAACAAGTGCAATAACTTCGTAAGGTTCGAATATTTATTCACATATTATTTATTTCAAAATTGTAATATTTAGATTTATTGTGAATAAATGGTTATTATTATTATTATATTACACGACCAAATAATTAACAAGAAACATATATAATCAATGCATCATGACTGCCCACATATTAAGTTCATCAACCCATAATAGTTACTCACTTTGTTGTTCTGCTTCTGATGAATTCTTTCGAAAGCCTGGCTAACCTAACTAATAATTGAAAAGAGTAGTTGATAATCAAAGGTTCATCGAAATCTTTGAATCTTTGGACTAGAGGAGACCAGATTTGGTGTACAATAGGTAGAAGCTCATCTTCCCAGTCTCGAATAATTTCTAAACCATCGGACAGAATTTGTAGCACCAGCAATTTCTTCTGTTTATCTTTGGAGGGAAGAAAGTGAAGACTGCGTGCAAGTACGGCAACAGTCAATTTTATGTGGAGAGGCGGGGCGGGTTTTTTATATTCACCTTCTGAAAAAGAGTGCCAGTCATTGAAGAAATAATTCAAATGCATGTAAAAACTACCCTCAGGTTCTTCATCATCCTTTTCCACTTCTTGTTTCTTCTTTTCCATGTCTTCTTTGAACATTTCTTCCGTGCTTTTTTCCATTATTTCGTCGGAAAAATTATTTTCCATATCCCCATTCAATCCATTAACTTTGAATTCTTCCATTTCCTTCAATTTTTCGGCTTTAGGTTTTATCAATTCTTCTTCGATTTCAATATGGAGCCAATCAGTGAGACGTTGCACAAAAACATTGAATATCTGAAGAAATGCAGTGGAATATTTTTCTTTGAATCTATCACAGGATTGCACCAAAACCTTAAAAACAGGAAACGTGAGTTGAACAAAACAGAAAAATTATGAATTATTCAGGAACCTTAATGATTTTCATCTAATTACCACTAAAAACTGAACCTACGTCTTCTATTATCCCAGAAATATGTGTGAGAACGTCTATGGTACTATACTTCAACACCACAGCGAGAACGTTCAAAACGTTTTCTTTATCTTCGACTTTATTCAACTTCCTCTCGACATGAAAAGTGAAATAGTCAAAATTTCCATTGATTAAGTCCGTCACCTGCGAATATCCACAAGAAACGGAGATATTTTTCAAAGCTGACATGCCAGCTGCTCTCACAAGAGAATGACTACTGCCTGAAAAAGCATGTTTTTCGGAATTAATAAATCGAAAGTAAACTTGGTCCGTCTTAGACCTTACAAGCCTATCAGTTCCGAATCATATTGAAATTTCAGCTGCTCAATTCAAAGTGAACGCTTACTCAATTATAGTGGTTGCTATATATAGACCACCAAGTGGTAGTTTCGATACGTTTAGCAAAAACATTGAATCACTGATGAATATTGTAATGCATACAAACTGTAGAGTAGTGATAGCGGGAGATTTTAACCTAAATTTTTGTAATGAATCAGCAGAAACATTCGAGTTTATTTCCCTAATAAACTCTTACAACTTCAAACATACAATCGAAGAATATACCCGAATAACATCAAAATGCAGCTCTGCAATTGACAATATCCTAAGAAACTGTGAGTATGTCAGCTCAGAAGTAATACATTCAATGATTTCAGATCACACTGCTCAAAAACTCACGCTTCGAAATGACTTCCAAGAAAGTAACAAAGGTGTTTACAAAAGATTTTTCTCAGATAAAAACATACAAAATTTCAGATCCTCAATAAAAACGGTATGCTGGAGCGATATTTACACTTTAGAACAAAATGATGTCGATCTTCAATGAAACCTATTAATGCGATATTTTCTTAGCATTTTTAATGAATCCTTTCCCAAGAAGAAAGTGGTGATAAAACATAAACAAAATAAAAAAAATTGTTACAGAGGAAGATGGTGCTGAAATCATTGAATGTAAAAATAAATTAGATATTCTCTAAGTCTACATGGATGACCAAACTTACAAAGAAACATATAACCTAGTAAAAAAAGAATACAACAATAAACTGAAACAAAGTAGGGCAAAAAATTATAAGACAAAAGTAGAAAAATCAGATAATAAATCCAAAGCGGTATGGGAAGTTGTGAGAGATATTAAAGGAAATAAACATATCGGGCAAGAAGGTATTCAGTCGAATAAAGATGCAAAATCTGTAGAAAATGACTATAATAACTTCTCGATAACTTATTGAAACACCAACAGGGTGAAACGTTTTCACACAAAATAAAATCAAATGATAAATCAATACGGTTTATACCAATAAATGCAAATTAAATTTTAGAAATTGTTGAAAAAATTAAAAATAAGATGAGTAGTGGATACGATGAAGTCCCCTCTAAAATTATTAAATTATGTATTAGAAGAAATGATAGATCCGTTGGTACACATTGTAAACAATTCTCTCAAATATGGAGTTTTTCCTGACTCACTCAAGTTAGCATTAGTCAAACCAATATGGAAAAAAGGAGATCCTACTCTGATAAACTAGAAAACTTTAGACCAATAATTAGTCTACTGTCGTCATTTTCAAAAAATTTCGAAAGTATAGAATGCAAACGGGTGATAGATTTTTTCATGCAATGTAAACTCATCAGTAAGTGGCAACATGGATATCAGAGAGGGAAGTCAACACAAACAGCAATTTTTCAGTTTATTCAAAATATCTTGCTACAACTAGAGAACAACAATTTGGCATTGGGATTATTTCTAGACCTGTCCAATCATTTGATTGTTTGAACCATACAGCTCTCCTAAAAAAGCTAGAATCATATGGCATACGTGGTCCTGCGCTTAATTGGCTTAAATCTTATGTATCGGACAGAAAACAAAGGAATCAAAGCTGAATCAGATATAAAATCAATTGATACTGGGGTACCACAAGGTAGTATAATGGGCCCAATGATTTTTATAATTTTTTTTTAATAATCTGGAGGAGATTTGTGGAGAAAATTGCAAAATGATAAATTACGCCAATGACACAAACTTGCTGGTCAATGCAGTAGATTATCCCAGACTGATATCCATTACGGAAGAAAGCCTCCGTAAGGCAGATGAGTGGTTCAGGGGAAACAAACTTATATTAAATGACGATAAGACAAAAACGGTAATGTTCAAAACAAACCATGCAGGACTAGACATTCTCCAAGAAATTCGGCTGCTGAATAGATCACTATAAAAATAGAAGATGAGTGCAAATTCCTAGGTCTGCACATAGACAGCCTACTTAGTTTCAGAAGTCATATTCATTATGTCTGTCAAAAGTTGAACACACTGTTATATTCAATTAGAGTTATTGGTCAGTATGTTGACACAGATGTAATCCAAACGGTCTATCATTCAAATTTTGAATCTGTTTGTAGGTATGGTATTATTTTTTTCATGGAGGTAGCAGAAATGCAGAGCAAATTTTTATTGTACAAAAAAGAGCCCTATAAGATTTATGCTGAAACTAAATTCAAGAGAATCATGTAGAGGCAAATTCAGCAGTTTTAAAATACTCACACTTACAGGAGTGTATATACAAGAACTCTTATTGTTCCTTTTTAGAAACAAACATCTTTTTGAAAGTAATCTACCACAAAATGTCTATAACACTAGAAATTTCGATTATGTGTACCCAAAACATAGACTTACTGTCACAGAGAGAAGCCCTTTCTATCAAAGCATTAAAATGTTCAAAAACTCCCCACCAGTATCAAACAAATGAATAAACTCGGTGAATTCAAAAAGGGAATTCGTAGGATTCTACTGAAAATAGAACCTTACACTATTGCAGAATACCTCAGCCATAGTTTCTGACTTGACCCACCATGCTTTTGACGTTATTTCTGATTTTGTATTATTTTGCATTGGCACTGTAATTATTCTTTAGAAATAAAGATATTTATTATTATTAGACTCACCAGCCTTCTCCAACACCAAATACAATGTTTTGAAAATGAATTCCTGGAACCGATCTCTGAGCACCAAAGCGATTTTTCCTATTCCTTCAACCAGTAGGCATACCTGAATAACGTTATGCTGCGTTTCTGCCAGGGTGACTTTATCACCAAATTCGTCTACACCCACTAAAAGAGGCACTTGCCAATACGAAGCGTCCGTGTAAATGTTCACGATATTTCTCATTATAACGAGATTTTCTTGGTTGAACTCTGCACCTACGAGTGGAATGAGTATATCCAGAACATACTATTAACGGCCTTATATTCATACCTGCCACGACTTCGTTCAAAATAAAAATTCCTTCTTTGCGGTGTTCGATATCGTCTGCAATTGTATCCAGCAAAAAGTCACTGATAATTCTAAATGTACCGTACTTCGCTAGTAGGGTACAAAGTTTTTCCAACTTCGTTTGAACGGAACTTTCATTGAAATGGCTGAATGCTTTCCAGGGAGTACCCAAGTCTGATGTTGGATTTAGTTCTGAAGAAAACAGTTCATTATTGAGATTAGTGAAGCTAAAAATTCATCCAAAGAAGGATTTGTGATTTGATATATATATCTAGAATATGAACAGAATTGTCCCAACTCAACATTCCACCAACTTTTTATTTTAATAATAATAATAATAATTTATTTCCAGGATGCACAATAGTACAAATAGAAAAAGTCATGGTGTTACAAAATTACAAAGTACAAAATGATTCATCTCACAATGAAAAGTATTCATGCAATGTATACACGTTTTTGTAGATTAAAAACATTTTTAAATAGTGTTTAAAACTGCTCAGTGTCGGAATGTTCTTTACTTCCGTAGGAAGTTGTTATAAATTCTCAGGCCTAAATGGAGCACGACTTGACACAAATGTCATACTTCTTTTAATAATAATAATAACAGTTATTTATTCCCAAGAAACTACAGTTTATAAATAGGGAATATTTATATAATACATTCATTAAAAAGCTCAATCAGAATTATGTATTACTCGAAAATAAAATAAAAAAAAATAAAATAATTTTTCAATAAAAATTATTCTAACAAATAACGCTTCATAGCAAATTTGAATTTGTTCATTTGAGAAAAACATTTTATTCCAGTGGGTATTCCATTATATGTGATAACACCTTTATAGAAAATAGATTTTCTGGAAAATTCCGTCTTGAGATTTTTTGTTAACAAATTATTGAACTGCCTCGTTTTGTGGTTATGTACACTGTTAGATTTAAAAAATTTCATAATAGAATGTTTCTTATTAGTCACAATAGAATGCAAAATAGTACATATTTTAAGTTTATAAATAGAATCGATGTCGGGGAGACGATTTGGTTTATAAATATTCCTTGTTGGTTTCAAATAAGGCAAATGAAAAATGCATTTAATTGCTTTATTCTGTAAAGACTTCAGTGGTTTTAGAATGGTATTCGACGAAGTACCCCATATGCTGATTAAATATTGTAATTTCGAATAAATTAGTGAAAAATAAATTAATTTTAGATATTTCAAAGGTATATAGCTCCTTATCTTGTACAAAATTCCAATGACTGGTGATATTTTTTTTCGGATCAGATCAATATGAATATACCACGAAATATTTTCATCAATATTCAGACCTAAAAATTTTATATTATATGACCTGTTAATTTTTTGTTGTCCTAGCAATAAAAATTTCGATTGTGATAAAATTGGTTTTTTATCAATGAACAAGAAAGATGATTTTTCGAAATTTAAAGTAAGTTTATGAACATTGAGCCAAATAAATATTTGTTTCAAATCATTTTCCATTTGACATTGGATCACTTGCAAATCTTTATTGAAATATATTAAAGTTGTATCATCAGCAAATAATACCAACTTTCCAGTGATGTTCAATTCTGAAATTGAATTAATATATATTAGAAACAGTAGAGGTCCTAGTATGGATCCTTGTGGGACTCCACAAACAATGTTTTCCAATGAACTCTCACAGTTTTCCAAAGATACAAATTGTTTCCTATCATTTAAATAATTTTGTAACCATAAAAATGTATTATCTCTGATACCTATATCGAATAATTTAGTCAACAAGATTTCATGATCAACAGTGTCGAAGGCTTTACAGAGATCTAGCGATAGAAGTCCACATTTATTTTTTTCATCTAATTCTAATTGGATATTAGAAATCATATCCAATGCTGCACATTCTGTATCACTAGATCTCCGAAAGCCGTATTGATTTGGGTGGAAGAAGTTGATAGATTCGAGGAAGTTCAATAATCTAGTATACATTGCTCTTTCAAATATTTTGGATATGACTGGTAAAACAGATATGGGCCTGTAATTACTGATATTATCTTTTTTCTCGTTTTTGAAAACAGGTGTTACTTTAGCAACTTTCAATTTATTTGACATTTTACCGTAGTCGAAAGAAATATTAATTAATATTTCGAGTAATGGTGACACTTCTGATTTAACTTGTTTTAAAATTTTGGCACTAATTCTGTCGAATCCAGGCGCTTTCTTCATACTGAGATCATCGATGATTTCCTCTATTTCTTCACAAGAGATGGGATTGAGGAATATGGATTTCAAATTATTCGTTCTTCTTATTTGATGAGTGCTGATTATTTTAGATGATAATTTGGGGCCAATTTCTACAAAGTAGTTATTGAAACTATCGCAAATCTTCGTCGGATCAGTTATCTTATTTCCATTCACTTCAACATGGTCTATTTTAGGTTTCTTATCTTTACTGGGGTTTACAATTGAGTTGATAGCATTCCATGCAGATTTTGGTGTTCCACTCGAGAATTTTTCATCAAAAAAACGTTTTTTGGTACTTCTTACCTCTTCTTTCACGGATTTGTTATAATAATTGTAATTATCAATATTATTTTGAGAGGGATTTTTCTTTTTTTTGCGAAGTATTTGTTTCTGATTCTTATTAATTTGGAAATATGTTCGTTGAACCATGGTTTTGAATTTGTTTTTAATTTAATTTTTTTTTTCAATCCTATTTCTGTCGAAAATGTTCTCTAATTTATCATAAATATGATCAACATCTTTCAATTTTTTCAAATTTGGAATTTCTTCGTTCAAATCCAATAGTTCCTTTTTGATGATATCTTCGTTGAAATTGAAGAAAACTTTTGTGGTATATTTTTGTCCTGTGATCGATTTCAATTCAATTTCTAGTATTTGTATTTTATGGTCACTCAAGGCATAGTTGATTATCGATAATTTTGATGATCTTGTGGAATTACTGATTATATGGTCGATCAAGGTCTTGCTTCTCTCAACTTCCCTTGTAGCAATGTAATCATTACATACGGAAAAGTAGTTAGATTGGTAAATATCCAGTATTTTTTTCTGGTCAGAATTGTTACTAAGCAAATTTATGTTCATATCACCAAACAAATAACATTCAGTCTTTAGTTCATTGATATAGTCTAATTTCATGTCGATAAATTTCAAAAAAGTGTGTTTATCTGATTTGGGAGATCGATAAACAACTGCAACAATAATTTGCCGAATTTTAACAGCCAAAAATGAAAATTCAGATGGATCCATATAAATAACTTGCATTGGGATATGCTTTTTAACAAAAATGGCAGTACCACCACCTCGTTGTTTCCTACTACAATAGACTGCTTCAAAATTTGTTAGATTAAAGAAAATCTCTTCCTCTTTCTTCATCCAAGTCTCTGTTATCACTAGGACATCTATTTCATGGTCATGGGTTATAACTTCTAACTCATCCATTTTGTTTTTCAGAGATCGGGCATTTAGGTACATAATTTTTATATTTGTTGATTTCTGAAATGTATAATGGTCTATGGAAGTTAATTCAGAAATAGTAATATTATTGATTTTATTCATGGAAAGCTATTTTGGATTTGTTGACCATGTCAAAATATTTGTAACTTTCGCAACTATCAATTTCGTCGGCTGAATGTGAAATATCATATTCTTTCTTGAATTTTTCGTTGGCTACCAAACAGTTTTTACATTTTTTTTCATGTTTATTCTTCTTACACTCTTCTAGTGAATGTTCACCAGCACAAAAAGAACATGTTATTTTGCTCTTGCAATTCCTTTTTGTATGGTTGAAACCATTACATTGATAACACCTGGTTAGTTTGTTGTTATCATGTACAATATAGGACTGCCAACCAAAGAAGAGTTTACTGCCTGAATTGATGATTTTTCTAAAAAGATCACTATTAACTTTCGCAAATATGGTATAGGTTTTTTTAAAATGAATATATTTCACATAGTCAATTTCGAAATGATCACCATCCTCAATTATATCGTTTTGTTCTCTGAAGCATTTCTCTAAGTCATTTGCTGAGATTTCCTCTTCTAGTTTGATACCAGTAATTTTGATTTTCGGTAATTTAATGATATCTTCTTGAATGGTGAATTTTGTTCCGAGTTCATTAGAAATTTCTTCTTTCAGCCTGTTCGAATCGGTTTTTGAATCGCATTTTATTTTTATGAATCCCCCTGGCATATTATTAACATGAATTTTGATTTTCAATTTTGAAGGATCAATTTCTCGCAAAAGGTTCTCTTTCGTTGATTTGTGTCCCTGATTATCAACTGGTTTAAGTATTACACTTGATTTTGGTACATTTAATTTCTTTGTCATATTTATTTTATCATTGTTCATTAATACTTGGGAGTATGTGGGTTTCTGCAGCGAGTTCTGCAGTAAACATTTTTCTTCAACCTCTTCTACTTTCTTTTGAATGTTTTTCAAACTATCCATGATCGTATCTTTTTCTACGATATTAGATACTATTAGATCATAATTTTCCTTTAGGCTCCTATTTTCATTTAACAGTTGTTCTATAAATTTTTCTTTTTCTTTTATCATTTTCCTTAGAAGTATATTTTCTTTCTTCAAGTCTTGATCTTGAGTATTATCCTTTTCTTTGTCATAATCAATTTTGAGAAAATTAGTATCCTCTTGTGAAGATTGAGGATCGCCATCATCAAGAGAAGTTTTACTCTTTTTCTTCCTCATTAATGGAATTTCGGTTCACGCCCTGTGTTTCCTTACATCAAAGTTTTCAGCTGACGTTTTCAAATTGTGAACTGTCAGAAGTTTCGAAACGGAATGAATTGAAAAACTCTCGCTAATCACTGCAAATAATATCACAGGCCTTTTGAGACACCTTCAAAATATGTAAGAAACACCAATGTTTTGAAAACCACAATCCTTTCACTGGTAAAAATGAGACTTATATCAGAGCAGGTAAGCGATATACAAGCTCTGAAGAAAGGAGCATGGAAGTTCCTATTTTGTCTAGTATAATAGTTGGTGAATGGAAGAGTTCAAAATCAAGGCATTTTTATTAGTGTAAATATGTACACAAATTTCAACAATGTATAAACTACAGAAAGTTAAAATTTCGAAACTTACTGATGAGGAAATTGCAATGGCGTTTCCAGTTAAGGTGCTCATCAATAAATACTCCTAAAAACTTCGTAGACTCAACATTCTCCAATAAGTTTGAGCTGATGTTTATTTCAATTTTTTTGCATATTCTTTACCGGTTATGAAACCGTATCATATGAGTTTTGGAACTGTTGAAATACAGGGAATTTCTGTTACACTATGCTGAAAGATTATCTAAATTCTCCTTATAGGACTCATACAATTTCTCATCGGACGATTATCGACGTGTCATCGGCATATCTTATGAAAGTTGCATTCTTTGCAATATCATTCAAATCATTGGTGTAAAGTAAAAACAATATGGGCCCTAACACGTATCCTTGAGGCACTCCTATAATGATACGAGAATGTTCAGACTTTTTTGCATAATATTGAAAATGATAGGGGAGTACTATTTTTCTATAAACTTGCAGGCTACATAAATCAATCATCAGTCCACTCCTACCCGGTTTCGATATAGAAAAACATGTGAAGCGCCGCTGCAAACCTTTTTCAAATGAAATTATCACAAAACATTAATATCATTCTCAATGTGGATTTACAAGTACAGACTAATTCCCATTGCGAAATAGTACAAATTAAGGTTGAGATACATAAAAGACTCAACAATTGCTCCTTGTTTTGCCTTTTTTTTGAAACAGCATATTCATTTCATGAAGTTAATAGAGGTTAATGAAGCAAAAGAAAAAGCATTCGCTCATGTTTCCGTTTTCAATCCATAGACACAGGAAGTGGCCTCTTTTGGCAATCTCTCAAAGTATACCTTTTGAGTTATAAATCAAGAGGGTCGCCGTACATCGAGAGATTCACCTGCCAATTTTTATGAATGTTAGCTAAAAATTACTACACAAAATAACTATGTGTGATCAGGTATACTTGATGTTACTCAACACAAGGACCAATGTTTTATTGCAATTTGTTTATTTACTTTCCGAATTCCAATAATATTTTATCTTACATTTCTATGTATAGTGTAAAAAAGCAGTTCAATCACTCCAAATTATGTTGATACATCTTATCTTCAACTATTCTGGAATAATAGACTAAAAATTGTCAAACACTGTTATACCTATTGGTGAAAATGAAAATAACTGTAGTGCATGTATTTCCTATTTATGTTCAAATTATGATTGGTAATGGTAACGAATTATAATTAAAATCGTTTTAAAACATTTTGAAAGACAGCTCTCTAATTTTAATCAAAGAATCAACTAAAGAATTAGCAAAACCTAAGAAGTACATGCATCATATTCCTTGATTACCTTTGAAGGAGTATTCCTCCAACAGTCCTATGGAACTCCTTTTCAGTTCTGATATGTGAAGTAGAGTTAGCATTAAATTGTTCAAATGGTTGGCGGACAGTAAAACATGGCCTAAGTTATGTTCTCCAAATACATTGAAATAACCAATCAGAGCATTCAAAGAGGTTAGCTGTTCTCTCTCATCTGAAATAATCAAAAACATTTTGCGTCAATAAAATAGTAATTTATATCCCGAGGGTATAAAGCAGATGTTTAAGCCTGTGTAGTACAGTAAAGTGAACTGTCATGTTGTTGGTGACTAAGAAAAAACCCAATAATAATGACACAAACAATACAATAGTTTAATTTTAATCGGTTTCACTTCATGACTACTATAATGTTGAGATAGTGGAAGATGGAGTAAAAATAATGTTTATTTTCGAAGATAGCAAAGCAAAATCATGAACTGCTAGTCATAATAATCTTAGTAAAAAACACATGGATATGATTTATTTTTCTTTATTTCAATCTCAAATAAATTAATCAGAGTTAATCAGAATTATCTGAAAAATTTGGAAAATTTACAAAAATGGTTCTTAAAAGTCATGTATGGTAAAAATATTCGATATTCCTCCAATAAATTATTTTGTGAAAGTGAAAAAATGGATATCAGACAATTATTTTGTCTTAATATAATAACTTACATATTTTCTCATAAAAACTGCTGTAAGTATAATAAACATTTATATAATACACGAAATAAAAACAAAATTACTGCTAGAAAAAAATTTCCAAAGCCAAATCACAAAACTTTTTATATTTAGCATCATCTTTTAACGATAAATTACCAAATTCGATTAAAGTAACAAAGTCAAAATATTCTTATAAAAAACTGGTGAAAAAATGGATTCTTGAAACTCCAAGTTTTTTTTTCCAGAATCTTATAGAATTGAAATTTTCCATGTGACTGCCAGTGTGCTGATTATACTGTCATCTTCATTTATTGATCAAATGTTATTATATTATTAAATCATTTATTTTTAATCCATAATAATTATTCAATAAAATATCTAATCCTTACAACAAGTGCAATAACTTCGTAAAGTTTAAATATTTATTCACATATTATTTATTTTAAAATTGTAATATTGAGATTTATTGTGAATAAATTGTTGTTATTATTATTATTATGCTATAAGGGCCTTTCAGTGACAGAAATTTGAATGTAATGCAGCCAAACATCTGTCTGCCAATTCAAATTCTTACCAATTCCATTGAACTTCCTAGGTAAACTATTTATTCCATTGAGAAAACCCTCCTCTAAACTTTCCAGGAGAGATTTCATACAATTGGAATTGAGCTTTTCACATAAATTCTTCAATACTGAATTACTCTCTCTAGATGTTTCGGTGTCTTCATCTTCAGTTAGAGTAATAACTATTTCTATCAAATGCCTGGCTGATTTGGGCATGGTCCTGGAATATACGAAGATTTTGATGAACTGGATTTTTAGGATACTCTTGACAAAGTACATTTTCACTTATGCCACAGTTCTACTAACCCCATACAATTCTGAAGTATGACTCCACACATTCTGGATAATTCTAATCGAACTTTCGCATGTGAATGACGAGTTAATTTCGTGAAGTCAATGATGAGACCCTCTAACTTGATGTCAGTATCACTATACCACTGAGGAGACAGTTTGGTTTGCAGATGTTGTTTAATGTCTTCGTTAGTCTTCCATTTTTGTTTCGCCTTTACTTCTGGAAGTTTATATACATTTTTAATATGGAGTTCACTTAGGCGTAAGTTGTTATCAACTGTATCATAATCCTGCATAAGGAGTGTGATGATTCTACCCCACGCTTTCAAAGCTACCTAAGAAAATAAATGTGAGTTGAGTCTTCAGAATTGTGATCGAATGCACTAATCTAACAATAATAATGAATTTTTATATTTTTCTATTTATCAAAAAAATCGTCAAATGTTCTTAATATATTTACCATCGGAATTTTATGGCCCACTTTTTCATCTTCCAGTGCTACTTGCTTCAAGCCACAAGCAACGCCCGGTAAAAAAAATAGAAAAACTTCGGCAACTTGCTTTCGCAAAATAACATCATGAAAATCTTCAACATCGAGTACTCTGGCTAGGGACATTATACACTCCATAGCAGCAATTCTAAAAAAAAAATAAAGGGGTATTTAATACTGACAGTTTTACTTCAGTATTGAGCATTTATCAATATTCGAGGGTTATTCGGAAAAAATTTTTTTGCTAATTTTTGTTAATAATTAAGATACAAAGCAATTTATCCTGCTAAGTTCCACATGGTTTTGACCGTAAACTCTCTACCATTTTTTGTTCTCATGTTCAAAGCGCAATCCTTTGAAATTGACGCCAATTCTTTCGCCTCCCGATTTCCATCTAAATGATACTTTCTATCATATCTATATCTTTGATATATTCGATTCTATAATTTCATCGATATTCCAGATAGCATTACAACCAAATGGTGACATTTTGAAATATAAAATATTTGAAACGTCAAAATCGAAATAAATCAACTTGTATGTATCCTTGGCAATAACATAATAAAGTGAAAAGAGCCCATGGGATCTTTTCGGTTATAATTGCACGAGTGCATGAAAATTACCGATAATTTTGCAAGAAAGCGTGATATCTAAAAATTGCAAGAGTTTATTTTCATATTTTGGCGAAAGTGCCCGAGTCCGAAGGACGAGGGCTCTTTTACAAAATATGAAAATAACCGAATGCAATTTGTATAAGATATCACGCTTGAATGCAAAATTATCTGGTCATTTTTATGCACGAATGTAATTCATTGGAATATTTCACGAATAAAGAAATTCTCAAGGAAATGTTATTTTTTGTTCATTTATACAATAGATTGTATGGAGTACTCACCTAAACGCGAAATGTTTTTCTATTTTTGAAGTCTCTGACATTTATTTGTGTTGTTTACTGACGTCTAGCGATACGGTTTCAAATGTGTTATGGTGACTTGATACAATGCAATTACCGCTGTAAGTTTTCGATAATTGCATTGCTCTTATGGGACATTTTATATACCTATGAGTGCAATATTCGGGAGTAATTGAACAAGTGCTTCAAAATTACCGATAATTTTCCATGAAAGCATATTGTCTAAAAACTGCATGTTTATTTTCATATTTTTCAATTTTGTCGAAAGAGCACGACTCCGAAGGAGGAGGGCTCTATTAGCAAAATATGAAAATAACCGAATGCAGTTTTTTTACTGACAACATGCTTGAATGGAAAATTATCAGGTTTATTTTGATGCACGAGTGTAATTCGGTAGAATATTTCCGGAGTTGAAACAACGACGTTTAAAATTCAATATTTATGCCTGTCAAGATGACAAATGTACATTTTAACAGTCGTTACTATAGATACATGGACCGAGCGGGTATTTTTCGATACCTACCGGGTATTTACCAGCCCGAAAATGTCCCGCCAGGAATTTATCGGGAGTAATTACACAAGTGCTTCAAAATTACCGATAATTTTCCATGAAAGCATGTTGTCTAGAAACTGCCCGAGTTTATTTTCATATTTTGTCGAAAGAGCCCGACTCCGAAGGAGGAGGGCTCTTTTAGCAAAATATGAAAATAACCGAATGCGGTTTTTTTACTGACAACAGGCTTGAATGGAAAATTATCAGGTTTATTTTGATGCACGAGTGTAATTCGGTAGAATATTTCCGGAGTTAAAACAACGACGTTCAAAATTCAGTATTTATGCCTGTCAAGATAACAAATGTAATTTTAACAATCGTTACTATAGATACACGGACCGAGCGGGTATTTTTCGATACCTACCGGGTATTTACCAGTCCAAAAATGTCCCGCCGGGAATTTATCGCTGTAATTGATCGAAAATGTCCCGCTTCATATGGGATTTTTAACATACGATGGAAATATTCAGTATAATTTTGTTCTGATTAGTTGTGTTCGAACAGATGACTTCAAATCAACTGATTTCTTCGGATTTCTACTTGAGCAAAAAAATTTAGAATTATTGAACCTTTCTACACATTTATTTGCATTGTATTCACCGTGTGGGGTATATCATCCAAGCCAAAATCAGAAGTCTTTCATTGCTGTTCATACATTTTTTTAAAATTTTTTATACATAGGTGTGGGATATTCTCATTTCTGTTTCATTTTTCAGTTGAATAATGTTGCTTTTACCTTTAATAAACTCAACCTCTTCAATATGCTTCCTCATTTTTTAAAGTTTTTCTTTTTCATTTTTATTACGATCTTCGAATATTTTGTACGCTCATAAGACACCCCTGTAGTTTATTCAATTTTGAAAGATACTTGATTTTCAATACAGGCGTAGAAATTCATGGCCCGCACTTTTTGCAATACTCAGCCTTAAACTCAGCCTGCAGCGATCCCGCGAAAAAGGGCGAATTCTCGATATTTTGCTTTGCGCTGGAGGTACCGAAATAAGTTATTTGATAAAGTTGCGTAGATATCGATTTCGAATCCAAACCCAACCCAAAATTTGGAATTCGAATATATTTGTGATTTTCATATACAAGTCCATCTTTCAATTAATGGTTCCGAATAAGAAGCTACAGAAATCATGAAATAGTCAAAATCAATGAAATAAATGTATTGAAATAACTAAAATTGAAGATTCTCATTTTATCATTTTTGCAGCTTGTTATTCAGAACCATTATTCGATAATCTGGATGAATATAAAAATTACAAAAAAAAATTAAATTAAAACTGCAATGACAAAATAAATTAAATTACAGTACATAAAAAACATAAATATATATCTGGAATGATATCCCTACCTTAAACTTTTCAGCTGCTCATTCTTCGCTATTTCAATTGAAACATAGAGCATTTGACACAGCTTTGGAGCATTTGATTTGGTGTAAAGTTCAAATATTATATCCGAAGAAATACTCTTGGCCAAAGACTTGGTACATTCTATTATACTCAGTTTATACTCTTCATGTATAGGTAGAACTAGAAAGATAGGGGTTAGGTAAAAAAACAATAATTCCTGTGGAGGGTATGAAATTTTAGGAAACATTTTTTGGAATTTACTCTTCTCCCCATCAATAGTTATAGTTTCGGAGGTGAGAAAATGCATACCTTTATGCTGAAGGTGATCATATATTTCAAATAACAAGAAAGAATATATATTGAAGAATAATCCAAGTTTGTCTATGACAGATTTATCAAATAAGTTTTTGAGTGTGTCAATTATAAGTTGCTTGTCGTTGTCGCTGAAACTGGAAAAATAGAAATTAGTAATCTGAAAATGAAAAATGATGCACAATTGTCAAATTATTTATGGAATATAAGAACTGATTTCTGTAATATTTATGGCACATCTGCCGTAAATATCATACAATCACATTAAATTTTTGGCATAGTTCATTTTTGAGGAAACTGAAAAATTTTCCACATCTTATAAAGATTACTTTTTATATTTACGAGATATTTACTATTTGAATGTATTACTGAAGAATGATTTACAAACTGTGTTTGCTATCCTGAATATTTAATATTCAAACAGAGTAGGTACTTGGTTCATTTGTTTTCATCAAAATTATGAAAGGCTTTGAAAATACATAATCATCAATAAATATTGAGGACTCAGTTCAATACTACTCAATAGAAATTACTTATGTGTGGAATATATATTTGGAACTATTTGGCCTCAGCTATACCTTGAAATATGAAAATCAATGTCCTAGGAAAATCTATTTGCTCCTCTGGGTTTTTTTAACCAAATTTGGATTTCCTGTATTTTCTCTAGAATCAAAGTTCTCATCTCGAGTTTTTTGCAGGATGAAATTTACCATGGATGAAGAGAAGCAGGTTATACCTAATTGTTCGAGTACTTTCAATATTAATATAGAATTGCAGTGTGCAATTTGATTTATTATCAATGTATTCAATAGCTAGCAGTATGAGATTATTTCAGGTCATTAAAATGTTAAAGTTTCTCTTTCTCCTTATTGTATTCATCGAATTGTTGGTTTGGGATATCTGCTTTTACTCCGAATCAAGAAAAATTCTTGAAAAGTAATCTTCATAAGTTGAAATGAATACTTGTAGTCTTCGGCAATGCTAGGACTCCAGTTATCCATACCTTTTATTGCTATTAATACATGTTTCAATTGTTTTTATCAAGATTCATTCAACCTCTATTTTGTGCATACCTTCTACCCATCTGTATTATATATTCTCGTACATATACCTCATTTATGCATAAGTATATTTGTAACACAAAGAAGTAGACTTGTCATGTAAGTGATCTATCTATCAAGTATTCCTTGAAGTATTCTTACCTTGATTTGTTTTCGGAAATACTTTTTATGATTGGATAGAATGTAGATAGTATGCTAGGCTGAACTACTTTAATGAATGATTTTGAAGAATTCATTATCAATTTATTCAGCCTTTTTATGCTGTCAATATTTCTAGGATTCTGAATTATATTCCTGCAAAGACCTTTCAACTCTGAAAGACATTCGAAATTTGGTAAGTGGTCCATTTCAAAAATGCCGCCCTTCTGAAAACAAAAAAAAACATCTGTCAGTTCATGAATGAAATTGTTTTGTTTGTATTCTATAATAATATTCTGAACTTTGTGATGTGTAGTGTCTAGAAGGAAGAGTTCATGATGGACGAATGGACTTGAAAGGTAACTAGTTTAATTTTGAATATTTTTATCGTTTTAATAGAAAAACTGAAACCCACCTGTTTCTATGAGGTTCCTTCCAATTGAAATATATTTTGGGTACTAAGTCAGGTCGAATAATGTTACAATATTAATTCGTTATGACCGGCCAAAACAGGCAGTAATAAGTAGTGAAGAATTTAATTTTTGATTATATATAATTTAAACATCAATGTATTGTTTTGGATGTAGAAGTTTGTCATCTGAAATTTTGACACATGTCAATCCACCGTACACCGTACGCCACAGAATGGCAAACAATTCTGTGACACAGAACGATGTTACATACCCGTGTAGCTGCGTTCAAGATGAGGTCTGATTTAGCAATTTATTATTATTATGCATTCGCCGGATTTTTTGAAGGAGCATTCCCATGCATCTGAATTTTTCTGCTGAATTCTGTCGAAAGTTGTAAACATTTCCGGATTATCCATGGAGTTTTACCAACGTCTTTTTATTATGTATTAACGATAAAACCATGCTAAATATATTTGGAAGTTGCGAATTATTCTATATCGATAATAAATTTCAATTCAACGAACATGTTGATAAATTATGCAAAAACTTATCTTCCGGATGCTATGCCAGCAGGGTCATAACTGAAGAAGTAGGATTCACAGCAACTAAATATGCATATCTTGCATTAGTTGAATCGCATATAGCCCAAGGAATTGCCTTCTGGGGAACTTTGTAGCAAAAAATCAATCCAAGGGTACACTTTATCCAGAAAAGAGCAATTAGTGCCCTTTGCAAGATCAAGAATCGTACAACACACGTTTCTATTATGTTCCTTTGTCTATTCCAGAAAGTATTCTTGTGGAAGATTCTATAATTTACAATGTACTCAAAGTTTACAACAACCTATCAGTACAAATCGAAGAGATCAATTATTATACACAACTTACTGAGGACGTACATATTAAGTCCGATTTGGGTCTTTACGTCCACGGATCAGTCGCAGAAGGACGTTCTGAGTACATACATTTCTGGACGCCCTGGGTACGTCCTGAAATGAACGTTTTCTGTACTTGCATATTAGGTCCATTTCAGGCGTTTACGCTCAAGGACCAATCAGAGACATTAGACATTCTGAGAAGTAATGAAATGTATGAACTGACTACTTATATTCGTAGACTTTCTCAGTATGTACAAGAATGTTCGTACCGATGACGTATTTTCTAAAAAAATAATTTTTTTGATCTTGTTTCGTGACTTTTAAACTTCCGAACTGTGATGGGAATTGGCCCAGTTTAGCTGGCAGAACTATGATTCTTGGTTAACAGGTACGTGTAGGCAACCAACATAATAATTGCCCATCGCACCGTGTGAGGCAGAAAATTTCACACAAATGGCACACTGAGTATTATACTATTGAGTTTTTCGAATCTTCTATGAATGTTCATTTCATTTCTTTATTTATATTTTTTGACTGGTACTTCACATTATATACCTCAATTTTGATTGTCACAATATTATTTCATTCATTTCTTTATTCAAATTTTTTTTGACTTCATATTTCATATTCAATATCTAGATTTTTTGTAACAACATTATTTTCTTTGATCAATCAATCCTTAATTTCATTATCGATCAAAAAATCCATTTCAACCTTTTTGTTTGTGATTTGATTTTCTCACTTGATTTGTATTTTTATCCTTTCGTTCTTAGCAACAGGTTTCAATAGAAATAATAATATACACAATGGAAGTCCGAACCATTACCATTCTGCACTAACGTTATTTACAAATATATAATAATAATAATAATAACTTTAATGATCCCAAGAAACATACATGTTTATACAGGGAGTTAAAAAAAAGGCAAAAAAATACATATATATGAACAAATTAGGAAACAAATGAAATAAAGTATTATGTCAGTTGCATATACCTACATATATAAACGAAAGAATGGGTATAAAATAGTATAAATGAATCATTTGAATCAGGCATTATCGAAATAATTTTGTGGATAATTAGTCATTATTATTGATAGCTGTGAAATATATTTTGATCTCTATTTTGAATTTCGCAACAGAATTGATATTTTTTATGTGTGTAAGTTGACTGTTATAAATTTTTATTCCAGAAAAGTATAACGACTTTTTTCCAAAATAGCTTTTTATTTGTATGGTTTTCAAATTATTTAACTGTCTAGTTAGATGATTATGGCTATCAGAACATATTATGTAGGAAAGATTTGAAGAATTATATTTACTCTTAGTTGAATGGATGAAAATACAAATTCTTGACTTGAACAAAGAATCTATATTTAATAGGTTCCTCGGTTTGTATAGTTTACTTGTTGGCTCTAGAAATGGTAATTTATAAATACATTTGAGGGTTTTATTTTGTAAAGATTTTAATGGTTTCAATACATATTTTGATGCAGTTCCCCAAACAGATATCAAATAATGTAATTTTGAATAAATAAGACTGAAGTAAATCATTTTTAGATATTTAATTGAGAGAAAAGACCGTATTCTATATAAAACTCCAATGATTGGAGATATTTTCTTCCTTAGATTTTGTATATGTGTAGTCCACGATAAAGTTGGATCGATGTATAATCCCAAGAATTTTGAGGTTTCTGAACTTTCAATTGTATAAAAACATAGGAAGTTTCATTTCTCAATATTCATAATATGATCTCATCCTACCACATAGTAATGGCTACTTCAAACAATTTACTCGTTAAAGGGCGTTCTAATGAGCGATAAAATAGAGTAAGGAAGTAAGTTGATAAATGCGAGATTATGATGCCTAATTGAGAAAATATTTGTATTTGAAGGTTCGTGAAATTCAACTTCCGCATTCAATCGCCACCATTGACTCAATCAAATCAACAACAAATATTGTTATGAATCTTGGTACTCCGATTTCCGAGAATCCCAATAATGTCTGGCCGAAGTCCGCTTGATATTTACTGAAAATAAAATTGTTCAATGTAAATTATTTTTAGGAAATATCAGATAACTGTTCGTACATATTAGTGGGAGTTGGGCGAAATCGATGATGATACTATTTACCTTCACTGCGTGATAGGGGAATGTCTATCGCATGGCTTGAAATAATTTTCCAATGTATTCACATGTTGAAATATTCATCTACGTTACTTAATTTAATATCCTAGTCGTACAATAGTACCTACCAACAATAAGATAAATATAAAGTAGGTAATTGTCTCTGAGGAAAGTCCACTTTACAGGGCTAGTCATAATCGACCTTTCTCAATGGAGTTTTGAATATTTATGACCAGTGAACAAATGATATATACAGGGTGGGCAATTTTGATAATGATGTTAAATGCTTTTATTGTATGTTCACATACCCAATGCATGGTAGATTTTTTGATGTGGTAATCATGTATTTGAAATAAACAAATGTGCTATTCTAGCTAGTTGAATTTGAGGTAACTGTGCATAAAAGAGAGTGTAGAATCATCATAGAAACAGACTAAATTTAGAGATATATATAGCTGTAGTATTCATCAAGCACGAACCACAGTCATATTGTTTTGTGGCAAACATTGATGATCCAAATTTGAGACACATTTCAAAGCAACAGTAAAGCTTTTGACGTTGCAATTGTTGCCATAAATATGTAGTATCCTCTCTTTAACTTGATTACTAATTGAACATCTCAAATATTGCAAAATTGGCATTTTCAGAAATACAGATGTAGTTAGCTCTTTCTTTCAGAAGTTAGGAAGTTTATTGTTTACAAATTATTTCATTTAGTCATTTCATCAAAACTTAACACATAAATTAAAGGAAGTTGAATGAGCATTGTTGTAGATACCTAGTTAGTAGCCCTCCTCCGCATCAGAGAATAATTTATGTAATCCCACTCTTTATTATCAGGTGGTAATAGTGTATATAAAATGACAATATTTTGTAAACTACTGCAATTTTGATGAGGGTGATTAACGCGACCAGAAATATTGTAAGAATAATTAATAGATTTCATAATTATTGCCGAATACTATTTCTGCACAGCTTTCGAACAATCTTCATTTTCTGACACAGTGATGTAATTTCTTTTTCACACATATAAAAATGGAGGTTTCAACAAAAATAAAAACCGATGTTATTTTTGAAAGAACAGGTTTTTCAAGGTGGGCTTTTTCGATTGAAAATTAGGTCTTTTCAGGTTCAAAAACAAAATAGAAGTAAAAAAAAAGTATATTGTATTTAAAGAAAATATGCTTATATAGAACACCCTGAGGTAAGTCTTCGAGGGATTTTCTGAAAAACAAATGAATTTTTTTGAAAAATTTAGATTTTAGAATTTTACTTGAAAAATTTCAGGCTTTCTGAAAAATCAGCCCATTTGAGAGTTGTAGATCTTTTCTTCAAGTAAATAATCTCCTCTTTTTTTTCAATAGGTAGTATGGGTGGAGTTCGTATTTGATTATTATTATTATACATTTATTATAGTGCCCGTATCCGAGAGTAGAATGTGAACAAGAGTAAAAAAGCTGCTGCAACAAGCTACAAGGAGGAAACGTAAAATTTAATTCTACTCCCTAGACACACAATATGCTTCTATTAATATCAGATTGAGTGTTCCAAATAATAATCTAATATATTCATTAAAAAGTTTCGGTTAATATCGATATCATAAATTATGACTATGACTGCTAATTATATACAATATTTGATGAGAGAAATTCATTGGTAATAATAAGAATAATAAGCCTATCATAACCCATTCATTGAACGCAACAAGGTTTTTTGTCGAACCTTGTCATTACAACATTGAATATAATGCTTTTATTTCCTTGTTAATACTCGTTACTTTCTGATTTCTGAAAATATCAATTTTTACTCAAATGGTGCAATATTTCCGAAACGTTTAAACAAGTTCAGCTAGAATCGAAAAGGATACAGAGATCCTTTAGAATTGAAAAATTGTGAGAAGTCTAATTAACTAACATTTTTGTTATCACTTGCTAGTCTTAGATTATGAAGTCAAAAAATAACATAGTTGCGGTTCAAAGTCCGGACCTCATATGCTCATTCAGCTGTTTATCGTATCATTGGTGTGCTCAACTCTGCCAAAATTTTTTACAAATTATTTGAATACCGCGATTTCAATGTCAGTATATGAAACAGGTGAAAAAGAGGTGTTTGAGTATACATCGATATCATAACTCTGGTTCGTAGCAAACATCTCCAAAAATATTTGAAATAATATCGTTATTTTGCAAGTAATACACTTTTTTAATTTTGATATTTCTTTTTTTTTAAGAAATTACCTAACGTTGATGGTATAATCAATTTTTCAATCACCTGTTGACAGGTAAAAAAATATCACTTTTTATGAGATCACTTTATTCCCCGCGAAATAATACTTACTTTTTTCCGGATATACATATTAGAAAGAAATCGGAAACAGACAATTTATGACTTCGACTATTTTCTGACATTGATATATCATAATATTACTTTCTTGTTTTTACCATCACAGGAAAAATATAAGGTTTTAGCTACGTTTACTATCGGGAGACAACACAACCTTGAACTGGAATCTAATACTTCGTTCCCTTGTATAATGAATATTATTCGAATTTTCAAATAAAACTTTCGAAACAAATAAAATGTGTTTTCATATACAGATTCACACGAAATGGAAGCCCTGTAATGTTCAGAAAACACCTTGTGAATCAATAGGGACAGGAGATACAAATTAACAATACCTTTACATTTTTGAAGCTTGTAAGCCTCAGGAAAAACCCTAATTTGATATAGATCTTCGAGTAATGACGATTCGAATCACTCTCCAAGTTCAGATTCCTCTTGATAAACAATCATTAGTTACTAGACCTGAGGAAAGGTTACAAAATGACCTGAGAAGTTTCCAATTAATTGTGATTGAAAATATTAGCACTCGAGCGCATACATCCTACCTCATATAGATATGTAAACATATCAAATAAACGGATCTCTGTTCTGAAATCACGGCAAAGCCAGAGAAATAGTTCATGTCTGACTGAAATATGTCACTTCATAGGCACGGTGGGGAAGACTTTTCGAATCTGGCCCTAGATACATGTTTTTGGAATCCTACGTCGCACGGATGAGCTTGCTATCAAAAAAACAATAATCCAATAGTACTGTTTGAATGACATTTTTTTGTGGTGGATGGATTCTTTCTTCTGTTTTTTTGGGTTCTTAACCCACCACAGTCTCAAAAAATAAGAATATATATTGAAATCTTTAGAAATGTGTAGAAGGGCTGCAATAATCCAAAAACGGTCCCCTCTGAATCTGAACGGAACAAGTTCAATAAGTCAGCAACTTTTCGTATATATTAGAAAACGAACCTTAAAACGAAACTAGAAGAGAATATTTGTAAGAGTTCTGAAAACGGAAGCATATCTGGTTTCCGAAACATCAACGATAAGTATTTCGATAAAAATTAGTTCTTGTATATTTTTGGTAAGAAAATTTGAGATATTCGAAAAGTTGTTATCTCGACTAACTGAACGTATTCCATTCAATGGAACGGTTTTTGAATTATCGTAGCAACTTATCGGGGTAGATTGAAAATCTGCCTCTCTACACCTGTATTTATTCCAATATTACTCATTTTTCTGATTGTGGTAGGCTATGAATCCAAAGTAAACAATAAGAAATAATTTCTTAATGAAACCGTTCATTTTCGTCACGACGAATTCCATTCAACGTCTTCTGAAACAAAGCATAGCGCCACACGAATATACCGAGTTTGACGAACCGAAATCGCAACAAAAACATGCGGGCTTTTTATAAACGCCGTGAAAAACACACCCGAGCGTTTACCGACAAAAATTAGATGGAGCATCGGTACATGCCCGCTGTCATGTAAATATTCCACACAATCTCGACGAGCCTACCTCATGTGTCTCGCTGCTGACCGTGGAAGGGATACTGCCGCTGCGGGGCATAGTACAACACTCGCAACAGCGTATAAGATCTCTGAGCGGCGCCTCCAGACTGTTTATTCAATTAGCGAGTCTTTTGTGCATCGGAAGCATCGAGAGTGCAACTAGTGTCGGCCCATAACTCGCGTTCAACCGGGCAAAATGCCTTCTGTCCATTCGGAAAGTCTGTCACGCGTCCCCTGGCCCAGCAACGAGAGCATCCACGCCGGGAGCTCCCAAAGCGGCTCGGGGATCCACAGCCCCACGTCTTCAACGCCCTGCTCGCCGGAATCCACGTCGCCAAACAACACGCTCCGAAGGAAAATATACCGCGCTTCGAGCGCAGGAAGTGTCGTTTCTCAACCCTTCGTCATCAAGTCCGACTTCAGGGACTCCCTTCGACAGAGCCCCGCGCTGTACCGTCGCGAGGAACCACAAGACGAGAACGACTTCCTCGTGAAAATCATCGGCTGGTATCCCTGCTTCCTCTTCCGCATGGCCAAGGCTTTCGTCCTAGCAGTGCTGCCGCAGACGTGGAAACAACTAGTCTTGGCTCTGCCAATGCTCTGGATATCCATGTGGATCTGGCTGCTCAAGCAACTGATTCAGTTCCCACTGACATTCATCAAGAGCATGCTGTCTACTGTTTTGATCACGAACCCTCCGATGAAATTCAAGAGGAGAACCGTACTCATTAGCGGGGGCAGTACCATTCAAGCTCTGCACTTGGCAAGGAATTTCCACCACGCCGGAGCTCGAGTCATCCTATGCGAGGTGGAGGGCCTGTTCCCTTTGGCGAAGTACTCCACTACCGTCACCAAGTTCTATACAGTGCCGAGACCGAGCAGTGATCAGCAGCAGAAGTACGTCAGAGCTTTGTGCGAAATCGTAGACAGAGAACGAGCCGTTTACTACATCCCGGTGGCTGCCACAACCTCGGCTTACTACGATGCTGTGGCAAAGCCGCACTTGGAGCTGCTTGGCTGTTCCTGCTTCTGCCCCGGAATCAAGGAGGTTTGGGTTCTCGATGACACCTTGGAGGTGCTGAAGCGGTGTCAGAAGTCCAACATCCCCACGCCCAACTACCACGTGGTCACGGCCAGGGAGGACGTCCTCAGGTTGTACGATACTGGCACGATACGGAGAGGCATCTACGTCATGACTACTGCGGGACCTAGAGGTCTGAGGGAGCGGTCTAAGATCTTGCTGCCCATGTCTCGGGATGACCTGAAGATCCCCAACGACATCAGCGAGCAGAAGCCTTGGGTGGTAGTCCAGAACGTGGTGGGCGATCACTACCTCACAAGCACCACCGTCAAAGAGTCGCGCGTCGTAGCCAACGTCACCTGCAGGTTGGACAGGAGCACCACGGAGCTCATCCCTGTGGAAAACGAAGAGATCAACGCTTGGCTCGCGAATTTCTTCAGCAAACTCAACCTGCTCAGGCCGGTATCAGGACACGTAAGCTTCAGATTCGTCGTGTGCAAAGAGAATGGTACGTTGGTACCTCTGAACAGTAGGGTTGGGGTATCTCTACCCTACATCTGCTACACCAACGTCCACCCCAGACTGGTGTGGAAACCGTGCAGGCATTTCAATCGCGCCAATTCTGGGCCTTTGGTCGACGCGCACACTGTATACAAAATGTCTGACAGTGTACGAGAAACCGTCTTCAATCCTTCGATAGAGACGGTGACGAGGCTCATAGGCACTGTGCTGGACAAGAGGGAAGCCATATTTGCTCTGAGGGATCCTTTGCCTTACTGTGCCTACTACCACATGCATTTGCCTTTCAAGAAATTTTCCGGTTTCTTGCGGAGGCAGCAAAACAATTTCCTCAGAACGATGACTGTTGGAGTGAGATAGGTTGAGGATTTTTGTCAGTGGGAGAGAGATCATCGAGCCTGATGTGATATAGACAATACTTAGATTATTGCATTTCTGAGTGGAATGGATTTATATTTATTGTTATACGACTCATTGCAGAATGTAGGTCTTTGTCGATAGAGTCCAGTCTTGTATGTATGTTTAACAAACATGTTATGAAAATATTTTATTAATAGTTAGTTTTGTTCGTATCTTGGCATAATGTTGTTATTTTTATACCGCCTTAAGATGTTTTTCATGTTCACATGAAAAATTAACGTATGTTACATTAACTGACTGTGAGATTTGATATTTGACGAGCTATTTTATGAATTTGTCCTGATTGAATTGCGGTTCATTGAGTAGCTGCATGTTGATGTTTGGCGTTTTTTTCCGCTGAATATTGCTCTCTGTTCCAATGTTTGCAATTGGCCAATATTTGATGTTATTGTAATGATATATCCAGTCTCGAAACTTTTGGAAATAAAATATTTGACCTTTATACGGATTTCAATCAAAACAGTTTTGATATAGTCGAAATCATCGAGTTATTTGTGTATCAATCAGGCTATTTGTAATATTTCATCTTCAATCTGTTACCATAATACTTGGTAAATAAATTGAAAATCACAGACGTTCATTTTCAAATAGGATATATGGAATGTTTTATAATAACGACACTTCTGTATGATCAAAACATGGCACAGAAAACATTTTTTCCGAAAGTTATATCACAACACCTCACAGTTGTTCAACCGCATCAGATAAAACTGCAAGTGTGTAGGATGAGCGATTTATCTATTGTTTGTTACTCGATTGATATTGCTTAAAAATAGCAACATATGGGTTGAAAAATAAAGCAAAGTTATCTGTAATTTTTTTTCAGGTCGAGTGGTATTCATAAAAGTTATTTGACATATTTTCATCCCTGAGAATTTATTTTTTCATTTTATCTTTCAAAATAATCTCAAATTTAAAATAATAAACTCGGAAAGGCTTGAATATTTTGGAAAATGGAAATCTTCTTGGTATTTCTTGTCAAAGTTGAAATAGAAACGGTGTCTTTTATGTGATACACGAAGACATATATACAGACAGATAGTTGTTCTTGTATACGCAGTATTTATATGAGGATGATAAGAGCACATTTCCATGTTCTTTTTACTTTCTCACAGTCAAACATCTTGAAAACCTTATATGAAAGTAGTACGATCATGATTATTATGAAAGCCTAATTCATACACAAATGGGAAGAAACAAATACCCCTCCGTCTAGAAGACACGCTTGGCGATGAATCAGAAACTAGAATCAAATGAATATCAATCATAGTATATCGGTTTGAAGGATATCCAATCTCCTAGTCACTTGGACCAAGGCATGATATATTTTCAGATATTTTCTGGAATTCATTTTTTTGGTTTTCTCTCCTCTGGAAAATAATGGGAAAAAAACCCCAAAAAATGGATTCCAGAACATTTCTACCTCCTCAAAAACCATCCAAACAATATAATTTAACATAATCTCGAAAGTTGAACGTTTCATCGAAATGTTAATTTATTGAAAGCCTTAGTTCATAATTAGTATATTATTTACCTGGTAGGAAAAGCGTGGCTTTTCCCACGAGGTAAACATACTATTTTTCAAATCGTTTAAAATTTGACAGATATTCATCAATTTTGAAAAAATAGCGAATAATTTCATTCACATATAAATGGTTCTTTGAAATTCGTAATAAAATTACTTGGGTAACTATGGCAACTGTTTTCATTGATTTATGTAGAACACTTTTCCTTAATGATATTTTGTTTGGAATGACGAAATTTCATAGCGAGTTGCGGAAAATTTTTTTTTTTATAGATATCAATTAACCTTACACCAAACTGGTATTACCGTTCTCAACGCGCATTTCGCTAACAAAGTTAGCATCTTCAGGAGAAGAATTGATTTCCGAATATCATATTTTTTTCAAGTTTTTTCTATTAAATTGTTACTTCGACTCGAAGTCGAGTTCGGAGTTCGAAACTCTAGACATCACCTAGAAGATGGCAAATGAGACTTTGCCGAAACGGCTTGATAATAATTCTTCAGAGGATCAAAACCACAGAACACGGAATCTCATTCCAACAAAGAAATCCCCTGGTTTTGATAAATTGAATCTGAACGTAATAAAAAACGTTAAAACTGAATTGTCACATTTTGTGTTCTTTTATCAAAGAATCCTTCGAACGTGAAAAAATAACGAAATACTTGAAAATCGACAAAGTAACACCAGTTAGTTCTCAAGAATGGTGAAAGATACTGTACGCAGTTATAGACCTATATCTGTTCTCAACGTATTTTCTGAAATTTTCGAAAAAACAATGCACGGAAGATTGATGAATTATTTGGATTCTTTCGATTTTTTGTATTAAGGCCAGTATGTTTTCCGTAAGTTGAGTGATACGGATATCCTCTCAGATATTCAGTTGAAACTTGATGATAAAAAATGTGCACTTCTATCATTGGATCTAAATAAGGCATTGATACAGTTAATCACCGAATTCTATTGAAAACCTTATATGAAATTTTAATTCGTGGCATTGTTCATGATTGGTTTGAAAATTATTTGAATGATAGGCAACAATATGTAGCACTTGATGGTTACATAGGTGATCGGAAAAAAATGGAGTGCTCCAAGGATTCATCCTTAACTTACATCAACACAATTTCAAAATTGAACCTCATCAGTTCAATTGAATTATTTGTAGATGCCATTACAATATTTTCTCATTGTGATGATTTAGAATCTAAAAAAATTCAATTTGAATATTGACAAATTTTCGTTCATGGTAATTCTTAAAACCAGAATAAAACATATTCAAAATCACACTTTGAAATTTGATTATAAAAATTTGAATTATTCAAGAACCACTAGATTTCTGGGATCATTTATCGATGAAACTCTTTCTTTCGAAAAACATATATAGAAATCATGAGGCGTAGAAAGTCACCTATGATTGGGGTTTTATTAGGAATGAGTGATTTCATTCCACTAAAATTTTCAAAGAATATATATTTTTGTCTCATATATTCTGAATTTCAATATCTTGTATCTATCTGGGGAACAGGGAAATAAGTCCATCTTGAATCCTTTACAGATACTACAAAACAAAATTTAAGTGTATATTTCGATACCATTATCTTGAACCAACAGATCTCACAGATATGCCACTCAATAAACGTTTCGAATTGCATTGCAAAAGATTTGATACCCAAAATCTGAAAAAAAAAGAAAGGAAAGGAGAGCGGAAAAAAAGAGACGCATTGTGATAATTATGTGATATTATACAAGTTTCATTCAATGATAATGCATATGATTGGTGATGGTTATATTCTAATTGTATTTTTCCAATAATGATGGTTATTGTTATCCTGACTATAAACATCTGTACCGTTTCTTGGGATTATTGATAAACAATATACAGTGCTTTTCTTTATAATGTCCCTCCGTCTTTTATTTTTTGAACGGGTCAACTAAAATAATTGAAACTTGGGATAATGGAATTGATGCATGAATTCTATATTTTGGAGTAAAATTGACAGATGAAAATTTCAAGATGGCGGCTGGGCGCCATCTGGAAAAAAATTGAATGGAAAGGGGTGTCTTGTGCTACATCATTTTGAAGCTCCTGACGAATATTTTACAACCCTAGGATATAAAGTCAGTATCTTCACCTACTACAAAATGGCGGAACATTTGATGAGTGCCTTGATACATAGACGTTTAACTTCATACTTTGGAGAAATATGCTGAGTTCAGTACAGAAGACGCTCGGAATGGTTACCATAAACGTCTTGACATAAGAACACCCTATCCGACATTTTACGTCGAACATTTTCGAACACAGCAACGTCGATATTTCTACAAATATTCATTATTCTCTGCCGTATATTCAATATTGAATCAGGTTCAGTTTCGTACACCTTTTGCTTCAAAGAGCCACAAAAAAAAGTCTAAATGTGTCAAATCTACCAAGCGAGTTGGTGATGAAAACTACAAGATTGGACAGGCGTAGATTCGGGCTGAATATGCTGTTTGAGTAAAATAAACGTCGTAAAAATTGTTATTGTGACACTATTTATAAAACATCAAAACATTGTACATAACAACTATAGGACAACTGAAAAACAAATATTATTTCAACATCCCCACTAAATTTGATTTTCAGCTAAAACTAAACCCATCTTCCGAATACAATCCAAGTGCTTGATTTTTGATAATCCTTTTTTCATCACATCAGCAATCATTTCATTTGTAGGTACATGCTGAAGTGAAATTGATCCATCTGCTACCAAATTTCGGATAAAATGGTGACGTACATCAATGTGTTTCGTTCTTGCCTTGTAAGAATTTGTTGATGATAAATCTATCGCACTTTTATTATCGCAGTTGATGACAATATGATCAGGATAATCTGGTTCCAGCTCTCATATAAGTTGTTTCAGCCATAATGCCTCCTGTATTGCAGCTCCTAGAGCCATATACTCTGCTTCCGTTGTGGATAACGCCACAGTAGGCTGCTTTCTGGAATTCCACGTCAATGCACTTCCACCATACGTAAAAACATACCCAGTAACAGATTTCCGTTCATCGAAGTCCGCCGCCCAATCTGAATCACAATTACCGACAATTTCTGGGGAACCTTGTCTTTTGAATTCCAATTTCATATTCAATGTAGCCTTCAAATAACGAAAAATTCTTTTGACTGCTGTCTAGTGTTCATAACCAGGGTCGAGTAACTTGGGCAACGTACAATAAACTTCCCACTGCTTCTTGATAGGGAATGTTCGACATCTTTTCACGTTCCATTTCATTTTTCGGGCACATTTTCTTGTTCAGATGTTGACCTGAACACATATAGTGTTTGCTGGATTACATTTCGCCATTCCGAACCGGTTCAAAATTTCTTGAATGTATGTCTTCTGATCAATCAGAATCGATCCTTGTTGAACATTTTTGATGATCTGCATTCCGAGTACATACCGGGCTGGACCCAGGTCCTTCATTTTGAACGTCGACATCAAAATTTCTTTTATGTTGATCTTCAGTTGTGTGTTGCTTGAGAATATCAAAAAATCATCCACGTATACAGCTACTAAAAGGATATCAGGTCCATCGTGCAGAAAATATATACATGGGTCCACTTTCGATTGCAGCAAACCTGCCTTTTTCAATGTTTTGTCCAATTTGATATTCCAAATTCTACTGGCTTGCTTCAGACCATAAAAAGATCTGAGCAGTTTGCAAACTTTATTCGAACCATCTTGAAATCCTTCGGGCTGTACCATAAATATTTCTTCATAAAGCTCACCTTGTAGAAAGGCTGATACTGCATCCATTTGATCTACTTCCAAATCAAATTTTGCAGCAATGGCAAATAGAAAACGAATAGAACTGTATCTAATGACAGGGGCGTAAGTTTCCTCGTAATCAATCCCCGGTCTTTGGGAACATCCTTTCATGACCAGTCTCGCTTTGTATCGAGATATGTTTCCGTCGTTGTCCTTTTTCGTTTTAAAAACCCACTTACAATTGATCGGCTTTTTATTCGCAGCATCTGAGTTGATTGGAGTACCTGAATTCTCGATGCCCATTATCATTGGTCGATATTCATCAGGCAAACCAGCTAGTAGAAGGGTACCAATCCATTCATCGTTCACATCCATTCCAACACCTCTCAACTTGTGTGCTGTAGATACGATTTGATTGACATAGTCCTCTATGGAATCACTCTCTTCCAATTTTGTGGTGATCAACAGCCTCAGTAAAGTCACCCGTCTTGTCAATCCGGAATCTTGAAATGCTCGTTGTAAATTATCCCAAGCCTCTTTGGCAGACTTGGCATTTTGCACATGAACGTAATTCACTGGATCTAATAGCAGTATGATTTTCGATTTGGTTTTAATGTCCAACTTTTTCTTTTCTTCGGTGCATTGATCGGTTGCGATAATACAGTGCCACAGGTCTTCATGCTCCAGGTAGGACTGAACAGCAAATCTCCAGGTGTCGTAGTTCTCTCGGCCCTTCAAACGTTCAATTAAGGGTATTGAACTTCCCGCAGACATATTTCCCACTGGTAACAACTTTTACCAAATAATACGGTACGACTGGTACCTTTACTCAATTCTACTATTTCAGACTGGGCCCATAACCTGATGAAAACTACAAGATTGGACAGGCGTAGATTCGGGCTGAATATGCTGTTTGAGTAAAATAAACGTCGTAAAAATTTTTATTGTGACACTATTTAAAAAACATCAAAACATTGTACATAACAACTATAGGACAACTGAAAAACAAATATTATTTCAACAGTTGGCCATTCCGTGAGACCTCGATGGCCAATCCAACGACCATGGAAAGTATTATCCAACTAGTTTCGACTCTAAGGTAGAACACGATTAAATTTCCACAAAATTTATTGTCTTTGCGACATGTTTCGATACACTCTATCTTTTTCAAGCGAATGTATTATAAACACTAAATTATTCTTTGTTGAAAGCTCCTTAAATACCTCAGGGCCTACTCTAATTATTCTTGATTCCTAGAATAATACAAATGATGATGATTCCTAAATTATGGAATGATGCTTATTCCTGAAATTATACAACTGATACTGATTCCTAGAATTATACACTGATAATGATTATGATATCTGAACATAGTTACTACTTAATAATTGAATAAGTTCAACAAAGGGGAACTATTGAGATCCATTTGATCATTTAGCAAACAATTTGAATTTTTCAGTTTATTGATATCCAAAAATTCTAAGTAATTAAGTCTAATGCCCTTATTTTCAACATGCAGAATTTCGAAATTTTTATCGAAGTCATGGCCTTCCTGCAAAATGTGATTGGCATATGATGAATGAGTTGTTTTCTTTTCATAATTCATACGATGTTCACGTATGCGGCTTTTGAATGGTCTACCTGTCTGGCCAATATATACTTTGGAGCAAGATCCACAATTCAATTTATAAACTCCCGATTTTTCATCTTTTATTGTTTTATCTTTGTTATTCTTGATAAACCTTCCCAACGTGTTATCTGTTCTATATGCTACTCTTAAATTTTGTTTATGCAAAAATGAAGCTATTTTTTCCGTAGCAGGTCCTGAATAAGTTGAAATTCTATAATTATTGTCATGGTTCCTCAAAGTGGGGTACACTTCTTGGATAGCTTTTCTATAAGCATCATTCCATAATTTAGGAATCATCATCATTTGAATTATTCTAGGAATCAAGGATAATTAGAGTAGGCCCTGAGGTATTTAAGGAGCTTTCAACAAAGAATAATTTAGTGTTTATAATACATTCGCTTGAAAAAGATACAGTGTATCGAAACATGTCGCGAAGACAATAAATTTTGTGGAAATTTAATCGTGTCTACCTTATAGCGCAATAACTATGGATTTCCATCAAGTAAAGGCCACCTCAATCCAAAACAACTAGTTTCCTACTTGTCTGGGGTAATGTGCTGGTGCTCCATCTTGTTGGAACAATAATATCCATATCGAATTCATTAGGAATTCACTTCGACGATTTCGCAGGCGAGTATACTGCTTTTTTCAATTGAGAGGGAGGGGGGTGAATCGTGTCGCGAGAGTGACAGGCAATAGAATGGCGCTGCAGGCAAATTTTTTTCATTTTTTTAGGAATAAATATATCAGATGATTATATTCAGATAATTACGCGGTGAATGCAATCAGATTCATTTTGTGAATCTTAGTGTTAATTCTGATTGAATCACTGAATTTTCTTCAATCGTGAGGGGGGGGTAATTAGTCCCATTACCCCTTTATACGCTCCTGCGATTTAGGTGATTAAAGGATCAAAAGTAATTTCCAGCATATTCAAATACAGTTCCTCTGTTGAATTTTGTTCAATTGACCATTTTGGAGATAGTGTACGTGGTACTTATCTACTAATAGAATTGAAAACTAAATGAGAATATTTGAACTGAACAATGATGTTCCCTGTACTGACATTTTAGCCTTTTTATGAACAAAAAAATAACATATCAAACCTTATTGGGTTGTTGGGATTGCCGTGTATGACAGAGAAAAACGAATATCTCTAGAAATATCGATATTACTGTGTTTGTTTTCAGGTAATTATCAAATGTTCCGCCATTCTGTGATAGGTAAAGATATTGACTTCATATTATAGGGTTTGAAGCATTCGTCAGGAGCTTCAAAATGATGTATCGCAAGACCCCACTTCCTATTTGATTTTTTTTCATATGACGCCCAGTTGTCATTCGGAAATTTTCATGTGTCAGTTTCACTCCAAAATCTATCATAAATCAAAATCTGAATGAGAATATTTGAATTGAACAAATGTTCGTTGTCGTACTGAAATTTTTGTCTTTTTTTCTAAATAAAAAATACCTTTTCGGGTTGTTGGGATTATCATATGGCAGAGAAAAACGAATATTAATATGTTTGTGTTCAGGTAATTATTAAATGATCCGTCATTTTGGTAATAGGTGAAAATATTGCCTTCATTAGGTAAGGTAGTATTCGTCAGGAGCTTCAAAATGATGTATCGCAAGACCACCCTTCCCATTAAATTTTTTTTCTAGGTGACGCCAAATTTCGAGTTGACCCGTTCAAAAAATAAAAGAGGGGGGACATTAAAAAAAAGCACTGAATATTTTTATTAATAAAATTGGGCTAACCCCTAGTTGTTCAATATTGATAAATGGGACGGCTTATCTCCGTATCAGATTATTCGGAATCCCAAACGTAAAATTGATAAATATTCGAACGCGATTTCCAGGAAAGTGAGCACACCAACAATTCATTTCGTGGCTTACTGACCAAGTATTTCGGCGTGGAACAATCGTGCGCCACCGTAAAATCTTGAAGGGAATTATTTATCGAAGACAATCCGAGATATCTCCGCAGCGAATGGGTCGCGTGATGTCGTGTCGGGGAAGTAATGTCGATTTTTTCATTCAATAATAACGCTTTATTCTTGATATTGCGATACTTTTTGTCATGCATCCCCGTAAAAATCCAGAAGTTTATGTAATTACCGAACAGAGTCGATTCGTGAAGAAAATCCGCATTTCGAAAAACGATTATCATAATGTTTCGAACTGGTAACGAGAGTAAAATTCTGGTTTCACAATTTTGAAGGTTAATCTGTGTATGACACGATAACAGACTCCTATCGTATTTTATATTATGATTGATTTTATTGATTGTTGATGAATAAACATTATTACTACATTACGACATAGTCGGTGAGCATTCCTACTTGAAAACTGGAGATAAACCAAATTATCTTTCGAAAAATTCGTTCAGGCCGGTCTCAACTACCTTCACAGAATTACCGAAGATTAGTCGAAAATAACAAAAAGGGGTAACATCATCTTTAAGGAATTTGATGCTGGGAAAGCCGATTTATCTTCATCCAGTAATCAGATATTAGGAGTGACCATTCCTAGAATGTCGAGTATCTTGATGCTAGGAATTACAATCAGTAATAATCTCTCATGGAAAAACCATGTGAGATCGATCGCTAAAGGTGCTTACCAGAAACTTTGATTTCTTTTTCGTCCGAAGAAATATTTCACTTCTCGTCACCTTCTGATGATCTGCAAGGCTCATCTAAAACCTGTCTCTGATAGCTCTGAACTCAGAAAGTTAAGAAATATATTTTATGAATTTGATATGGAAGATCAGATCACTAAGTCTACTCGAATCAATAAAAGTATCGACTCAACTATTAGTAATATCATCGCTACCAATATCCTAGTTGAGGATACTCCACTGTCAGATTATAGATTTCGAGTATGTATTTTTCCAATAGCTACAATTGAAAATTCCACTGTTTTCTATAAACGCAACCTCTCAGATGACAACTTGATGACCCTTCAGAAGCCTCCTGATGAATGAAGAATGGAAGGATGTATTCATATCAAGTGACGTACCTGAAATTTATAATGCATTTCACACTATTTTTCAATTTCACTATGATAATGCCTTTCCATTAAAGAAAATGAAATGCAATGAAGGTTCTAATAGAAAAAAACCTTGGATAACTAATGAAATCAAAGAACTCCATCAAATGGTATGTGACACGTACAAACTCATCAAGTCTTCCGACAATTAGTACAGGTAATAGGGAGCCAGCTACTCGTGTCCATAATGCATAATTAGGCAGGAGTTATTTTATTTCATAGATAGTTGCAGTCTGACGTACTTATCCTAAAAACACAAAATACTTACAAAAATGGCGAACGGAAGTGCCGCCATTTTGTGAAAAACCGTTTGGGCCTGTATCTCTGCAACCGTGCACTTTAGACCCACAATCATGAGGACCTTTTTATAGATAATTAAATTTCCTATCTTTTTATCCAATAATTTTTTTTCGTAGCACTTACCGTTCACGACTTATATTATTATTACCTTTTGTTTATTCACTTTTTTACCGATATCTCTTTAAATAATTGTTTAAACAATAAATTGTTTATAATAAAACTTTTAAGTCGATAAATTTTCTACAACTTTTATCCAAAACTTTTTTCTCTAAAGTTAATATTTTCGAAGTGCATTTCATGCAAATGCAGAACTGGCTGTGGCAGAGCCTGTGGGTGCCGAAAAGCAGTATTGGACTGTACGGTAATCTGTGAGAACTGCACAGAGGAAACGGGCACTAATCAGCTGAAAGTAATCGTCAACAACACAGAATTGTGCGACATCGATGAAGATATTGGTGATGATTTTAACGACAAATTAATAGAGGCGTTACAATCTTCATATGCCACTGACGAAGATAACGAAGAGGAAGAGGAGAATGTAACTAACCAACATCGAAAATTCACCACCCTCGAAACGCCAAAGAGTCAGAGAAGACATAATATGATTCATTTTGGTGTACATTTGTAAAAATAAATTTCACATATATTCTTCAATGAATATTCCATTTTTTTATTTGCGTGTTTTTAAATTAATTATAATAATATTTGATTGTATAAAAGAAAATACAAAGAAAAAATTTTAATGGGTATTCGCTATTTCTTGCAATCTTCAAATCGAATAAATTCTAAAATTCATATTTTTTTTATTATGTATCGGATTCGCTACATCATTACGCTATGCATACTTCGTTCTTAATAACCTTGTACTCGGTAGTACAACATTGAACGCGTTGTAACTTCAAAAATATTAACTTTAGAGAAAAAAGTTTTGAATAAAAGTTGTAGAAAATTATTCGATTTAAAAGTTGTAATATGAACAATTTATTGTTTGAACAATTATTTGAAGAGATATCGGTAGAAAAGTGAATAAACAAAAAGTAATAATAATATAAGTCGTGAACGGTAAGTGCTACGAAAAAAATTATCGAATAAAAAAGATAGGAAATTTAATTATCTATAAAAAAGGTCCTGATAATTGTGGGCCTAAAGTGCACGGTTACGGAGATACAGGCCCAAACGGCACTTCCGTTCGCCATTTTTGTAAGTATTTTGTGTTTTTAGGTTGAGTACGTCAGACTGCAACTATCCATGCAATGAAATAACTCCTGCCTAATTTTGCAAAACAAAATCCTCTATTACCTGTATTAAATGAAGTCATAAAAATTAAATATAAACAACTCAAAAGTATATATGAAGGTAAAGTCAAAAAAGCTAAATCAAAATATAATGATAAAAGAATAACAAATGCCGATAATATAAGCAAGGAATCTTGGAAAATAATTAACGACAAAACGTCTAATATGATAGAACTTACCATTGACAATAACACTATATCAGACAAGTACACAGTTGGTAACTATCTAAATGATTTTTTCGTAAACATTGAGAGAACCAAACCAAATCTTGAAATTTTAAAACTAGCTCCTCATAATGAAAACAGTCTTTTTTTATATACCACAACCCCAATTGAGGTTCAAGATAATATTAAAATAACCACAAAATCTTGTGCCCCAGGCATAGATGAAATGAATGGTAAAGCTCTGAAAAGCGTCAGCGATATAATATCTTACGCCCTATCATATTTAATAAATAAATCATATATAAATCAAACTCTCTAAAAATATCTAAGTCAGTTCCATATTTGAAAATAAAGGATCAAAATATGAATTAAGCAACTACAGAAATGTATGTCTGCAATCCCAGTTTGCGAAAATAGCTTATTCCGGAATGTCAACATGGCTTCAGGCAGCAACGATCTACTTCAACTGCAATGAACGAACTGTGTAATAACATCTATATGAATCTTAATAATAAGCAGACCCCAATTGGTCTATTCTTTGATCTCTCCAGGACATTCGATACAGTCGACCATTAATTACTTCTGGAAAAATTGTATCAAGTAGGAGTTAGAGGAGTAGCAAACAACTGGGTTGCTACATATCTAGAAAACCGGTCTCAGGTAGTGGTTATCGATTCGGTGAAATCTCAACCTGCTTCCATTTCAACTGGGGTACCTCAGGGTTCCATATTAGCCCCATTATTCTTTATTTTATTTATGAGTGATATACAACTTTCATGTACTTCTCCACAAAAAACTATTATCTATGCTGACTATACAAGTCAAATAGTAGCGGAAAATAATCTTCCACTGACTGCAAAAGCTGCAAACAAAATTGCAGAAGAATTTTCTTACCGGTGTGCAAATAATGGACTGATAGTTAATATAGACAAAACAGTATTCATGATTTTCCAACCAAAAAATATCACTTATGATCTTTCTCCCCTAATTAAGATCAATCACAAATCGGTGGAGCAGGTAGATCAGTTTAAGTACCTAGGTCTAACAGTCGACCAAAAATTAACCTGGGAATCCCATTCAGACAAATTAATCGCAAAACTGAGTACCTTGTGTTTTGTGATGAGACAACTGCGAGGAACAGTATCTACAAATGTACTCAAACTGACCTACTTTGGTTTGGTACAGTCCATATAATAATATGGCCTGGCTTTTTGGGGGGGCTCGGCACATATGAAAATAGTGTTCACAGTTCAGAAAAAAATCATAAGGTGCCTTGCAGGCCTACATCACAGAGACTCTTGTAAGAAATCCTTCATTGATTTTTCAATATTGACCTTACCTTGCATTTACATTTATATTATAACTAAGAACATCAAAAAACATAAAACTCGGTATGTGAGAACTAATATGGTGCATGAATATAACACACGTAGAGGTAATGAAATACGTTTACCTTATTCGCGATTAACCCTAGGCCAGGATTCTGCAGGTTATCAAGGGGCTATCTGTTATAACAAAACAAATGAAATATTGGGACAATTAGAAACTTATAGTGAGTGGAAAAAAGCTTTATTGAATTATCTTCTAGGAAATGCTTTTTATTCTGTTGGCGAATTTCTGCAATCCTGAAAAATATTATTTTATTTATACTTAATCTATACATATAAACATGTTTTTATCTATACATTTTTGTAACTGCTTGACTAGTCTGATAAAATTCTGTATTTGTATGACATTTGTAGAATTTTCAAAGATGAATGAATTTCTCTTCTATTCTATAGTTCTCTTGCGTGGGGCTTGGCACCATAATATCAATTGATACTTTTCGATTCTATTCAGAAAAACACAATCCGTCTTGTTGGTTATTCTTCGCTCACGGACTCGCTCACTTCATTAGAACATCGTAGAAGGTTCGGAGACTTGTCTCTTTTCTATAGATATTTGCACGGTCGTTGCTTTTCTGAATCGTCGTCAATCGTTTCACCTTTGGCGGTATCAACACAGTTGACCAGAATAGTGCAGAATTCTCACCTCTTTATTGTGAGCTTGGAGACCTGTCGAACCTCGCTTGCTCAGGGATCTTTTTTCACTAGAACAGCTGAACTTTGGAACTCCTTACCGAGAGAGGTTATTTTTTCCCAGTCATACAAACTTCAGAAATTCAAAGTGAATGTCAATTCATATTTTCTCTCCCTCCATTTACGCGATATTCTCTGAACATTACAGGGTTTATCTTTCGTGTGAATCTGTAAATGAAAAAAAATGCTTACCGACTATGTCGAAAGTTTATGAATTTTACTTTTACGAAGAATGGGCAACTACGGTTTGATTATGGGATGCAGATGGCGCAATGAAGGCTAATTTGCATCTATTATTTGGTCTCCGTATTACAGAATTCATATCGACCTCATTGAGAAAGTGCAGCGCAAATTACTGAAGTGGTTATCATTCAAAATTAATGGGGTTCATCCAGAGCAAGGCATTGAATACCATGTGTTATGTGATGAGCTACAATTTTCCAGCCTCGAATCACGGAGAAAATGCACGTCCATCGTTTTTTTACACAAATTACTACACAATAGGGTCCCTAGTACTGAAATATTTGCACAAAAAAACTTCAATGTTCCTAATTTCCATACCAGACATACTGAGACTTTCAGGATTCCGATAGCACGAACTAATTTACTATCCAAAGCACCAATTTATGTGATGTGTCAAAATCTAGAATGTCGAATTATTGCGATATTCATTTTGCTTCAAATGCTGAAATAGTAAGATCAGCTAGAGTACACCTTGAACGATAGCATTATAGGGTGAATATAATTTTTCCATGTTCTTAAATTCGAAAAAATTAATTTGTTTCTTACCTGTACATACCTAATTTCAACTCATATTGTCCTGTAAACTGTTGCAATGATTATATACCACATATTGTAGTATATAATCGTTGAAACTGTTGGGCAATAAAGCTATTATTATCATTATTAAGCCCGAAACTGGTCTGCAAGTGGGCCCGTCTCAATAATAGTAGAAGTCCATTCGAAATAGATGAATCTAATTCCCAAAAAACATTAACATGATCATTACAGATAGCCTTACGAAACTAAACTAAACTGAATTCTAATAAAAATGTTACCTAAACATAGATGTATGAATTGATTGAAAATCAATTCCTTCATTTGTTTAGCTCAAAGCATAGGGAGCGATGGAGAGTGAGCCTCACATCACTAATAGGCTCTTCTTGGACCCATTGTGCTTTCTCTAAATAGGTTAGGGTAACCTACTCTGAATTATTCCACCACCCAAAGGTAGTTGAAAATCATGTCAAGGAGTATGCCATTTATGAAACTTCATTTATGAAACTTCTCCTTGATTGAAAGAACCACTTCGAGAGAAATCCAGTTTCGTATTTGGGTGGTCAAAAAGCAGTGAATATTATTCACTGGCAAGTGATTTACAGACATACTGAAGATAATCTCGAATTTGAACGATGTTCTACATTCTTTTGCTTTCAAAGGAAGTATACCATTTATTGATACTGCTATTAATAACGTGAAAAGGTATAGAATGTTTCAAAGAAAATGAATTAGAGCTCTCATTCGGTTTTTATATATATTTTTGGATTTCACAGTTTGCAAATTTTGAGAGTTCTTGAAATCCAATTTCAAAGCATCCATTGAATATTTAGAGATACTGTGCATCAGTTGATTCAAACTTTCAGACCTCACTTATCATCTCTAGATAATAAGGTAGTCTTTATAATGGCTATGAAATCAGAACCAAGGCGCACTTCATGAATCTAGTAACGCCACATTTCTTGCTTGCCCGACTCGACTGCAGCTTTGTGAATTATAGGTTATAGGTTATGTTAGTTACAGCTTATCCAATCCATCTTGGCATGGAAGTAATAACGTATATGCTCAGCAATCTCTGTGGAGTATACTAAGATGAAAAAACTCCTATTGTATGTAATCACTGTGTTGAAATTCATTCCTAGAAAGTGTTTCTCCATTCGTCATGGTCTACAATGCCAGTGTGCAACTGGAAAAGTATCTGAGTTTGTGCCAAGATGGATTGGATAAGCTGTATGTTCAAACATTTGTATGACCTTCTTGATGTGGCATAACTTTTGGTCCAGTTAAGAGATACAGTGTGGACTTCAACTATGGCATGGGGGCATGATAATGACTTGGTGCCTCAAATCTGTCTGCTAGATTGATTTCAAGTAGGTTCAGATACATAAATCGCGAGTACCTATACTTTACATTTTGAGCCTCCCCACATATTTCTGATCCCGATTCTGTGGGGTCTTTTCTGTCTTTCTCCAAACAAGTAACAATAGTATATGTTTTCGCCACCAAAATTGAAACTTTAGAGAGTGCTCCATATCATCATCAACGGCGACTTATTGTGTTATACAGTCAGGTCGATACTAATAGAGATGGACATTGTATTATGAACACTGTAATCACCTGCCTAGTTGGTTTGATGGTTTTACGTATGCAGAGTCATATCGTTCTTTGAATTATGGCCTAGTTTCCGGAGACTGTTACTCGATAAGATTTAGCTCAGGTTCGCCTTTACTGGGTGAATTTTCATATCCACATAGAAAGAAATCGATGAAAACTGTTCCAAAATATAAATAAATAATTATGATGAAACCTTACCACTCAATTGCAAATTAATTTTCGCCATTTTTTCGTTCATTAGCCACTGTATAAAATGTAATTGGCTCATTAGCTCGTGGTTTAACCATAAAATTACTCAATAATATCTATTATCATGATCCCTCTCGAATATCTAAGAGTTCGAAGTCCATTTGATATTCTGAGGAAAGGAATATATTGGTGGATTTCACAATTCGGTCATGGTGAAAATATTAGTCAATTCGTTTCCATTAATTGAAATATCAATTGGATAATCCCTGATATGTATCTGATTTTGATGATTTTTTGATACCCTATTTTGACTATTATCCCAACATCAAGGTTTTTGTGGAAAACTAACGCCATCCAACTTAATGAATATGCTACACCTACTCACCAATCTGAAACTCTTTCTCAGGTTATAATTGAACTCCCCTCTGAATTGATTCAGATGACCATTCAAAATGAAGCAACGTTCGATAACTGCCACTATCTCAACAATGAATGTTCATTCAAATTTTATATTTGGGTGGCCAAGAGGAAGTGAATATTTGTCAAACGTCAAAGTTGATTGGCAAGTGACTTACAGACATACTGAAGATAATTTTGATTTGAATGATATCCTACATTTTTTTGATTTCAAGTAATGTATATATAATGTGAAATGGTATAGAATGTTCCAAAGAAAATAAATTAGTAGAGCTTTCCTTCAGTAAATCATCTCATATGGAATTTTGATCTGGGGAAATTCAAGAAACTCAATCACTATTTTCAGATGCCAGAAAAAAGCTATGAGAATCATGGCAAATGTACAGTATAGAGAACATTGTCGTCCTCTATTTATTCAATTTGAAATCATGCCGCTTCCGACTTTGTATATTTATGTAGTTCTATTGGAAATTCACAAAAACATTGGGATGTTTCCAAAGCACTCCTACAATCATAATTACTCAACAAGATCTGCAAGTTTATTGAATAATACAAGACACAGATTAACAGTTACTCAAAAAAATTCGTTAGACCTGAATTTATATAACTGTCTCCACAAATCAGTTAAATCCTTGGATTTCAGGAATTTCAAAAATTATATCAAAAAATACCTTCTAAAACATTGTTTCTACACAATCGAGGAATACACTTCTGTAGCTAGTCAATTCACAGTTCTTGAGTTTTGAATCATTACACTGGAGTTGTGATATATCTTAGTTCTGTTGACTTATTAATTAATATTTATATTTTTTATTCATTTTAGTTTTCGTGTCTAATCTTTATGATTATTTCATTGAGTGGCAAATGTACCCTTCGATATTTTTAACCGTACCAGATTTGTACTTTCAAATTGATACTCATGGTTATCCATGCTCATTTTGAGATTTTAAATTTTAGGCTTAGTAAATACATATGACTTGCCATAAATGTACTCTGTATATAAAGTGGTCAAATAAATTACTCTACTCTACTCTACTCTACTCTACTCTATAATATATTTTTGGATTTCGCAGTTCGCAAAATTTCGAGACTGAATTACTGTCATAGGAGAAAGGAACAAAGTAGCTCTTTCTCTTTTGAATGTGGATTCGGAGCTTCATGCTGTGATGTCAAAGCTCCACCAATACGATTGTATTTCTCAATTTCAATATGAATCTAGAAAATTTTCAAAGAATTTCAACAACGTTCTCTTCAAAAGTATTGATTGTGAAAGCAAACAAAATAAACTTTACTTGCTGAAAAAAAAGAGAATAAATCATCCATTTTTGTAATCATTTATTAATCTTTATGCTATGGATAATCGAACCTAGTTTTACGGCAATTTTTTTAATAAAAAAAATTCTCGCACCGTTTTCTGAATTCCAATTCCTTGTTTCCCCTGAAACTACGATTTAATACATGAGGTAGTTGAACTCAAACAATGTTTCGAAACGATATTTAATGATTTGAACTATTTCATCAGCCTTCATAATATTTTTATAACTATGAGACTATGAGTGGCGAAATCCAGATAAATGAATACCATGAATTATCATCTTATCAGTCACCATAATAATTATTCCTGTACTTTGAACGGCAATTCTACAAATTATTATGTATTGTAATCTCTCGTCTCCGAGAGCCGAGATTTGTGAGATAAGCTGTAGCTTCTTGTTCATATACTTTGGCGACAAAAAAACAAAGTGAAGCAGCCGTAGACGGAATTTTTATCGAAAAACTCATACTTAAGCTGAAGGTTATTTTCACTAGGTAAATACGCATTTTGTCAACATTCTTTGGATTAAAGGATGGATGATACCTATAATATTAAAAAAAATACTAGGAAACAGAATAACATACCAGAAATATTGAATATATTAAAACAAGGAAATAAATCGCAATATATGTTTCATGAACGTATTTGATTTTCATCAATAGTTTTTATAAAACAGATAAATTTGAACGACACTTTTGAATGCTAGTTTCACTTTACCTCTACTGAGTAGTTTGGCTGACAAACAACTCTGACAAATACCACGAAAGACTATATATTATATATAAATGAATATATACATGTCCAGTGCATAGAAACTCAAATTCTAATCTGCAAGTTTAGTTTCAACCATTCTGTTCTTTTTCAAAATTGTATCTCAGTAGGGGTAGTGGATGCTAAAAATGATATTTCCATAGTCATAATAATTTATTTTCCCCCTTTGACATACAAAGTATATGAGTACGTCTAATATTCAAGTATTCATCACGAAAAAAACAATATTCATTTCAGACAAAATCAGTGAAGTCAGTTGTACAAACATGAAATAAAAATTATAACGAAAGAATTACAACAGTTCTAAATAATTAAAAAATAATTATATTATAAAGAAATGTATATTGAAAGTACCTATTTTGGGCAAATCATTTTTTCATGAAATCTTTCACACTATAAAATCCTTCCGCTACCAAGTACCGCTCAACCCCATTTATTTGTAAAAGCCTCGTAAGTTCTCAACATTTTTAATGGTTTCGGTAGCGAATCGAGAAGAGTAACTGCCGCAGTGCGGCGATTTCTCACACAATAATGTGTTCACTAATTGTTTGCTCGAATTCTTCCTGAACACTTTTAACCAAAGTGACACATTTCAAAATGTAAATGCATGGAAAAGACTAAATTTTATTTATTATGAATTATACGCTTTTGAGCACGAAAAACTCTGATCCAGTCACATATGCTGCTCCCCAAGTTGCCGTGTTAGACTGGATTCAGACAAATCCGAAATACGATCCAAAATACGATCGATTTAAATTTAGACCAATCAGGAAGCTATCTGATCGTCGTACGATCGGATTTCGAATCTGTCTGAATCCAGCCTTATGTGCTAAATGTCTGTAGGCGAATGCGTTATACATGTTGAGGAGTCCCCCCCTATTGAACACAGATTTCATCTGCAAAGTCATACAAAATCTGTATCATAATGAGCTCATTATGAAACAGATTATCGACATATTAGTGTATTATTATAGTAGAGGAGTATAAAAAAGACCGTATTCAAATGTGAACTGAATTTTAGATCAGAATCGAGATGGGTTTCAAGAAACCTCACACACTCGGAAAACTGCACATTGGCAAAGGCCAATAACCTAGAGGGAGAACTGCACATTGTGTGGTCAAGTTCTGTGGCTCAGTTCTAAAATAAAAATGTATGTCCTTTGGTTTTCAAGTATTTAAAATAAGTTGGATTCCATCTCTCTTTGTGTTGATCCAAACGCCAACGACTTCAGAAAGTAGGCCTTAGGAGCACCAGGGTTATTCGCAGAATTGCCAAAAATTTTACGTAATAGAGCCATTTCTCTATACTACAAAAAAAATCTCAGGGGAACAATCTCTGCCTCATCGAGGGTTCGAACCCACGACCTTTGTCACGGGCCAACTCCCTTGTATCTCACTTATTGATCGTTCGGTAAAATGAATAAGTAAACGAATATTAAACTGACGTGATATTTGTCAAGATGATACGGAAGACTCATTAGCCTTCTCACATAAAAAAATTCCTCTCTATTCATTCTACTTATTGCCCAGAAACTTCCACTAATTCCTATACTAATTAGTCCATTCGACACGCATTCACGGCATGTCACAAAAATTCTTTCCCGCCTACACGATTGTCATGGCACGAGCCAGGTTATTTCCTTGACCACAGCCCAAAATTGTGGAAATGAGCGGGTTATCAGCAACAATAAATAACGGAATTATTCACTGTTTATATGTATATCAGACGATTGTCGCGACGACTCGATGATCCCCAGACCTCGAGCGGACTATGGACTTCTCGGGCTCGGGGTCAGGAGATACTGCAAGAGGTCATACACCACCTCGCTCCCCTTTCTAGGAAACAGATCCGAATATGTGTTACAGCTAGACATGGCGGTTGTGCTGATTGTGCACTTCTCATGTTAAAATTTATATATATTTTTTTTTCTCTACGGCTTTGGCACAAAACTGCTCTTTCTCAACTGTTCTTGATGTAACAATGAGGTACAGCTTATCTAATCCATCTTGGCACAAACTCAGATACTTTTCCGGTACCACACTGGTAGTGTGGACCATGATGAAAGGAAAAACACCTTCTAGGAATGAATTTAAACACAGTGAACACATATAATAGGTGTTTTTCATCTTAGTATACTTCACAGAGATTGCTGGGCATATACGTTATTAGTTTTGTGCTAAGATGGGTTGGATAAGCTGTACATTGTATTCTTCAATTCCATTTCCTTACCTGATAACACATTGACTGTTACAGACGTTACGATATACACAAAATTAGTAAAAAATATTTTTTTCTCCAGTTATCTTTCACAACTTCAGTCGCGATCTATAAAACAATTATACAGCCTCACTTCGATTATTGTGCATATGTATTATGTCATTACTTGAACTGAACAGCATTTCATAATTACAAAATCGAGCCATGCGTATTATTTGTATTTGCATTTGAATGTGAAAAATAACAGCTATTGAAACCATGCTTTCGGTACTTGACTGGTTACCTCTGAAATCAAGATTGTACTACTTTTCAATGATTTTCATTCATGAATTATTCTGAGAGGAAAACTTTCTTTTTATTCCAATCAATTCATTTCAATTAATAATCAATTGCATATTTACCACACTCGTAATAAAACTAATCTTCATGTGACTCGTACCAACTATGAATCCATTGTTTCGTAAAAGTCTTTTCCAATTTAATGAACTACCTTCAAATATGAAGGAAAGTGCAACTTTGTATTTGTTCAAAGCAAACCTCCTGAAATTCATGAAAAGCTAATTTCATCTGCCAATTTTCATATGTTCCTGCTCACGACTGTTTTTATCCCATCTATCATAGCATGTTTGTCACTTTTAGTGTGTGCCATTATTGTCAGATTGATAATTTCTCATTGTTATGTATACCTACTGTTCTGTATATCAGGATTCCTAATTGAATAAAGTATATTATTATTAAATACAGTTGTTGCAGTTATTATTACACAATAAATCAAGTCTGCTATGGACTGTAAAATTTCAAGCAATGAGAGCTCTAGTTACTCATTCAAATGTACCTGAATTTTTGAATGACATTAAACTCAGGAGTCATGTAATTTTTTTAATTCGCTATTATCTATTATCTCTTTTTTTTCCTTTGGTGAAAGGCTTGAGAATGAACTCATTAGCCAGGCTTTCTTATTATATCAAAACAAAAACAATTTAGAAATTCAATTACTTAGCTTCCAATAAGGCATTGCAGATGGGAGTCACATCAACATTACATACCCATACATTTATGCTAAAATCCACAGAGTAGTTAATGATAGTTGCGCAGTAAACTCTACAACTCTGAAATTATTTTTTGTTTTGTTCCAGATTTCATTTTCTTTTATTCATATTTCTTGTATATTATATCTTTTACATTATTTGTTTTTTTCTGCCCTTTTCAAAGTTTTTTTATCTTCCTCCTTTGAATCTTTTTTTAACATACCATTCCATTAAACAGGGTGTTATTCAACTACGTGGACAAACTCATAAGGATGATCTTTTGAGTGATTCTATGACAAAACGTTCTTGAAGACATAGGTCCGGTAATGCTTCGTTTTCGAAATACAGGGTGTCAACATTTGTAACGTTGTGTTTCATCGAAAACAGTTGATCTGAAACTTCGAAAGATGATTTTCGTGTTATAATATTTGTTCTATCATAGATGGAAAGCTCGTTATTGTATTTCCATGTAAGTACACCCCGTTTGTTGATGGTTTGCTAGTTTTATTGGTGCTAGTAAACAGAGCAAGATTCAAGGAAAAAGATATAGATGATAAAGTTGTAGTTTCAGTAGCTCAGTGCGGGAAAAATGCGAAAATCGAAGGAAACTAGTGGAGTATATTTTTTTGGTCAAAAATGTTGGTTAGGGAACCCTCTGATACGCCACTGGACATAATGATTTTCAATTCAGTTATGGACAAATCAGCTCCTAAGTACCCTAAATACAACCGCCATATTTTAGGAAAATCGGCGGAAGGATGATTGATATTTTTTCTACAAATATTGACACCCTGTTTTTTGAAAACGAATCATTACCTAACCCATGTTTATATGAACTTTCTGACTTAGAATAACTCAAAGAATCAATCCTTCAAGCTTGGCCGGACGTACTGAAATAACACCTTGTAAGCTACAACATTTCATTTCGAAAATAGAACAAAAAAATTGGACTGTTATTTGTGTTCTAAGAATGGTGAAATTTGACCAGACATGTTTTAACTGGTGTATATTTTTTCTTTTTTTTTTTTGTTCTCTATAAATGTAGAATATAGAGAACATTGTAAAGTGGTCAAATGACTAAGTAAAATATTCATAAAATGAACAATTTGTTCAGGCCAGCCTCAACTCACCTACACTGTAGGTTGACGGACTAACACCTATTAGAAAACAACTACTCCCCTGGCTAATACCACGAAGGGCATTGGATTATATCCAACAGGTGTTAGTGTGGGATTCTTCACAGAAGAAATTCCACATATACTCTTGGCGATACACCACCAGAATTGATTTTCAATTATTGGGACGGGACACACTTGCAGACCGGTTTCGGGCTATTTGGCCTCTCGTCAGTGCAAGGCAGTGCCATCATCAACATAAGTTGATGACTTCCAATAATCAAAAATCATACTCGAGCAGAGTATCTTCCCTAGACCTAGGCTGATACAAACAACTAGCAAAATTGCCGTTGCTGCGCCATCTGCCCGTAGACTAGGTACTAACCAAGAGCATATCCGCATGGCCCCAATTCCTCGTTCAAGGAAAATACGAATAAAACAAATACTCATGGGGATGCTTGAAGACTGGCTTTAAATCAAATATTCATAAAATGAACAATTTGTTCAGGCCAGCCTCAACTCACCTACACTGTAGGTTGACGGACTAACACCTATTAGAAAACAACTACTCCCCTGGCTAATACCACGAAGGGCATTGGATTACATCCAACAGGTGTTAGTGTGGGATTCTTCACAGAAGAAATTCCACATATACTCTTGGCGATACACCACCAGAATTGATTTTCAATTATTGGGACGGGACACACTTGCAGACCGGTTTCGGGCTATTTGGCCTCTCGTCAGTGCAAGGCAGTGCCATCATCAACATAAGTTGATGACTTCTCATAATCAAAAATCATACTCGAGCAGAGTATCTTCCCTAGACCTAGGCTGATACAAACAACTAGCAAAATTGCCGTTGCTGCGCCATCTGCCCGTAGACTAGGTACTAACCAAGAGCATATCCGCATGGCCCCAATTCCTCGTTCAAGGAAAATACGAATAAAACAAATACTCATGGGGATGCTTGAAGACTGGCTTCAAATCAAATATTCATAAAATGAACAATTTGTTCAGGCCAGCCTCAACTCACCTACACTGTAGGTTGACGGACTAACACCTATTAGAAAACAACTACTCCCCTGGCTAATACCACGAAGGGCATTGGATTACATCCAACAGGTGTTAGTGGTCAATTATTGGGACGGGACACACTTGCAGACCGGTTTCGGGCTATTTGGCCTCTCGTTAGTGCAAGGCAGTGCCATCATCAACATAAGTTGATGACTTCCCATAATCAAAAATCATACTCGAGCAGAGTATCTTCCCTAGACCTAGGCTGATACAAACAACTAGCAAAATTGCCGTTGCTGCGCCATCTGCCCGTAGACTAGACTAGACTGGATGTAATCCAATGCCCTTCGTGGTATTAGCCAGGGGAGTAGTTGTTTTCTAATAGGTGTTAGTCCGTCAACCTACAGTGTAGGTGAGTTAAGGCTGGCCTGAACAAATTGTTCATTTTATGAATATTTGATTTAAAGCCAGTCTTCAAGCATCCCCATGAGTATTTGTTTTATTCGTATTTTCCTTGAACGAGGAATTGGGGCCATGCGGATATGCTCTTGGTTAGTACCTAGTCTACGGGCAGATGGCGCAGCAACGGCAATTTTGCTAGTTGTTTGTATCAGCCTAGGTCTAGGGAAGATACTCTGCTCGAGTATGATTTTTGATTATGGGAAGTCATCAACTTATGTTGATGATGGCACTGCCTTGCACTGACGAGAGGCCAAATAGCCCGAAACCGGTCTGCAAGTGTGTCCCGTCCCAATAATTGAAAATCAATTCTGGTGGTGTATCGCCAAGAGTATATGTGGAATTTCTTCTGTGAAGAATCCCACACTAACACCTGTTGGATGTAATCCAATGCCCTTCGTGGTATTAGCCAGGGGAGTAGTTGTTTTCTAATAGGTGTTAGTCCGTCAACCTACAGTGTAGGTGAGTTGAGGCTGGCCTGAACAAATTGTTCATTTTATGAATATTTGATTTAAAGCCAGTCTTCAAGCATCCCCATGAGTATTTGTTTCATTCGGATTTTCCTTGTACAAGGAATTGGGACCATGCGGATATGCTCTTGGTTAGTACCTAGTCTACGGGCAGATGGCGCAGCAACGGCTATTTTGCTTGTTGTTTGTATCAGCCTAGGTCTAGGGAAGATACTCTACCCGAGTGTGATTTTTTTTAATTATGGGAAGTCATCGACTTATGTTGATGATGGCACTGCCTTGCACTGACGAGGGCCAAATAGCCCGAAACCGGTCTGCAGGTGTGTTCCGTCCCAATAATTGAAAATCAATTCTGGTGGTGTATCGCCAAGAGTATATGTGGAATTTCTTCTGTGAAGAATCCCACACTAACACCTGTTGGATGTAATCCAATGCCCTTCGTGGTATTAGCCAGGGGAGTAGTTGTTTTCTAATAGGTGTTAGTCCGTCAACCTACAGTGTAGGTGAGTTGAGGCTGGCCTGAACAAATTGTTCATTTTATGAATATTTGATTTAAAGCCAGTCTTCAAGCATCCCCATGAGTATTTGTTTTAAATGACTAAGTCTATTTTGATCGGTTAGAAATAAACTGGCATTCTGATGTATTTTTTCTAGAGAGCAAATTATATATTTTTTTGAATGGAACAACTATTTTTTCTGTCATTACTATGTTTTTTTTCTGCCACAATGCGTCAAGTTACATTTCTTTTTGTATAGTGAAGCAGACTCTGAATGAAACAGCTGTTATTGAGTTTTTTCATCAAATATCTGGAAGTCATTCGGTAAGTTGCTTCAAAAAACACCAGAATACCATGTTCTCCAAGGAACATTTTAATTCATACAGGGTGTCTCAAATGTAACTTTGATTTCGTCATCTTCAGTTTAACGAAACACCAGTTTATTAGTCTGTCCTCGCATTATACACAAAATTACCTCTCCGGAGATACCAAACAAAAGAACCGACAACAATCACACTAATAATAAATTTTCAAAATGTCATCCACCTTGATCCGTACGTTTCCTGAATCTCTGAAGAGTTTGCTATCATGCTATCACCGGTTCAGATGAAAAGGCATAATTTATTTGAATGCCTCACGAATTATTAATTTCATTTTCTCCTGTGTAGTAGCGGCAGTAGGGTGAACTTCTGATTTTACTACTTCCCATAAATAGAAATCCATTGACGTTAGGTCTGGTCCAATTCACTTTTCTTGGAAGATTAAGTCCAACTTCCAGGTACTTCCCCCCATGAAATGTGCTGGTGCCCCTTCTAACTGAAGCCACATTTCATCTTCGAATGCTATTAGGTAGGTAGGTGTTCTATTAACGTAGGAAAGTCAGTATAAGGCGGTATTGTGGATGATGACGTTGTCGAATCATATTTTTTCGAAAGAAAATAAAGAAACAATAGTTTCTTCAAACATGAACCGAACTCGCAATTTTTGTGGATACGAGATCTGTGTATCGATATTACTAATATGGATATTGAAAAAAAATGTATGATCTCAGATATTCTCTATTCTTGATGCAAAATTCCTCTAGTTCTTCCAATCCAATGCGAAATTCACTAGGATTCGGATCATCAGAACTGAATTCAATTCCACTAATTCCATAATATTTTACAGTTCTCACAATCTGAATAAGTAAGAGTGAAAAGCTGAAGTTTGTTGTTGAGGTATAAAACTGAAAACTGAAAAACTTTTCTTTTAGTGATGTATTTTTCGAAATTTCCAATGAAAAACCCGATTTTTTTTTTGAGAAATGTCAAGTTGAGAATTCAGTATGGCACATGGCAAGTGAATTTCTTTCCATTTGCACTCATTTCTCACGCGAAAACTAGTTGCAAAGTCAAAGTTCAATTATACTCATTATTTAAGAAAATTTCCATATAGCAATGATTTTATGTGTGACACTGTTTATAGAAGAACCTTCAATAAAAAATAGGGCAACACTCTTTTTTTGAAAACGTTCACTTTCCGTAGCATCTCGCAAATGGTTGAAAATTCGTAAAATAAATAAAAGATTCGAATAATTTTTTTTGGGGGGCGGTCGGTAGTGACAGATTTTTTTGGAGTATTTTTTTATAGTCTGCCTTTTGCGTTTATTCAGTTCAACGATGAATTGGATGGGCGACTTTTTACAGACTGCCTTGCTTCTGTCACACCTGAAAAAATGGTTCAAATTACAAAAATCATAAATAAATACTGTTTCAAACGATACTGGGTGATTCACAACTTGCACGAAGGCGTTGCGAAGAAATGTAATAGACACCAACTTTTTACAGTTTGCACATTACGACATGAATTGGTTTATTGTGAGATTGACGAACTTCATGGGATTACTGGTCGAAAGTATACAGCTTGTTTCAACAAACGCGAATTCTGGGTTTTACATGAATTCCCCGCAGCGTGTGTTTTTTTTGCATATTACAAAATTCGATAGCTGGAAGTAAATCATTTCTGGAATATATTTTTTGGCTTTTCTTCACCCTGAAATTGAAAAGAAAAAAGCTTCAAAATCTGTCACTTCCGTCCAGTTTATTGCTTCCCATTGGATATTCAAAACATTTTTTTCCCTAAATCATCAGAACTTCTAAAGAACGATTTTACTAGCAACCTGAACCAGTACCTGCATGTTATCGACTTTGAAGGCCTCTATTATCGGATTTCAACCAGGTAATTTCGAATATCCTATCCTCATAAAGACTGAAAATATAGGAAAGACAATAATCATTGGATTCGATATTGAAGAACCTTTAACAGAAACCCAAAGTCCTTGGGATAAAATCGATAAAAACAGAGATATCCTAAGGCGGATTGCATAATTTATTACTAAAAATTTTGGCCTCTGCCATGGAAATATACGCCTTGATTGATGAGAAAATAATAATTTTGATATAGAATGCATTAATTAACGAAGTCGAGATTTCTATCAACCATCCTAATTAGGTAACATTTGTAAATGAGTTTGATATGTGTTGTACTTTTGCCCTCAATTTCTGAAAAAAATGCAATACTGTGTAATCATCACGCAACGATTGAATGCCGTTTCAATCGAATGATAAGCTAATTGCCGTTAATATATTTGGGGAAAAGTTTCAGAACTAAATCACCCATCGACAAACATTTTTTTATATAATTTACAAAAGTCGATTGTGTGCCTCTATTTAGTTCAATTAAAAAATATAAATATTTCCATCTTATTGAATTCACTGCATTTTTACTTTCATTCCATTTTTTAATTGAAACTGAAATTTCAAAATCTGGTTTTATGAAGACACGTTATTGACTTTAATCTTGGTGGTTGACCATGAATTTTCCAAAAAAAAACTATATATACAGAAGCGACGTGATTAGAAATTCTACACCTTGTTCTTACGACTTAAGACCACCGAGATAAACCCTCTAAGGACCTATTTATTCTGTACAGAAAACTCACTATATGGATTTCAAAATTACCAGTAAAAAATGAAGAAATGTCCATTCCGTGATAGATCGAATTTTTCAGTGGCTAATGCGTTTAATTGTCAAGATTTATTGCAAGGTTTGAACACAAATTCCGGTGTCATATAGAGGCTGATGTATGAATGGTAGTCCTTGAAATAGTTTTCTTCGATGTACATACCTAAAATTCTTCGAAAGTGACATTCATATCGATTCGAGATCACACAAAAAAAATCACACCACTTCTAAAAAGCGGATCTCGTAATGACTGAAGTCATCTATCTTCATGTAAGAAATCACAATTAGCTATACTCTCTTACACAAAATTAATTGCCATATGTTCTCCCAACAAACGTGATTTTCTGTTTCGTACCAAGAAAATCTTCATACCACATCATTCCAGGAATAAGGAATAAAACGTCTGTAACACTCGAAAAACAGCAAACGCCGGTAGAAAACTCCGTGGTGAAGGATACAATATACTGCATTTCGAGTACTAGTTTACTATTAGTTCGCATCATTAGTTAAATTTCATTAGATTGCGTTGGTTGAAGACATAAAATAAACATATATGCACGATAAAAATCGAACATCTACAGCAGAATTCTTTGATATGGTGTCAAAAATAGCAGATTGTTAAAAATACAACTGTCGACATGTGTGGGACTTACAACTCCAGTTGTTGACGTATTTTATTAATTTTTTCATTTTCCCTTTGGATCATATACAAGAGATATTTTTTGAATTACATAAAAATTTGTGAAGAATGAAGAACTCTTTCTTGCAATTACTAAAATGTCAAAATACTTAACAAGTTTATCGACGACTACTATAAGGGCCAATTTATAAATCTCTGTTTTACTCCTAAATTCTCGAATGACAGTTAGTAAAATATTTAAGCTTTAATGGGAGACTGAAAAAGACGTAGTTCCTCGAATGCTTCTACATAGAAGTCCAAAATCAACTTTGTTTTCAAATGACATAAGGACTAAGATTAAAACACAGATGCATGATTTGGCCCGTAGAACACTGTGAATAAGAAAACAAAAACAGAATTAAATTGCTCCATAGAAATATTTACCACGCCGTCAAAGTTTCTAACATATTTTCTTCGTTTACTCAGGCAGTATCACGTTAAAAAAAAATTCACTGTATTCTTCAATTCCCGTCATCACCATGGATGATTGTAGTTGCAATGGGAACACACGACATATTTTAGCTGGGTTGAAATCGTTAACCAATGAAGTAAGCCACCATGACTGTCACATCTAGCAATATCAAAACTACACCAACTCCATCACCATAAAATGAAAATTTAGCAAAAACTCATAAAGATGAAATCAGAGAATAACAACCGAAAAAACTTTTATTAGCCATCGGCTCCATATACTCATTTGATCTAATTATGAATTTTGCTCATACCTAACTGGATGAGCCGTTAAAAAAACATTTCAGTGTTGAAATGACGAGGAAAATACTCCTCCCTTCTACCTTGCGAATTAATACCTATCGCGTTATTATCTGTTATGTTAGGGGTCAAGGAAAAGCCATCGAAATGGAACTAACCGAATATCTGGAAGTCATGAGAACTGTGAATGATCAACATAATGAATCCCATTACTCTGAGTCAATTCGTACTTGCTTATTCTTGTAGATACCGGTATATCCTATAGAAGAATATGAATTTGATATTGATACTTACTCTTCACCTATAACTTTCTTACACCTCCGCTTTGTATTCTGTAGTTGGTATTCTCATTTTGGACGAATTATTTCACAGACTGCTTCTGAAAGGGTGAATACTGGAAGCTGAAACAAATCGTGATCCAAAAAAATTGTGGGCAGCGGGTTACTTCATGTAAAGCATAGAATTCGCGTTTGCTTGGACTCTATTGATCTTGAGAAGTTAACCAATTACTTGCTCACCTTGCAATTACAGACCAACTGCATTGCTTTCTATCATGTCCAAAGTCATGGAAAAAAAACAATCAATATGAAGCTTATCAATTATCTAGAGAAATCAGGAATAATTAATGATAAAACATACAGATTTCGCCATCAAGGATCAACCAGTGACTTATTTTCTTATGTTTCTCATATTTGGCAGCATTCAATCGAAAAATTCGGAGAAACGATAGCTGTTGCACTCGATATTTCAAAAGCGTTTGATCGAGTTTGGCATCGGGTCCCCTTTCTAATCCCCCCTTCTGTCTTATGGTTTGCCTCCTCGGTTGTGTGCTTTGTTGAAAAGTTTCTTGTCTGATAGGTCTCTGTATGTGGTTGTTGATGGAGTATCATCTGATATTCTCCCAATAAATGCAGGTGTTCCACAGGGTTCAGTTCTGGCGCCCACTTTGTTTCTGTTTCATATCAATGATTTGCTCGAGAAAACATCTTGTTCAGTACATGTATTGCGGACGAAAGTACTCTTCAAACTAGTTTCTCTTCCAGAGTCACCATTCCAGCCCGAGAAACAAAAATTCAAAGAAACATTCACGTCAATAAAATTGACGATGACTTGGTAAAAATAATAGAATAAGGTAACATGAACTTGGTGGAATTCAGTGCTAGGAAAACCCAGGCATGTCTCTACGCAAGGAAAGCCGATCCATCATCATCTAGTATTCAGGAGTAACTATTCCTACCAAGTCAAGTGTCTCGATGCTAGGAACTACGATCAGTAATTCATGAGAAAACCATGTGAGATCGATCGCTAAAGGTGCTTCCCAGAAACTTGGATTTCCATTTCGTGCGAAGAAATACTTCACTTCTCGTCAGCTTCTTATGATCTACAGGGCTCATATACGACCTGTCTTGTAATATAGTTCTCATGTGTGGAGTTCGGCACCAAAACATTCATTGAGGCTTCTCGATTCTATTCAGAGATAGGCAATTCGTCTTGTTGGTAATTCTCAGCTCACAGACTCGCTCACTTCATTGGAACATCGTAGAAGGGTCAGAGACTTGTCTCTCTTCTAAACATATTTTCACGGTCGGTGCACTTTTGAATTGTTATCAATCGTTCCACCCTTAGCAATATCTACACGGATACATAATTCCCACCCCTCAGTTGTGAATTTGGAGACCTGTTGAACCTCTCCTGCTCAGGGTTTTTTCAATAGAACAGCTGAGCTTTGGAACTCCTTTTCGAAAGAGGTTTTTCCTGAGGCTTACAAACTTAAAAAATGCAAAGTAAATGTTAATTCGTCCTTTGATTCACGCGGTGTTCTTTGAACATTACAGAGCTTCCCTTTCGTGCGTATATGAAAAAAGAGAATTTTTGTTATCACTAAATTCCTCATCGATTTCCGGCAATAATAACGGAGTTTTCGATTAATTGGTTGCTAGCATTTTCATGAAAAACTTGAACAAGTACCCGAAAATTCTTGGGCATCTTGCTGTGCACACCCAACGAAACGGGGAGCATATCTTTCGATTTGGTTTTTCAAAGAGATTGTATTCACGGCTCTCTCAGACGAATCCTCAGAAAACAATTTTTTGATATCTACTGCAAAAGTATTCCGAATTATCATTGAAATACCAGTACTGATATCCTTTCAAATAAATGTCCTCCTTCGTATACTTCAAGTATTTTCTATAGGGCAAACACTGGATAGCACAGTTCATAAAACAAGTATTTCCAATATTTTGCTGTCCTTTGAGAAGTGGTATTTCGAATGAGTCTGGTGCTGGATTATTGGCATCCTTGGGTTGAATCGGTGGAACATATGATTTGAGTAAAAAAAGTGTTTATTGTCTAACAGAAGAAAACCCAATTACAAGACAATATTTGGTAATCATAGTTTACCTTTTTGCCTATTGCGGATTTTTACAAAATGGAAATAAAAATATGAAAATAGTGTGAAAATATAAAAATAGTCAAAACATACAAAGGTATATGACACAGTTATTGAAAATAATGTATTTTAGTTAACATTCGTAGTTACCCGACACAATTTTGGAATAAAGTGGATTTTATTTTCTATTTGAAATATGAGCGGGTGCAGATATCATTGTATTCTTTACGTGCGGTATGGATTGGGAATTTGCAGCCTATGTTAGTTCCAAGTAATTGTAAGTAGAAGCATGCCTCATTTCTGTTACTCTGGCGTGGAATATGAAAGTTTAGTTTGGCTAGCAGATCAGGACGGTGTATTTAACCATGTATTGATTTGTATGGAGAATTGAATGAATGATATGTTCTATTCTCCAAAGATAAGAAAGAAAATCTGTTTGGTAGTGTTTCGTTTCTACATCCCTGTTGGGGGTACGCACCGTCCTATTTGTAGATCATATATTTCATTAATTTTCATCGGCATGATTCTACTAATTGTGTTTGAACATTGTATATGGGTGCCAAACACTAATGAACCATATTCTAGTCGTGATCTTACAAGTGAGTTGAAAAGGATAGTGAAGCATTCAATGTTTTCGAAGTCATGGCAGGTTTGGAATATCAGGCCGAGCATTCTTTTGGCCTGTAGAATAGTTTTGTTCAAATGTATGCCAAAGTTTAGCTTAGGGTCAAACCAGATACTCAAACATTGGTTTCTGTACATTATGTTGACTAATGGTGATTGATTGCGTAGACTTGTTCAATAGTAATCACTTTCAGAATAAATAAATGAATATAAATGAATACATTTGTATATTCAGACGTTCTTTGGCTGTGCACCAGTTGAATAGGCGATCTATGTCTTTTTGTAAGGCAGCCATTTAATGAAAATGGGACAAAATATCTTCAGATCATCTGCGAACAGTAGAACAGAACTCGATTATTCTTCGCATACATCGTTTATAAAAATAGATAAAAAGAGGGAGGCTAGGGCACTGCCTTGTGGTGCACCGCTAGATGCTGTGAAGGAAACTTATCTATCTATCTATCTATGACTTTTGACTTCGATGATCAACATATGATTTTCTGTTTGTTAGATAAGACCTGAAAAATAGCAAGAGAGGGTTGTCTAGACCAAATTATTCCAGTTTTCTCAGCAATATTTTGATAAATATCTGGAGATATTGCCTATTGCTAATTGAATTTCTTTTTATGTATATTTTTTTGAAGATACCACTCCTAGTACCACTCATTTATATTTTGCATGGGAAAACACTGGATAGCACAGTTCATGAAACAAGTGTTTTCATTATTTTGCTATCCTTTGAGAAGTGGTGTTTCGAACGAGTCTGTTGCTCGATTATTGGCATCTTTGGGTTGAATCGGTGGAACATATGATTTAATTTTGATTTTGCGTTTGGTCTCCGATTTATAATAACTCAATTTATAAAATTGAAAATATTCAACATGCCTTTCTACGATACATTGCCTTCAAGGAACAGAGGAATGAATACACCTACAAAACTCTTGAGAAGGAGGTTAACATCAAAAGTCTGTGTTCTCGTCGTAAAGAAAGGGATCTCAAAATGTTGTATAAAATCATGCACTCTGTTTACTCCTGCCCCGAGCTTCTTAGGAATATAAATCTTTATGTTCCACCAAGATCAACACGTTCACAAAATTCCTTCCATATTTCCTCTTATAGAACAAATGTGGCAGGTAACTCCTTTATAATTAGAGCATCTAGGTTGGCAAATTCATTCTCTGAAGAGCTGGACTTTTTTGCGGACATTAAGAAGTTTGAATCTATGTTAAAAACTGTGATTTATAATATGTGACACACTGTTATGCTATTTCTTTTTTGTACTTTATTTGTCTTATATTTACATTTTTTTCTGTGATATTAGACTGTGATGTAATCATTTGAATTTTGTATACTTTAATGAGCTCAAGCTTGTAAATAAATAAATAAATAAATAAATAAATATCCGGAGATATTGCCTGTTGCTAATTGAATTTCTTTTTATATATATATATATATTTTTTTTTTGAAGATACCACTCCTGCTACCACTCATTTATATTTTTTTCTGATATCTACCTGTATTCAATTACCCCCTGTACCCCTTCTGAAGATTCTACCGGGGCTCGAATCCGCACCGTAAAAAAATCGAATGTTCCAATTCGAACGCGAACCCATATAACCCACAAAAATATTATAAGCGCATTATAATATATCGCTGGATAATCGGGTGGCGGTGACTGGCACGATCTACCCCGGCTTCGGAATGGGGATGAACCACATATCGAACCGAGATTTATCCGGAGATAGCGTACACGGCGTTTGGGCTCTTGCCCCCTATCGCACATACGATGCACAATTCGAATCACATTAAAAGCTCGGTTACGAGTTATTATGGGTGGTTTGTCGATTATAAAGGCAAAAATAAAATAAAATAATAGGGGAGCCCAAGCGGGGGGATTGTACCCGGTTGGGTACTTCCACCATATATGAGCCCTTTAAATATAAATATAAAAATTTAGTTCAGTTTAGTTTCTTAAGGCTATCTGTAATGATCATGTTAATGTTTTTTGTGAATTAGATTCATCTATTTCGAATGAACTTCTACTATTATTGAGACGGGCCCACTTGCAGACCAGTTTCGGGCTATTTGGCCATTCGTCAGTACAAGGCAGTTCCCATCATCAACACGAAGTCGATGATTTCCTATAATTGAAAAGCAAAATTAATAATGATAATAATAGCTTTATTGCCCAACAGTTTCGACTATTATATACTACAATATGTAGTATATAATCATTGCAACAGTTTACAGGACAATATGAGTTGAAATCAGGTATGTACAGGTAAGAAACAGATTAATTTTTTCGAATTTAAGAACATAGAAAAATTATATTCACCCTATAATGCTATCGTTTAAGGTGTACTCTAGCTGATCTTACTATTTCAGCATTTGAAGCAAAATGAATATCGCAATAATTCGACATTCTAGATTTTGACACATCACATAAATTGGTGCTTTGGATAGTAAATTAGTTCGTGTTATCGGAATCCTGAAAGTCTCAGTATGTCTGGTATGAAAATTAGGTACAATGAAGTTTATTTGTACAAGTATTTCAGTACTGTCGACCCTATTGTGTAGTAATTTGTGTAAAAAAACGATGGACGTGCATTTTCTCCGTGATTCAAGGCTGGAAAATTGTAACTCATCACATAACACATGGTATTCAATGCTTTACTCTGGATAAACCCCATTAATTTTAAATGAAAACCACTTCAGAAATTTGCGCTGCACTTTCTCAACAAGGTCGATATGAATTCTGTAATACGGAGACCAAATAATAGATGCAAATTAGCCGTCATTGCGCCATCTGCATCCCATAATCAAACCGTAGTTGCCCATTCCTCGTAATAATAGGGGAGCCCAAGCGGGGATTTCGGGATTTACTAAAGCGCGTCAGATTAATATACAGGGGGATACCTTGTACCTGGTTAAGTACTTCCACCATATATGAGCCCTATATATATGGCCGCCCTTCAATGATAAAGGATCAGATTAGTACGAAAAAATTGATCATCTGAAATTCTCGAGCGCATCAGATTAAGGTAGGGTGAGTTAGTTACATCCTGAAACGTGTATATTCCACTAATCTGACAATTCGAGAGTGACCTAAAGAAGGAGGTGGGCTACAAAGTTGTAAAAATAAACGTTATTTCGACATCCTCGAGCGTGGCTAATTTTATTTTCATTTTGAAGGGAATAATTCAAGAATTACAAAAAATATATAATCTGACGATTTCCACAAGCCGAAATAATACAAATTCATCGATAAAGTTCAATGCGTGCAGCTACGTGATGCTTGTATTCCCCTCTCCACGTTTCTATATTTCTCTCCCACTCTTTCTCTATCTATTGCTCTCTCACTCCGTCCCCACTCTGGTTTCTGTTGCCATGATGCCATGACAGTTGATCACACAGACTCGTTGGTGGCATGATATTGTTCACATCGAATATCCAACGTTTTAAAATTTCAAAAATTCAATTGCCTATAATTATTTTTTTGTAAATACGAGTATTCTACTTAAAAAACATACACTTTTTTCATCTGCATGCTTTTTCCTGAGATTTTCAATTAATTAAGTTCATTGATTTGAAAGAGATTTGAAAAAAAGTTCAAATCGGCAGAATAGGCGAATCCCTCCAGATAATCGTCATAATATGACTGCAACGTCTAGGCCGTGAAGATGAACCATATTGTTACGATATCTCCTTGGGGTTCGTCAATTAAAACACCAAACAACACTAAACTACTTTTATTATAACTCTCTATCACAATACGATACAACACAATCACTAAAATCGCTCTGATAACTTTCCAATGCTCGCTCGCTACTAAAACTCTCTGAACTAACAATTCTGGCTTCCGCGTGAACGGCTTCCGCTTATATATACGACCCATACAGTGGAGAACCATCTAGACGAATCTAGACAATCGAATAATCTAGGCGAGCCGCGATCACGCCGGTATGATCTTTCCTGGAACGGTCGAACCAATTCGCATTCATAGCCGGCAGGGCCGGCGCCAGCACATTTCGTTACATTATCCCCCTCTCAATTTTGATCGTCCCGATCAAACAATACGTCATTATCGCCATTGTAACGTTTAAGCCTTTCTAGGTGAACGACCTTCATTTTTGCTCTGGGGCTACGTTGAATCCTGTACACCACGTCATTTATTCTCTTGACTATCGAATAGGGTCCTTCCCAGCATGGTGTTAGTTTGGGAGAAATTCCTTTTCTACGACGAGGGTTGTACAGCCACACTCGATCTCCGTCTTTGAATCCACCAGTATTTGCCTTGAGATCGTATCGAGCCTTCATCCTGTCACTAGTAATCTTCAATCTTCTCCTCGCAATTTCGTGAATCCTTATCAGGCTGTCTCGCAGTTCATCGGCATAATCCTGTACCTCTTTTTCCTCAGTGCTTGGGGATCCGAACACCAAGTCACAGGGCAAACGAAGATCTCTTCCGAAGATGATACTGGATGGGGTGAGCTTTGTGGAATCGTGCACAGCTGCCCGGTAAGCCATCAAGAATAGTTGAAGGTGTCGATCCCAGTCTTTTTGATGCTCTTCTACCACTTTGGAAAGGTGTTCTTCCATAGTCCTGTTGAACCTCTCGACCATGCCATCAGACTGTGGGTGGAGGGCAGTTGTTCTGGTCTTGCTGATTCCCATCAATTCACAAACTTTCCTGAATAAATTCGATTCGAAATTTCTTCCTTGATCGGAATGTAGCTCCATTGGCACTCCAAACCTTGTAAACATGTTGTCCACCAGGGTTCTTGCAACGGTGGATGCTTCTTGATTAGGCAAGGCGTAAGCTTCAACCCATTTACTGAAATAATCCATGGCAACGAGGATGTATTTGTTGCCATCATTCGTCATTGGGAACGGTCCAGCTACATCGATGGCGATTCGTTCGAAGGGAGCACCAACATTGTATTGTTTCATCTCGCCCCTTGATCTTGTACTAGGACCTTTGCTTGCTTCGCATTTTGGGCATCTTCGGCACCATCTCTCGACATCTTCTCGACATTGGACCCAGTAGAACCTTTGCCGTATTTTATCCAAGGTCTTGTTAACTCCTAGATGTCCACCTGATTTACCACCATGAATCTCTAACAAAACATCCTCTATTCTCGACATGGGCACAACCAGTTGGGAACTCACTTTCTTGCCATCGGCTGACTCCCAAGCCCTCTTCAGCAGGCCATTCTCCACAATCAAGGAATCCCATTGTGCCCACAGTGCCTTGAACGTTGGTGATCGATCTGAGATGTCCTTCCAGGTGGGTCTTTCCGCTCCATTTTTTTTCCATTTCAAAAACTCTGCAACGTTTGGATCTTTCTCCTGGTCTTCTCGCATTTTTGCTGTCGTCCAATTGTCGTCTACTATCAATCTCACTTGGTTGACTCCTTCGCGACGTTCAATTCGCTCACAGTGTTTACAAGTATCCGAACAAGGTCTTCTTGACAAGGCATCTGCGTTGTTATGCAATCGTCCTGGTCGATGTTTTATCCTGAAGTGATACTGGTTCAACTTCTCAATCCACCTTGCTACTTGTCCTTCAGGAGTCTTCATTTCGAGTAACCACTTCAGAGCTGCATGATCTGTTCTGATTAGGAACTCTCTTCCGTACAGATATTTGTGGAAGTGATCTACAGCCTTGATTATTGCCAGTAGCTCTTTTCTCGTTACGCAATAATTTCTCTCTGGCTTGGTGAGTACTTTGCTGTAGAACTCGATTACTTTTTCCTGACCATCTTGCTCTTGTGATAGTACGGCTCCAATACCATTATTACTGGCATCTGTGTCCAAAACAAACAGGCCTCGTTGACGTGGGAAACTTAAAATGGGGCTGGAACATAGAGCAACTTTCAGTTTCCCAAATGCTCGTTCACTTTCGTTGGACCAGACGAATTTGACACGATCTTCTGTCAACTTATGTAGGGGTGCCGCAATATCAGCAAATCCTTCTACGAAACGACGGTAGTAGGTGCAGAGACCTAGGAAACTCCTCACTTCATGTTTGTCTCTTGGCCTCGGCCAGTCTCTTATCGCCTGTATCTTCTTTTGGTCTGTTCGGATGCCGTCTGATGAAACTGTGTGACCTAGAAAATCCACTTCTTTCTGGAACAATGAACATTTTTGAAGGTTCAGTTTGAGGTTGGCGTCCCTGAATCGTTGAAAGACTTCTTGCAGGTTGTGCAGATGTTCTTCGAATGTCTTTCCCATGACCAAAACGTCGTCGAGGTATACAAGACAAGTTTTCCAAGTGAGCCCCCGAAGGACCAGCTCCATTAGTCTCTCAAACGTTGCTGGAGCATTGCACAATCCAAACGGCATAACAGTAAACTGGTAAAGCCCACTCCCAGTCGAGAATGCAGTCTTCTCCTTATCGTCTTCATGTATGCCCACTTGCCAGTATCCGCTCTTCAGATCTAATGTTGAGAACCAACGGGAACCTGCCAAAGTTGTTAATGTGTCATCTATTCTTGGTAGAGGGTAGCTGTCCTTCTTGGTGACATCATTTAATTTCCTGTAATCGACACAGAATCTCGTAGATCCATCCTTCTTGGAAACCAACACAACAGGTGCAGACCAAGGGCTCGATGACTCTTCAATCACACCGTCCTTCATCATCTTGCCGACAAGCTCTTCCACCTCCTGTTGCTTGGCGAATGGAATTCTTCTTGGTGGTTGCCGAATCGGATGAGCTTGGCCAGTATCGATTCTGTGTTTGACCAAATTAGTTCTTCCTGTTGTTGTCGAATCAAAAATGTCACTTTCACTCCTGATGAACTTCTTGGCAGCCTTCAGTTCCTCCGTTGATAGGTGTTGACATGATTTTTCAAGAGTTGATATAACACTCTCAGAGTCTGCCTTCATTTCTTGCTGTTCATTTGAATTACAAGTCGCTACCCAAGTCACAGGTTCACATGTTCCAATAACATCGCCTGCCTTAACAGTTATTTCTCTAGGAAACACGTTGGCAACTCTCACAGGAATCGTTTTGTTCGTTTTAACTAAGGCTCGTGCAAGGACCAAATTGCTGGGGGATTCTTTACATGGCTGGACTACTCCAACGCAGCACCCAGGGTCTTCTTCAACTGCAGCACAAACTACTTTCTCCGAAAATCCAGGAATTCTCGCCGTTTTCATTAAACGCAGTTTCACAGGCATTGTCCTTTCTGCTGGAGTTGTAAGGACAAATTCTTCTCCTCCGAACCTCATAATCTTCTCCTCATTGTCGAATGAAAATCCATAGTCACTGATCAAGTCCATTCCGAGTATGAATTCATCTTCTATATCTGCGACGTAAACTGTATCTGTGATGGTGAGTCGCCCAAGAACCAATGTAATTTCAGCCTCTCCTCGAATAGGTGCGTTTTCACCAGTGACTGTCCGAAGTACGACGTTGGAAGAAATTGGCTTCACGCTTCCAGGCCGAAGAATGTCGCTGCGTACCAAGGAAACTGCAGCACCGGTGTCTATGGTGCATATAACGTCGATTTTATTCAATTTTCCTGGAATGGTAAGGCTCTCAGATGTTCTTTTCAGCCTGTTAACATTGATGACCCTGGGGGCTCTGTAATTACTAGCCAGCATGCGCCCCGATATGCTGGCTAATTCTCGTTTTCCTGCCGCCAATTTAAGGACTCGCTGGATGACCTTGTCCTCACAGGTGATTGCGTACGGGATGGCACCCTTGCAGGTGAGCTAGATCTTGGTGGCATTCTCACCCTACAGTCTTTGATAAGATGTCCTGGTTTTCCACATCGGTAGCACGTTCTCTTCTTCTGGGTGCTCATTTCAGTTATCAACGATTTGATCTCCTCCAGAAATTTCTCAAATGAACCACTCGTAGCGCCAGATCTATGTTCGGGATCGTCAATTGTTACCGCTCGCACTTTCGGCCTCGAGGTGTTGAAGGCCGCCTCCACTTCTAGCGAACGTACCAAGGCATCGCAACTCCTTTTGAAACTTGTAAGTCGCAGAGTTCTTTGGATTTCCGGGTCTCTAAGTCCGTCAATAAATATCTGCACAGCCAACTGCTCCTTGAAATCTCCGGGTGCATCTGGGTACGCCAGCTGGATTAGGCGTCGAACATCTGCCTCAAATTCTTGCAGACTCTCACCTGATTTTTGTGTGCGAGTCTTCATTTGGGCCCGGTACAGCTGTTCTCGGTGTTGATCGCCATACCTCAACTCCAGTGCAGTAATCAGGTCCTGATATTGCTTCTGCTGTTCTATGGGTATCGTTTGTAATATACCCAAAGCTGGCCCTCTCAAAGCTACTATCAGTGCCGTAGCTTTTTCCTCGTCGCCCCATCCATTAGTTTCTGCCGCAGCCTCAAATTGTCGACGGTACATGGACCAAGACGACTGACCATCAAAAGTCGGTGGTTTCACGGAAATTCCTGACGTGGCAACACTGTCTCGGCGATCTCGGTTCTTGATAAGAGCTATCTGTTTCTCTAGACCTCTCATTTCATTTCTCATCTCCTCTCGCACTATATTCACTTTCTTATTGACGTCATCGTCGATTTTCTTGACGTCTCCCTTTAGTTCTTCCTTTAGGTCTTCTTTTAGTTCCTCCAGATCTACTCTTAGTTCTCCTTTCAGTTCTTCCATTTGTACTTTGGTTTCTTGTGAAACATGCTTGAAGAACTTGTCCTGATTTTCTAGAACCTTCTGGAAGTCTGCTTCTCGTCGTTTTTCTATCAGCTCTATTTCACTCTTTTGTTGTTCTAGAATTTTCTGGAGGTCTTCTCGTTCTTTTCTCTGTTCTTCGAGAACTTTCTGGAGTGCTGCTTCTCGATCTTTCTTTTCATTTTCGAGAATTTTCTGAAGTGCTTCATCTCGATCTTTCTTCTCATTTTCTCGTTCTAATTCTCGTTCTTTCTTTTCAATTTCTCGTTCTAATTGTCGTTCTTTCTTCTCTTCCTGTCGTCGCTTTTCCTCTTCTTGTTTTTCCTCCTGCCGTCGTCTTTCATAATCCGCAAATTGGTTTTGGATTAATTTTAACATGTCCTCCATAGTATCGTAAGATGTACTTCTCGTATTCACCATAAATTGTTTTTATTACAAGCAAAAATTCCACTTCCGACACCACTGTTACGATATCTCCTTGGGGTTCGTCAATTAAAACACCAAACAACACTAAACTACTTTTATTATAACTCTCTATCACAATACGATACAACACAATCACTAAAATCGCTCTGATAACTTTCCAATGCTCGCTCGCTACTAAAACTCTCTGAACTAACAATTCTGGCTTCCGCGTGAACGGCTTCCGCTTATATATACGACCCATACAGTGGAGAACCATCTAGACGAATCTAGACAATCGAATAATCTAGGCGAGCCGCGATCACGCCGGTATGATCTTTCCTGGAACGGTCGAACCAATTCGCATTCATAGCCGGCAGGGCCGGCGCCAGCACATTTCGTTACAATATATATATCTTAATCTGACGCGCTTGTGTATTTCAAAATGACGAATTTCTTTTGCACATTCTAATAAAGGCCGCGAGTCTGCGTCATATCCAAAACATCAGATTATTATATGAGACCTTTTTTTTAGGTTTACTTAACATCCCCTCCGAAAATCTGACGCGATCGAGATTTTTTTTCCTTTTTAACCCTTATGTACGACCACCCCCTTTATGGAAACAATCAGATTAACATACGTAAATTTTTCAAAATATGTAGGACGATGATATCAATATCTGACGCGCTCGAGTATATCCATGCCACAGTTTTTTTTTACATTTTTGAAAGTCTATAACCGCTTTATATAAATTTTCTTTCTTTTTATCATCTGGGCTTCGCAACCCAGCAGGTCTCTATGACGCTCGAGTATATCCCGATTAAGCATCGTGGGCTCTCCTACTAAAAGAAATAACAAGTAACAGAAACAACTAAAATATGTCAGGAATCCAATAATCATTGATATCGTAACTAATATCCAAAATGTAGCATTCTCTCTCTAGACTTGCGAAAAGCATTCGATACCGTTGATTACAAGATTTTTATTGAAAAATTACATTCTTTGGTATAAGAGGAAATAATCATAAAAGGTTTCAAAATCATTTGTTTAATCGATCACAGTATGTTTGTATAGACAATCACAGAAGTTCAATTGAAAAAAATAACTTGTGGGGTTCCTCAAGGATCTATACTTGGCCCAATTCTTTTTCTCATTTACATCAATTCAATGACCCAGCTGAAACGGTAAACTCAGGTTTTTTGCTGATGACACAACTCTCATTTATTTTTCGGATACTTTGCACATATGCAAAACTCCATGAATCAAGACCTACAAAAAATGTCAAGTTGGTTTAATCAACATAAGTTATCTTGGAATTTTTCTAAATCTTCTTACATGTTCATTTCGAAACGAATTTTGACCAATCAGAAAGCTATCTGATCGTCGTACGATCGGATTTCGGATCTGTCTGAATCCAGCCTAACCCTAAAAATGCGTTTAAATTTTATGATGATACAATAGAATACAAGCCAGTTATACCGTGTCGAAAGCCCGTACAGCGTTGGACAGGACTCCCACGTGTACCAAGAAATTGAATTTTTCAATAAATCCATATTAATTTGAATTCGATGAATCTTAATGAACTAAAAAAGTAGTTAATTGGATTTGACGCCTCTAGTGAGGAATTTTTTGATTGCTGACTTTAATCTCACCTGTAGACATGATTATTTCTCACTATTGTATTTGTAAGAAACGTTAGGTGTGTCACTCGACATTTCAAAACCGTTTGATCGAGTTTGGCATCGGCGTCTCCTTTCTAAACTACTACTTATGGTTGACCTCCTCAAGTGTGTGCTTTGTTGAAGAGTTTTTTTTTATAGGTCTCTCTATGTGGTTATTGATGGAGTTTCGTCTGATATGCCCTCAATTGATGCAGATGTTGCACAAGGTTCACTTCTGGTGCCTACTTCGTTTCTGCTTTATATAAATAATTTCCTGCAGAAAACATCTTGCTCAGTGCATATTCCTATGTCAGCACGAGAAACAAAAATCTAGAGAGCGGTTAGCGTGGATAGAATTTACGATGACTTGGTAAAAATAATAGAATGAGATAACATGAACTTGTTTGAGTTCCATGCTGGGAAAACCCAGGCATTTCTCTTCTCGAAAAAGCGATCTATCATTATCTAATATTCAGATGTGAGGAGTAACTATTTCTACAACGTCAAGTATCTCGATGCTAGGAATTACGATCAGTGATAATCTCTCATGGGAAAACCATGTGAGATCGATCGCTAAAGGTGCTTTCCAGAAGCTTGTATTTCCATTTTGTTCGAAAAAATACTTCTCATCAGCTTATAGTGATTCACAAGGTACAAATACGGCCTGTCTCAGAATATAGTTCTCTCGTATGAAGCTCGGCACCAAAACATTCATTGAACCTTCTTGATTCTATTCGGAGAAAGGCAATCTGTCTTGTTGGTGATTCTCTGCTCATAGACTAACTCATTTCTCTATATATTTTCACGTTCGGCGCTCTTCTGAATTGTCATCAATCGATTCACCCTTGGCACTTTCAGCACGGATGACCCGATGAGTCCGGAATTCCTACCGATTTGTTGTGAGCTTGGGGACCTGTCGAACCTCTCTTGCTCAGGGATTTGTTTTCAATAGACTGCTGAACTTTGGAACTCCTTGCCGAAGGACGTCCCATATGGATTTATTTATTCAAGATATATTAACGGCAAGGGCGGATGCAGAAGGGGTTTGACCCCCTATCTTCAATATTTCGAAATTTTTGTGCCAGCCTAAATATTCATCGATGTAAAGGCTTAAGAATTTTACATTGCCTGAATTCGTTTAAATTAGATTTGATGTCTCATCACCTTGTGAGATGATCTCATTACATATTTTTTGACGATTATGAAATCTGATTGCATTGATTTTTTCAATATTCAGAAACAATCTATTTGCTCTAGTCCAGTCATTTACTAGTTACAAAGCTTGGTTGGATTTGGAAGCCAGTATTTCATTGCATTTATTGGATATGATTTAGGTATCATCTGCATATATTGTGAGCGAACATTGTGTTGGTAGTTTATCAAGATCATTGATATATAATATAAAAAGAACGAGTCCCACTACTGAGCTTTGTGGTACACCGATATCAACGTCTGAGCGGTAGGAAGCTTTGCTATTAATAAGAACAAAGACAAATAACGCATCATCCATTTGTATGGATTTCCTCTTATACCGTATTTGTCTAACTTTTTGAATACAACTTCGTGATTAACGAAGTCGAATGCCCTACTGCAGGGGTGCTCAAACGGTCGATCGCGATCGACTAGTCGATCGCGAGTGCTTTTTGAGTCGATCTTGAGAAGAAATTTCCGATATAGAACTATTCAAAGATTTTGTTTCAGAAGATAGGTCACTGGAACAGAATGAAATGAATAAACTATAAGTCGGGCTGTTCAAAAGATAGAATTCAAGGACGCGTGAACAGTGAATGCCTGCATCTATACTAGCCTGCGCGGCGTAGCCACGCCTTCTAAACTGACATAAATGAAGAACTTTTTACACTGTACTGTACTCATTTGTGCTTTGTATTTACTTGTGTTACGTTAATTAAATAATATGGATGGAAACACTCTTTCACCTCCAAGAAAAATATAAAAAAAAACATTCAACTGCAGAGGAAAAAGGTGTAATAATGAACACTTATAAAAAAGCATCCCAAGAGTTTATGTTAGAACAGGGAAATACTGTTGAATTCACTGCTGAGGCGACGTTTTTGTTGAGTGGTGTTAATCGGACTTGTAACATTGGGGAGAGGAACTTTCAAAGAGTGCGTGCCGTTCACGTGATCATTCTATCTTTTCAGCGGCTACACGATACCAAAATTTATTCGATCCTCAATTAGGACAGAATAACACCCTCATCACTTTCTCTCATCGTAATAAACCCCTTCTAGCAGGAAAAGGCGGTACTTGTCCAAGAAAAGCCGCGTTTGGGTCAATTTATTTGTGCGAGTCTGCATTTTCTGATATGAAGATAATTGAGTCAAAATATCGCAATCGACTAACTGACTCGGTAATTACGTCCCTCTTATGAAAAGTATGCTGAGGACATGTAGTGTCACGCTTCAATATCCAAGGTCACCCTTTAGTTAGGTTTAGACAATACAACTCGTTTGTTTTTCGAAATGTCTGGGAATTTGCTTTTCTCGAAAGATAGGTTGAAAAGATGAGCAAATGGTTTTACTCTCACTAACACAGAAAACTGTGTTAGTGTGAATCGTGCAGAAAACTTCAGTACTTTTTGTTGAAGACGGATTTTCATCAAGTATTGGTAGTATTCACTGACAAGATTTTCTAATTCAGGAAATTACTTCAAACTGTCATTCTTTATTGAAAGGAAAAGTTCTCTGATACGATACAAAATAACAATATGAAACCACCAGACTAGTAAGTAATACGAGGAAAAATCAATATACGTTTTCTATGCAAATCTTTTGTGCACCCGACATTTTATGTATAAGGTTATTAATTATTTTCTACAACATTCTCTGTAGAAAAGTGTTTTCCTTCGGTAGTCGGTGTGTATCGTTCATATCGTTGATATCGTCTGTATTTTCAAACAGTTACCTTATCAGTAGGTCCCTATCCCTCAAAAGACTAAAACAACTAAAATATGTCAGGAATCCAATAATCATTGATATCGTAACTAATATCCAAAATGTAGCATTCTCTCTCTAGACTTGCGAAAAGCATTCGATACCGTTGATTACAAGATTTTTATTGAAAAATTACATTCTTTGGTATAAGAGGAAATAATCATAAAAGGTTTCAAAATCATTTGTTTAATCGATCACAGTATGTTTGTATAGACAATCACAGAAGTTCAATTGAAAAAAATAACTTGTGGGGTTCCTCAAGGATCTATACTTGGCCCAATTCTTTTTCTCATTTACATCAATTCAATGACCCAGCTGAAACGGTAAACTCAGGTTTTTTGCTGATGACACAACTCTCATTTATTTTTCGGATACTTTGCACATATGCAAAACTCCATGAATCAAGACCTACAAAAAATGTCAAGTTGGTTTAATCAACATAAGTTATCTTGGAATTTTTCTAAATCTTCTTACATGTTCATTTCGAAACGAATTTTGACCAATCAGAAAGCTATCTGATCGTCGTACGATCGGATTTCGGATCTGTCTGAATCCAGCCTAACCCTAAAAATGCGTTTAAATTTTATGATGATACAATAGAATACAAGCCAGTTATACCGTGTCGAAAGCCCGTACAGCGTTGGACAGGACTCCCACGTGTACCAAGAAATTGAATTTTTCAATAAATCCATATTAATTTGAATTCGATGAATCTTAATGAACTAAAAAAGTAGTTAATTGGATTTGACGCCTCTAGTGAGGAATTTTTTGATTGCTGACTTTAATCTCACCTGTAGACATGATTATTTCTCACTATTGTATTTGTAAGAAACGTTAGGTGTGTCACTCGACATTTCAAAACCGTTTGATCGAGTTTGGCATCGGCGTCTCCTTTCCAAACTACTACTTATGGTTGACCTCCTCAAGTGTGTGCTTTGTTGAAGAGTTTTTTTTTTATAGGTCTCTCTATGTGGTTATTGATGGAGTTTCGTCTGATATGCCCTCAATTGATGCAGATGTTGCACAAGGTTCACTTCTGGTGCCTACTTCGTTTCTGCTTTATATAAATAATTTCCTGCAGAAAACATCTTGCTCAGTGCATATTCCTATGTCAGCACGAGAAACAAAAATCTAGAGAGCGGTTAGCGTGGATAGAATTTACGATGACTTGGTAAAAATAATAGAATGAGATAACATGAACTTGTTTGAGTTCCATGCTGGGAAAACCCAGGCATTTCTCTTCTCGAAAAAGCGATCTATCATTATCTAATATTCAGATGTGAGGAGTAACTATTTCTACAACGTCAAGTATCTCGATGCTAGGAATTACGATCAGTGATAATCTCTCATGGGAAAACCATGTGAGATCGATCGCTAAAGGTGCTTTCCAGAAGCTTGTATTTCCATTTTGTTCGAAAAAATACTTCTCATCAGCTTATAGTGATTTACAAGGCACAAATACGGCCTGTCTCAGAATATAGTTCTCTCGTATGAAGCTCGGCACCAAAACATTCATTGAACCTTCTTGATTCTATTCGGAGAAAGGCAATCCGTCTTGTTGGTGATTCTCTGCTCATAGACTAACTCATTTCTCTATATATTTTCACGTTCGGCGCTCTTCTGAATTGTCATCAATCGATTCACCCTTGGCACTTTCAGCACGGATGACCCGATGAGTCCGGAATTCCTACCGATTTGTTGTGAGCTTGGGGACCTGTCGAACCTCTCTTGCTCAGGGATTTGTTTTCAATAGACTGCTGAACTTTGGAACTCCTTGCCGAAGGACGTCCCATATGGATTTATTTATTCAAGATATATTAACGGCAAGGGCGGATGCAGAAGGGGTTTGACCCCCTATCTTCAATATTTCGAAATTTTTGTGCCAGCCTAAATATTCATCGATGTAAAGGCTAAAGAATTTTACATTGCCTGAATTCGTTGAAATTAGATTTGATGTCTCATCACCTTGTGAGATGATCTCATTACATATTTTTTGACGATTATGAAATCTGATTGCATTGGTTTTTTCGATATTCAGAAACAATCTATTTGCTCTAGTCCAGTCATTTACTAGTTACAAAGCTTGGTTGGATTTGGAAGCCAGTATTTCATTGCATTTATTGGATATGATTTAGGTATCATCTGCATATATTGTGAGCGAACATTGTGTTGGTAGTTTATCAAGATCATTAATATATAATATAAAAAGAACGAGTCCCACTACTGAGCTTTGTGGTACACCGATATCAACGTCTGAGCGGTAGGAAGCTTTGCTATTAATAAGAACAAAGACAAATAACGCATCATCCATTTGTATGGATTTCCTCTTATACCGTATTTGTCTAACTTTTTGAATACAACTTCGTGATTAACGAAGTCGAATGCCCTACTGCAGGGGTGCTCAAACGGTCGATCGCGATCGACTAGTCGATCGCGAGTGCTTTTTGAGTCGATCTTGAGAAGAAATTTCCGATATAGAACTATTCAAAGATTTTGTTTCAGAAGATAGGTCACTAGAACAGAATGAAATGAATAAACTATAAGTCGGGCTGTTCAAAAGATAGAATTCAAGGACGCGTGAACAGTGAATGCCTGCATCTATACTAGCCTGCGCGGCGTAGATACGCCTTCTAAACTGACATAAATGAAGAACTTTTTACACTGTACTGTACTCATTTGTGCTTTGTATTTACTTGTGTTACGTTAATTAAATAATATGGATGGAAACACTCTTTCACCTCCAAGAAAAATATAAAAAAAACATTCAACTGCAGAGGAAAAAGGTGTAATAATGAACACTTATAAAAAAGCATCCCAAGAGTTTATGTTAGAACAGGGAAATACTGTTGAATTCACTGCTGAGGCGACGTTTTTGTTGAGTGGTGTTAATCGGACTTGTAACATTGGGGAGAGGAACTTTCAAAGAGTGCGTGCCGTTCACGTGATCATTCTATCTTTTCAGCGGCTACACTATACCAAAATTTATTCGATCCACAATTAGGACAGAATAACACCCTCATCACTTTCTCTCATCGTAATAAACCCCTTCTAGCAGTAAAAGGCGGCGGTACTTATCGAAGAAAAGCCGCGTTTGGGTCAATTTATTTGTGCGAGTCTGCATTTTCTGATATGAAGATAATTAAGTCAAAATATCGCAATCGACTAACTGACGAACATGATTTGCACTCGGTATTACGTCCCTCTTATGAAAAGTATGCTGAGGACATGCAGTGTCAGGCTTCAATATCCAAGGTCACCCTTTAGTTAGGTTTAGACACTACAACTCGTTTGTTTTTCGAAATGTCTGGGAATTTGCTTTTCTCGAAAGATAGGTTGAAAAGATGAGCAAATGGTTTTACTCTCACTAACACAGAAAACTGTGTTAGTGTGAATCGTGCAGAAAACTTCAGTACTTTTTGTTGAAGACGGATTTTCATCAAGTATTGGTAGTATTCACTGACAAGATTTTCTAATTCAGGAAATTACTTCAAACTGTCATTCTTTATTGAAAGGAAAAGTTCTCTGATACGATACAAAATAACAATATGAAACCACCCGACTAGTAAGTAATACGAGGAAAAATCAATATACGTTTTCTATGCAAATCTTTTGTGCTCCCGACATTTTATGTATAAGGTTATTAATTATTTTCTACAACATTCTCTGTAGAAAAGTGTTTTCCTTCGGTAGTCGGTGTGTATCGTTCATATCGTTGATATCGTCTGTATTTTCAAACAGTTACCTTATCAGTAGGTCCCTATCCCTCAAAAGACTAAAACAACTAAAATATGTCAGGAATCCAATAATCATTGATATCGTAACTAATATCGAGATGCGGTTGTGATAATGTCAAAGTGTGATCCGATGTTTGTGAATACGTTTCAACGGATTTCTAATTACTACAAAGAAACAATTCCAACATTCGAGTGCTTTCGTTTATGCAAATTAGGTATCTATTCTAGTTCTCGGCTTCCATTTTACCGGTTACGTGAGATCAAAGGGTCTTGTTTGGAAAGGAAATTAAGCTTGAACGTTGTAGTCAATTATTTCGTTTGATTTATTTTCATGCGGCACGCTTATTGATATTATGCGAGCTGTGCGTTTCTGATTTTAAGCAGAATTTCCGACGTTGCGGTATCGGTTCATAAATTGTCTATATCGACTGATTTTTTAGAATTTCGGCGTATCGAAAGCGGTGGTAGGTACAGGCTTGATTAGAGATAAAGATTCGTATTTGCATTTTCGAGAATCTCATTCCATATTCATTCGTTGCTAGATATCCACGTAACAATAGTTATTTATTATACAAGGGAAAAAGTATTATCTAAAATCTAATATTTTTCTCGTGTATAATAGACAATTTTTTTTCTGTGACGAGAAAAACGACGTTCAATATTGAAAAAATTCAACACAAGAAAATTCGACTGTTTACCGGTGTTCTTTGAACATTACAGGGCTTCCCTTTCGTGTGAATATGCATATAAAAAAAAAATTCAAGGAACATATCATTCATGCAATGCACATTTAATAATTGTACTCTTGATAATAGGAAATGTGACTTTTGTATGAGAAAATATTCTATAAAAAATTAAATTTCCATATATATATATATATATATGTTGTTGTTGAGTTCGGGTTGAACCGCGTCTGGAGTTTTGTTCTCGACGTTTCGGCTCCGATTTTGGAGCCATTTTCAAGAGGTAAATGTGACTCCACGCTGAGGTCTCAATCTGCCTACTCCTCAGGTGTTGTCACAGGGGGCAAGGGTTTGTGACTTGACGCCGGGGCCTCAATCTGCCTACTGCCCAGGTCTCGTCACGAGTTCTTTCTAAGGTCTCAATCTGCCTACTCCTTAGATCGAACTGTTCGATATATATATATTTATATTCATATATATATATATATATATATATATATATATATATATATATATATATATATATATATAAAAGTGTATATATATATATATATACTAGCTGACCCGGCCACGCGTTGCTGTGGCTAAAGTTTTTGTTATATTACATTATAGTAAACAATCTAAGAGGAACAATAAGAGAACATCAGTCACGGAGTCCACTATGCACTATATGGTGATCTCCTTATTTGACTTTCTACTACTATAACCCTTTAGTACAACAAAGACGAAAATGTTCATGTTGGTATACAAATTCACTGGATTGAGATTTGAAGGGAAAGTACGTTGAACACAATTAATTAAAATGTTCTTACACTTGATATTAAGCAGAAATCAATAGGTACAAAATAAAAATTTATCAGATTCATTATTTCCATTTAATTTTATAACAAATATAAGTATATTACAGTATAATACAGTAAATAACATGTGACGCTTAAACTCATGAATGAGGTAGGCAAGGCAGACAGTCTTAAACTTTTAAACATTAATATCTATTTTTTTGAATTATAAATACTATCAATTTCAATTTAATTTAACACCAATCGGTGCACAATGTTTTTGGTTAACCTGTCTTTAGCTAACACAAATAGATTCGACGGTTTCCCAACACGTGAACACGCAACATATAGTTGCCCATGAGAAAAACATGGATTTTCCAAAACTAAACCATTTGTGGTTGTGCATGACCTTCTGCTGTCCTGATTCTGTGAGCTGGATTTCTTGATTCAATTTGTTCTGCCAACTGATGGGCTCAGCAGCGCCATCTATTGATTACTTACTCAACCCAGTCGAAAGGTATCGACATCTTGATTCAATTTGTTCTGCCAACTGATGGGCTCAGCAGCGCCATCTATTGATTACTTACTCAACCCAGTCGAAAGGTATCGACATCTATAACTACTTCTCTTCGGGCTTGAAGGCCGTCGTTCTTTGGAATTTCTTCCAGGAAGAAATTCCAAAGAACGACGGCCTTCAAGCCCGAAGAGAAGTAGTTATACTAATAACCTCGGCCGCGAAAGCCTTAACCATTGTATCGACATCTGTTAGAATCATTTGGAGTTAACAGATAATTGTGACTGTCAAATAATAACAGACAAATAATTAGCAATAAATTAAAATTGCGACTATAATTTGAGATTTAAACTATCCTATCTCTCAAGTTGGATCGAACTGCACATGGTGTGCGAATTTTATTACAATCGGTTAAGTGGTTTAGGAGTCCATTGAGGTCAAACATTGTGACACGAGATTTATATATATTAAGATATATATATATATATATATATATATATATAAAAGTACTCACTTTTTTTCGGGAAAAAAGTAACTTCATAAAAAGTGGCATTTTGTTACCTGTCATCAAAGATAAAATGTCAAACTTTTTTCCCGTCACAGAAAAAAATCATATTTTACTGTATCGCAAACGCACGTTTGTGAAGCACACAATTTATCGTTGGTTTTTGTAAAAATCTCTAAGTTTGACAACAATACATGGTATTTACTGGATTTGGTGTGATTTTGATGAAAGTGTCCGATGAACTATGAGATAGGAACGTTTGGTGTAAAGGTTGATTCATGCAGCTTCAATTATCGAGTAACAATGAAAAAGTAGCGATCAACAATTATCAAGTAGAAATTAATGAAAAAGAAGGCGTTAATGCACCTAAATTTAACGATGATCGAAGCTTGTGGCAGGGGATCAACTTCAAGCGAAAAAATGGCAGTAATTACTAATTAAGTTGATAAGTTAAGTTACACAACTAAAAGTGGATTCATGCAGCTTCGATTATCAAGTAACAATGAACAAGTAGCGATTAACAATTATCAAGCAGAAAGTAATAAAAAAGAAGACATTCACGCACCTAAATGTAACAATAATCAAAGCTTGTAGAAGGGGATCAACTTTAACCTTACATACTCTTTTGAGTACCATTTTTTATTCATTTTTATATACCCTAGCTTTGTTTTGGAGAGTTGAAGAATGAAAATGTAAATGAAATATATTATTGTTTTCCTGAGAAAATCCACCAGAATCGCATCTGCGGTTTCAATTTTAACTCGCTTACATTTCACGAACAACAAAACAATCGCGAAAAACAAATTATTTGAAGAAAAATTCAGTTATCATATAACCCGTCATAACCTGCACATTAGACACACATATTTCACAATTAAAGTAAGAAAGTTAAAAGTTGGCCAACTCTTACTTGTTGCTTGATTATTGATAATTGGGTTGCATGAATCATCAACAGTAAATTAGGCAGTTCAATTCATCATTGATAATTGTTACTTGCTACTTGTTAATTGTTCCTTCATAATTGAAGGTGCATGAATCCACCATAAAAGTTGAAACTTTTTGTAGGGATGGATCAATTACCCTACATAAAACTGATATTATATGCATTCGACACGCGTTTCGCTAACAAGGCTAGCATCTTCAGGAGCTATTTATTTATTTATAAATCTGAGGTAGTGCAAGAACTAATTGCAAAAATGTTTAGTCCGATATGGACTTAGCGTGTTACAACTAATTATACTGATTCATTTCTTAGCAATGAACTAAAAAGCGGGCTAGGAGGGATAGACCTTTTGTCATTTCTAGACTCTCAGATTCGTCGTGTAGCCTTGTGTCAGGCACATTCTTGATCAGATTCAGATTACTTTGTTTTCAATTTCCATTTTTCAAATGTTTCCGGAAGAAAAGGAGAAATTATCATTGGTCATTCAACGCGCAGCCAGGAATAACTGGAACTTCTTCAATGGAATACTGCTCTTCAATTACCCTTAGGGTACCTTTTTCTAATGACAGTTCAACTATTCGTGTATAGATTCGAGAAATTACACCAAAAATCGGTCTGATGGAAGATGGAATCGACCCTCATTTACTGTTTATGCTACGCTGCAATTAATTACTAGGGCAAATTTCCAATTTCTCAAATAGAATATGCACGCGTATCAGGCTCTTGGAACATAATTTCAATAGCTTGCCGACTATTTTTTTTTATTCAATGATAATAAACGGGAAAACCCCATTACGGTTTACATATACATTATACAATCAATACAAATAAAAAGTATACATAGCTCCTGATAGTACAAAAAAGATGAGTTTATAAAGAGGGAAAAGATTTGAGCAACTAGTAAACATTATTGATCAAAATTATTGATCAAGGAATTTTTAAATTGTACTAGGCTGGTACCAAAGACATTAATTTTGTGCTTATTTATAGTGTCCAATGTTCTAACAAGAGGAGTATTTTTACCACAGTTAGTATTCACAAAAATATATTACAGTTTCCTGTATGATTTTCACTTACAATGGGTTTACAAAACCGCGACACGCTATTACAATAGCTTCTTCAAGCAAGATAAATTTATCTTGCTGTAATATATTTTTGTTAATATGGATTCAATAGTTAGTATTGATCAATTGTTAAAAGGAATATGGAAAAAAAAGGTGAATTAAATCAAATTTCAAACTCCTTGGAAGGATGTACAATGGGTCATATTGTGGCCTAAGTGCTGTGGGTTTACATTCATTCTCCCTACTCTACAGATACAGATAGCTAGCTTTTATATTTGAATTACTACAGAGGTTTTTGTTAATCTATACATATTAATGCTTTGTGCTGAATAATTGACTGACGGATCAACGCACAGCTTAAACCACTAATCGTAGAGACCTGAAACTTGGAGAGCGTGTTCTTCGAATGACGTAGGGGCCGAAATTTTGCATAAGTATTCTTTAACAGAATTGATGGAAGAAGTGTTACGTGTTTCACTGGAATTCATTGCCAAACGGGGTTGACAAAGTGTTAGATATTTACTTCGGGGGTGAATCAACGCACAACCCGAACTGTTGAGATTTGAAACTTGGAGGAGGTGTTCTTTTTATGACATAGGCATCCGATAAGAAGGGGACTTTCCGAAATTCCGCCCCTAAATAGGTGAAAAACAGGGCCAAAGATTGTATGCGTGATGCCTTGGTCCCATCTACTTCGAATTCTGTAAAAACATAATTTAACAGAATTGTTGAAAAATATTCGAAACAGCCCAAACTATTGAAGAAAAATACTTTTTGAATGAGGGACTGGGAAAATGTGAACAAAATATCTCTTCTACAAGAATAGATGGAAGACGTGTTCGACTTCTATTAAACAAACATTCTCTCGAGTGCGATCAGAAGGCAGAGCCTTCTGATGAACCTGATAAAACTTACTAGTAAGGACAACACAGTAAAATTGCATCACAAACATAATAAATTACCAACAAAGTGGGCACGGGTCTACTAGTAATATATAAAAAGAAAAATGCGATAAAGCGGAATTACATGTGATAATAATCGCTTGTCTAGACAGAACGCGTCAAATTTGACCCCAAAACATCCAAGAAACATGCTACTCCCTCCATTTTGTCTCGTGGCTTATTTCCAAATTCTCTGACGGAAACTGACAATTTTTTCACATCCAATCTATCTTTTAACTAATGGTCAGTGCGAGTTCCGGTTAGTGTCATTTTCTTGTTTACTTAGTAAAATTTTTCCTGTATTTTTTCCATCAGAGGCTTCGAAAAGCAGCTATGAGACAAACTGAGTGCGTGATTCGCCACAGTGAGGGAAACCACAGGATTCTGTTTGAAAACGCGAAACTCATTGCCCCACCCAGGGATATCATAGTCGACTGATACGGGAGGCAAAAAAGATCAACAAACACACAGATATTTTCAACAGAAAAAAAGAAGCTGTGAACCTCAACCGAATATGGAATTCCATATTAAGATATAAAAATAACTAATATAAAGACGCCAGGTAGTGCGGCAATTGATGCTGATGATACTTCTCCGAATCCAGAAAAAGTAATTATCACTCCAAGCTACCTATTCCACATAAATACGCTTTACGAAGTCGTAATACCCAGTCATTGGAGTTTAACTTAAGATGTATGAGCCACAGAAGAAGCTAGCCACTCGCGCCAGCGGAACGTCAGGAAGAAATTCCAAAAAACGACGGCCTTCAAACCCGAACCAAAGTAATGATACTGAAAACCTAGGCTGCGAAAGCCTCAACCATTTTGTCAGGCAGCTGTTACATTTCTAAATTTATTTTTGTTCTGTGGGTCGCGTTTCAGCATCCACATCTAGAAAACTAGAGATTGTACAGGTTTATGCTTAGACCATTTTTGTTGGTAATTTAGTAGCAGATCTTTCTGATCTCTAGTGAGTTCGACAAATCCTTGATATTTTCGTAGATATAACACTTAAAGACAGAAATTTCAACTTATTTCCTGAATATATTTATGTTGTCATAGAAATGGTGTCCACAATCAATATTTCACGCGAAATAATCTATAATAGTTGTACTTGAAAGTCATATTTTTGAATGATAAAAAAAATTTCTAGTAATGAGGATATAAGAATTTTTTTCTTATTTTTAAGCATTTTTCGATTTATATCTCAAAATGGATGTTTTATTCACATAGTTTTTCGATCAATCATTTGTCATCCTATATTATCAACCCTTACAGGAATTTGCAATGTTTTATACAAATTTGAAATGCGAAATTCACAAGGTGAAAGAAAAGGGGCCTAAATGAAAATAATATGATATTCAAGTACAACACCCAGAGATTATTTCGCGCGCAAGGATGATGATAAATATCTGGAAGAAGTGGAGATAGGATTTTTCGAAAATGGTATATTTTGGTTATTTTTCAATTGCTTATATTTCGAAAGACATACATTTTTCATAAAAAAGTTGAGGAATTAAAGTGTTTTATTTCTCTCAGTTCACCCGAAGAAATCATTATTGTTATGTTATTTGACACTGTTTTATTTTTCCATTTTTTTGTGATAACTAATTAACAACCATTAGAATGAAAAAATGTGATTTACGTTTTCTAACAGTTCTATGCTTATGCGTCGTTTTAGAAGTGTTGTTTATTGGGATTTAACGGGTTCAACAGACTACAGAAGTCTCTCTCGCATAAAACACACCGCTTTCAATGATAATTAAGAACCTGGGTATTTTTGTAAAGAGAATGTATGATAAATTATTTTTTAGATTTTCTCTTCTCCGAATCAAAAAATCGAAATTAGTAGCTGTTTAGATAGACTTTTTCTTCCTTTTTGTGAATGAATCAAACGTCTTTGAATGATTTACTTTTTTTTGATTCAACTTTTTTCATAGAAGTTCTAATTTCTATTCTTGATTTGGAATCAGGAAAAATAATTTATCGAACACCGCTTTCAACTTCAATTTTCCGCTATCTAGTCTAGTTCACATGTACCATTTTTTCTTGAAAATATTGAAATTTTTATATAGTCTCCGAAAATTACGATCAAGATGTCATTCAATTCGTATTGTCACGAAGAAAGTTCAAGAAAAAAGGCTCTGGAAAAAATTATAAAATTTATAAACAAATCAATATTGTTTTTAATATATAGCGAAATATTAAAAAAAATCGAATTTCAAAAAAAGATCCAAAAAGATCATCAAATTTGCTGAAAAAGTTCCGAATCCCGGAGCTGTAGCTCAATTATTTATAATTTTTATAGACCCCTGAACCTAGAGCCAAAAACAGGTAGTCTGTTTATCTCAATTTTTTCATTGAAAATGCATTTGTTAATGATTTTTTATGAACTGAGAATTAAAATAAAAAGCCTGATAATTAACAAACTAAAACCCTAAAACTTTCCTTCGTAAAGTTATTCTCAATAGGCTAATGAATAGATCGCCATTTCAAAAATTTCAAAATTTTGATTTTACACTTTTTTTATTAAGATTTGAAACTTAAAAAATAGTAAATAATTTTTTTTCCTTAATCTTGATTATTTCAATGTCTAACGGTTGGGAGCTCCTTTAAAATATCTATTTTTTATTTTTTACTGTTATTAGCTAAAAATTTGTTATAAACAAATACATTGTTTATGAGTAAATCTAATACATTTTTTTCGTAATATACTTATGGATGGAAATTATGATTTTTAGTTAAAAAACTGTTTTTGCGACCAAAAATTAAATTATGAATTATATTGTTCTTTGAGATCTGAAAAAATTATTTCGTTTTTATTTGTTTATTTATAAAACAATTTGTTATAAATAAAATAATTTTTTTCATTTATATGTTTTCAAATAATTAAAAGTAGCCATGTATGTTTTTTAAATTTTTTAAAGAGCTTTTAATATTATTAACCCTTGAAACTTTTTCCTATCCGCTCTTTTGTTTTTAAAATCATAATAACTCCTTAAACTATTTTCGAGGACTTTATAAAAATTTTATATTTTCAAGAAAAAATGGTACATGTGAACTAGACTAATCCGTACCCTCAAAACGATCCTGTCGCCGCCACCGCTAGAAGGGCGGCGCGCGAGGGTGGGGGGCATGTTACGTCACCTGCCGGCGGGCTCCCGCCTCCCCGTGTACGTGCCGGCGTCTTTGCGGCTCATTGAACCGCGAGCCGACGTCCGCGACGCGTCTACTCCGCCGCCGCGACCGCCGCCTCCTGCAGCAGCCGCCTCTCGAACAGTGTTGGTGGACGAGATGCCGAGAGTAAGTTGGTTTGGTAGCACTAGTGCTGTTAGTGGAAGCACCCTTTTAAAATGAACATTTTACGAACTTTTTTTCGTTACTCATTTGTCTACTGGAACAACAAATTTCCTGAAAGAGGCTTCAAGAATAAATTAAACAATAAATGAAATAATAAATGAAATAATATGAAAATCTGACTTCACCACTGAATTCATGTTGTTGGCAACGATTTTAATGATTCGAGTGCGATAAATCAATTTAGCTAAGTTTCATTTTGAGAAAACGTCGCTTTATACGTGTATTCAGGCGAAACGTCGTTTTATCCGTGTATTCAGGCGAAACGTCGCAGCCGTGATTTTTTATTTATTTTTTTACATATTTTATTAATAACTTCGTTGGATGTTAATTATTTTTGTGATGCAATTATATTGTGTAGTTCTCAGTTCTAAATTTTTTCAGACCAAATTGAATATAAGAACCGCTTGGCTACACCGACCGACATAACCAGTTCATATTTTTTCATTATTATGTCGGTGAGATAAAAAAATATCATTCATATTTCATGAGTGTGCAATTCGTATCTAAATACGATTTTCAAAAAACACGATATAACAAAAAAAATACTGAGCAAAGCTCGGTTATCCAGGTACTTTCTTTAAATGGGGATGAGATTTCAAAAATATGCTATTTAAATCATCAGACCAATCTAATTTTAAAAACATTTTCACTGCCACACCGAGTTCAGGATTCACCGGTTCAGCATTGCCCATAATTTTATCGAAATCTGTTCATCATTGAATATTTTATAAATGAAGATTTCTTTAAAAATATATCGTTTAATGGAAAAGTAGATGAATTTCTACTTCACAACTGTATTCTGAATGATAATCGCCAAAATATAATTAAAACAATTCAATATGAAACTTTACGAAACACAATTTCTTATTCACCGTCACTGTGAAAAATATTACCGGAAAAGATACAAAATTGAAAAAATATTAAAGTAGGCCGTGAAAACGAAGACTCATGAAATTTGGTGTTCTAGTAGACTTTTCAAAGTTCTATCCAAAGATATCCAATCGTTTGAAAATATGTTTTCGAAGGGTGCTTCTAATTTGAATTTGACGAATTCAAAAATAAAAATATTGATAGTTCATTTGGTGTTTTACAAGATCTCAAAGAATCAAAAAATTCAAACATATTAAAGCATTGATAAAACTTGACCAATATAAAACAATAATATATGATAATATGACGAAAATCGTAAGAATACGAACATTTCTGATCACGTCGTTTAAAAAAAAATATAAAAAAATGATAGGCTAGTCAGTCAGTTTAGAACTTATGTTCAGACAGGGTGACAGAGACAAATTTTTTGGACCAATTTTTTACAGTGTGCCTTTTAAATAGGACATTAAATATGTGAAACTCATAATTTGTGTTTTCATTACATTTTTTTAAATACATTCGGGCAAGTTGTAAGTCCCCTATATCATTCAAAACAGAACATCTTCATGATTTTTTACTTTGAGTGCCGTTTTGATTTGCAGCAAATGCAAGGCTTCCATCCAAATGATTGTTGAACTTTACGAACATACATTCTGGCCCTTTCGAAGGCAGTCTGGCGAATTGATCCAGAAATTACGTCGGTCTAATGAATTTATATCAAGTCTGCAGTGCAGTGCATCGATTTCTGTTTCGATAGAGATAGAGGATGCCAAAGAAATGTCACACCATTCGCATTATTAGGGCAAATTTCAATGCAAAAATACAGAAGAGAGGTTATTTCTCAAAATATCAAAAATCATTTTTGGAAAAATTGTTCTGGATACAATTTTCAGTCCATATGCAGAATTCCAGCTGATATGTCACATTATAAGTAACATTCAACAATCACATAACTAGAACTGTGTCCTCGTATCGTGCATATGGATTTATTGTCAGAAATTGTAGAAACTTTGTTAACATCTATGCTTTGAAATCGATGTTTTATTATTTTGTGAGGTCAAAATTAGAGAATGCCTCTTTAATATGGAGTCCTGTTTATGATAACTATATTCAATCCATAAAAAATGTTCAGGAATTTTTTTATAAAATTTTGTGTTATAAAATGGATGGAACATTTAGTAAGAGCCCACGATGCTAAATCGGGATTTACTCGAGCGTCAAAGAGACCTATTGGGTTGTGAAGCTTATATGAAAAAAAGAAAAAAATGTTAAATAATTTATACCTTTTCATCGTGGGGGAAGCGGCTATAGATTTTCAAAAATGGAAAAAAACTATTGCTTGGACATTCTCGAGAGCGTCAGATATTGATATCATCTATGTCCTACATATTTTTGAAAATGTACGTATGTTAATCTGATTGTTTCCATGATGAGGGTGGTCGTACGTAAGGGTTGGAAATAAAAAAAAATCTCGAGCGCGTCAGATTTTCTAAGGGGATCTAAAAAAAAGCTCTTATAGAATAATCTGACGGTTTGGATGTGACGCAGACTCGCGGCCGTTATTAGAATGTGGAGAAAAAATAGGGATTCGCCTATTCTGCCAATTTTATTTTATTTTTTAATTTTTTTCAATCATTGAACTTAATTGATTGAAAAGTTCAGGGAAAAGCATGCGAATAAAAAAAGTGTATAATTTTTTTAGTAGAATACTTATATTTATAAGAAAATAATTACAAGCAATTAAATTTTCAAAATTTAAAAACGTTGGATATTCGTTGTAAACAATATCATGCCACCAACGAGTCTGTGTGATCAACTGTCATGGCATCATGGCAACAGAAACCAGAGTGGGGACGGACTGAGAGAGAAATAGAAAGAGAAAGAGTGAGAGAGAAATAGAAAGAGAAAGAGTGAGAGAGAAATAGAAACGTGGAGAGGGGAATAGAGGCATCACGTAGCTGCACACATTAAACTTTATCGATAAATTGTTATTATTGCGGCTTGTGGAAATCGTCAGATTATCAATTTTTTGCAATTCTTGAATTATTCCCTTCAGAATGAAAATAAAAGTAGCCACGCTCGAAAATTTCGAGATGACGTTTTTTTTTTTCAACTTTGTAGCCCTCCTTCTTCTTTAGATCACCCTCGAATTGTCAGATTAGTGGAATATACACGTTTCAGGATGTAACTAACTCACCCTACCTTAATCTGACGCCCTCGAGAATTTCAGATGATCAATTTTTTTTTACTAATCTGATTTTTTAAGCTTGAAGGGCGGCCATATATATATATATATATAGGGCTCATGTATGGTGGAAGTACTTAACCGGGTACAAGGTATCCCGCCGTATATTAATCTGCCGCGCTTTAGTAAATCCCGAAATCCCCGCTTGGGCTCCCCTATTATTAATACCCACCAAGAGGTTCGAATTATATTGAGTTGTTGGACAGATTTGGATTAATATCACTAGAGAAACGCAGGCAACAGGCTGCCATTTTATTTTTATATAAACTCCTCACAAGGAAAATTGATTGTCCCGATTTATTGTCTTCTATAGATATCCTGGTGCCACGCTCAGAATACAAAGTGATATTCTTTGGTGCAAAAGGCCTCGTACCAACATGTTATCGAAAGCACCTTTTACAGCACCTATATATTATTATTGCTGTTCTGAAACAACGCAACCTTTCAGTAAATTTTGATTCTCTTGTATTACTGAGTTTTTCGAACGAATCAAATAATTCATTGCTGGGAAAACGCAGGTATGTCTCTTCTCAAAGAAGCCGATCTATCTTGATCTAATAATCAGATGTCAGAAGTGACTATTCCTACAAAGTCAAGTATTTAGATGCTAGGAATTGCGATCAGTAATAATGTCTCATGGGAAAACCATGTGAGATCGATGGCCAGAGGTGCATTCCCGAGGCTTGGATTTGGATTTCGTGCCAAGAAACGCTCCACTTCTGGTCAGCTTCTAATGATGCGGCCCAGAATAAAGTTCTCTTGTATGGAGTTCAGCACCAAAACATCCATTGAGGCTTCTCGATTCTATTCGGAGAAAAGCAATCCGTCTTGTTGTGAATTTGAAGATCTGGCGAACCTCTCTTGCTCAGGGATATATTTTCAATAGAAAAGCTGAACTTTGGAACTCCTCACAGAAAAATATTTTTTTCTGAGACTTACAAATTTCAAAAATCTGAAGTTCATGCTAATTCGTTACAGGGCTTCCCATTTGTGTGAATCCGTTTATATGAAAAAACAGCAAATGGCGTCTTCCTTTTGGTAAACACTATCTATCTATTCGATAGAATATATATTTATTGCCAAAAATGCTTCCATCCTGTCAAGTCCTTGACGATTCATGACGTATAGATCCGACGTGCGTTCTGATACGTGGAGCTTCGAAATTGTGAAACTAAAATTTTATAGATTGGGTGGTCGACATAAAAGCACGGTTCGTGTATTCATCAGCTGTGGGCGCTCATTTAGTTTCTAAAAAATTGATGTGGGGGGAAAAAGGCGCTCCCAGTTGATGATGGTCCTGTTAATGAAACAACATTTTTTGATCCAAAAATTAATACAATAATGTAAAAAACAATCACTACCAAATATTTACCGTTTTACTTTTGCGTCACGTAGATTTGTCTTTGACGTAAATTTATCAATATCCGTGAGTCATAATTATATTTGTTCACCATATCGAATAATTAATGAATATTATCTGTAGAGTGACGAACTGTCTTCTCTGCTTCAAGCACGTATATTACGAACTGGTTAGCTCTCCACACAACCTCATGCAATAAAATATATCTTGAAAAATATGAAATGTTGAGCTTTGATTTAGCCGATATTCGAAAAACAAAATTCTTCAAATTATTATACGTACCTACGAAGAGAAAATAACTTTTTTTCAAACAAAATGTACTTCGCATTCAATACATTACAATATGGATTTGAACTATTCCATACAACTATCTGCCTAATAAAGTTGTCAATTCAGAACTTATTTCACCAAATGACCCACTTCTAATTATAAATGACCTTTCATTCTAGACACCTTAATAATTTGAAAAATATCAATTTTTTTTAAATTTTTTGTGTGGCACGAGTTACCGAAACGAAACGGCTTCTCCAAAATTCTATAGAATATTTTCAGGAAAGATTAACAACTCTATCTTTTCCCGCTTGTTCAATTAATACTCTGTTGTTTTATAAAGCCGATCGGCTCACCAGGGCATTTTTCAAGACCACGCGTAATGCAGGAGTTACCCAGCGCATCCGGCAGATAATAAACTCGTTATAGAAAAGTAAATAGAAATAAACCAGGTATTCTCTGTTTGAAGTGGTTGGGTGTTTCTTGGCTGAATGGTATGGTTCAAGCTCCCATTGTCTATTCAATTCACTCCACTAAAACCTGCCAAAAATCTCATAAGATCGAAAAAATCTGAATTAAAACCGTAAAATACGAATCAATTGGAATGCACAGTAAAATCAGAATAAATACATACAGAGCATTAATCTGAATGAGTGACTCGAACTGAGTTTTGGTTGAAGAATGAAATTTAGAAAATTGAAATAGATATTAAAATGTGAAAATAGTATATGGGGTCGGATTAGAATAACCCTGGGGTAGATTCTGCCTGTCTTAGAAGGCGACTAAAAGGATAACCTAGGTGGAAGTCTTAACATCGCCCGGTGAGATATCACCATATCAACTTTATGTGCTGTGAAGTGTTAATTTACGTTTCAGTATGTGGTTGATATTTCCGGTTTTTCCCAACTATTGAATTTGTAAAATGATGATAATATCTCCCAGAGTTAAAAACTCCGGAAGTAAAATACCTCCCCAAATGGATTTCCGGGTGGGAGGTACTCGGGGGGGACCTTCATCGAGAGTATTGAGAATTGATTATTGTCATATTCGTGGCATGAATAAAAATATCAATGATGTGCTTCACCATCTGCAAACCGAAAAACCTGACATTCTTATTCTAACTGAAACTCAGGTCAATTCATATAGGAATAATGTACACATGCTTCGTCCAGGTTATGAATTCTATTCTCGCTTTCGTATCAAAGGTGGTGTTTGTCTATACTCTAGGAATAATTTATCGTACCAACGGGAAGAAGGGCTGAAACCGAAAGATTTTGGAGTGATGTGGTTTGAGCTTGTCAATCATCAACGTACTAAAATTGTCTGTTGTCTTTATTTATCACCTAGCAATGACTCTTTTGACAAACTATTCGAATTTCTATCGCAAAAAATCGACTTCATCAAAGAAAACAATCCAACAGCTGAGGTCACCATATTGGGTGATTTTAATGTACATAATTCTTCATGGCTTGAATTCTCGAATAGAACAGATGAAAGAGGACGACAGGCAGAGGCATTCGCTATTACTAATTATCTGGAACAACTCATCGATCAACCCACTAGAATTCCTGATAAGAATAACCATTTTGCCAATACACTGGACTTGTTTCTTACTACTCATCCTGATATTTATTAAATCAAAATTCACTCCCCCTTGGGTGATTCTGATCACACTTTGATTTCAACAACTTGTTCGTATTTGGCTACAATGAGTGGTAAGTTACCCGCACGTCGTGTCTGGCATTACAAATCAGCAGACTGGGACGGTCCTCGAATGTTTTTCTCTGATTTTCCTTGGAGAAGGGTCTGTTTTTCATCTGGTGATCCCAATCTCTGATACCATTATTCTGGGAATGGAAACAGTCATTCAAAGTAGTATAAAGAGACTACAGTCTGAGAAACCATGGTTTAATAAAAGCTGCTCTAAGGCTGTCGCATCCAAACAAGCGGCATTCAATTCAAGACCTCAGTTTGGAGCCGATATCTGAGTATGTTAACGCAAGAAATAGGTGTAGTACAACAAGTGAAGCTGCTTAAGAAGCACATGATCAGAAAATTCGTTCAAAACTTGTTGAATGTCCAAACGGTTCTCGTTCGTTTTGGTCATTTGCTAAAGCTGGCGCCAAAAATTTCATTTCGAGTTCATTTCCCCCTTTCACCAAAGAAGATGGATCACAAGCCACCACTGCCCAACAAAGAGCAAATATATTTGCAAATATTTTTGCTGGAAATTCTACTCTGGACTCATCGGGAAAAGATCCCCCGAATATCATGCCTGTCGACAGTCATATGCCTAAGATAATTTTTCACCAACGAAATATAGAAATATTTTAATGGAAGAATAAGGTTTGCGGATCTGATGGAATCCCAGCAATTGTACTGAAAGTATGTGCCCCCAAATTGACACCAGTACTTTGCGAATTATTCAACCTTTCATATAATTTGGGGATTTTTCCTAAGTCCTAGAGGACAGCAAGAGTTCAGCCAGTTCCCAAAAGAGGGAAGAAAACTTTACCTTGCAGTTATAGACCAATTGCATTGCTTTCTATCATTTCCAAAGTCATGGAAAAAGCAATCAATATGAAGCTCATCAAATATCTAGAGAAATCAGGAATAATTAATGATCGACAATACGGATTTTGCCATCAAAGATCAACCAGTGACTTATTGGCTTATGTTTCTCATATTTGGCAGCATTCAATCGGAAAATTCGGAGAAACGATAGCTGTTGCACTCGATATTTTAAAACCGTTTGATAGAGTTTGGCATCGGGGTCCTCTTTCTAAACTGCCGTCTTATGGTTTGCCTCTTCAGTTGTGTGCTTTGTTAAAGAGTTTCTTGTCTGATATGTCTCTGTATGTGGTTGTTGATGGAGTATCATCTGATATTCTACCCATAAATGCAGGTGTTCCACAGGGTTCAGTTCTGGCGCCCACTTTGTTTTTGCTTCATATCAATGATTTGCTCGAGAAGACATCTTGTTCAATACATAGTTTCGCGGACGACAGTATACTCTTCATACCAGTTTCCCTTCCAGAAATTTTGGGTTCAGAATTTATATAATACTGTGTATTTCATTTCTGTTATACGCATTTCATTGTCTAATTTTGGATTTTTATAAGTTTGTGACAGGTTTCAATAGATTTAATTATATATACAATACCCAACTGGGTACTATCTGGTTTTTGGATTGTAATCACAAATACGGTGTTTGTAATTACTTAATAAACTTACGAAACTTCTACGAACAACGGATCACCATGTTATACCAGTTCCATTTTATCCACACACAAGTGCAATATTCTATTTTTATTTTTCAGCCACCGGTGAAAAAGCCCGACCATCCGAAAATGGAAAGCAGAAGACCGCCTTCGTTCAGACCGAAATCCAGAACAGAGGTGAGCACGCAATATCAAAATTGACAGATGACGGGTGATAATAAATCCAAGTTGAGGTTCTCCACCACCATACTGAAACACTTGCACCCGGTGCGTATTTCCGCCGATCAAACTGGTATCATCAGGAGATGATTAAAAGTAGACTCCGTTCAAGTTCTGATGATGTTCACTTGGTTGGTGTAATTTTTTTATTGGTACGATAAAGGTTATTGCGTAACGGGTGTACTATGCTCGACATAGTTAGATTTTCAACGAAGCAAGTAAAACATTTGATTCATCGATAATCAAAAGAAAATAGCATAAATATATATGATATGAGTTACTTGCGCCTAAACGGAAAGGTCGATAACAGCTTTCAGTTTATGCGCAAAAAAACAAAACTGAAAGTCGAGCACGTTCATTCTTTCACGATAAAAGAAAATAATTTGAATTACTTTTGATAGTTTATTTTTCGATTTATAATCAATTTCATATTTATTATTGAATTATTTGAACCCTTAATAAACACTTAGAAATACCGAATAAACAATTTCTCAATGCATTCTGCAATAATAATGTATAAGTTCATCATGATTATAGCTTCTCTCTTTAAATACTGACCTTTTGAACATGACTTTCGATAACGAATTATATTTTTTCGTACAAATTTGTGTTTTATGACTCAGCCTTGTATAACATATTTCAAAGTTATTATAGTGAACAAAGAATCATGATTCCAAGAATATTTTTGGATTAGTTCAAAAAAATGGCTCATATCCTTCGATATTGAAGGGTTTTCTGAAAATTTCACATAAAAGCAGGAATTTGAGTTGGAAAAGTGCTGCAATGACCTTTTCACAATTAGGGTTTTATCACTATTCGGTTGAGTAATCCTGTTGTTTTCAGCACGGTGAAATAAAATGATTTACTTATTTACTTATAATTGAAATTATTATAGATAACTTTTATAAATATTGAATTAAAGTTAAGAACTAACAACTAACTATATATAATCGCGGCATTTCGACTGCTAGTATTCGTTTGCTGAATGTGGATGACATAGGTCCTTGTTGAGTGGTATTGGTTCGCACTTCCTTTGTCTATATAAATTATGGTGGATTCATGCAGCAATCATAACTCGGAATTCGCAAGTCGTAAGGAAGAAGTTGAGTCGATATCTTTCAATGAAAACGTTCATGCAGGTATATTAAGTCGGAATTCGTAAGATATTGAACAAATTTCCACTCTTACGATTCAACAGCTCTTGAGATTGCTGCATGAATGGTTTATATTTTGTTGCGAGTTCCGATTTCCGAGCTACGATTGTTGCATGAATCCACCATTACTCCACTGGAACCTGTCAAAAATCCATAAGATCAAGAGAATTCAAATTAAAACCGTAAAGTACGAATAAAATTGCAAAGGTGTGGCAGCGTAATGTGTACTCACAATACGCTGAACTTGAATCTAGGTTTCATCAGTTAGTTGTTCATTTTTTTTATTTCTTTATTTAACGTCGGCATATTTCTGCTACCAAGCCCAATCACCGACGCCGGTGAGCACACTTCCCCCAACCGGAAATTTTGCCGAACCCTCTGGTATTCCAACTAGAGGAAGGGATCTTTGATGAGCTCAATATCCATGGACTCGCGACCGCCGGCTTTACGTCCACTCCAAAGGACTGCATATCCTCACTATATCTTATGCTCATTGTTATATTTCCTGCGAGCTATGATATGCTATTTTGCTGCAGCTGTATGGGCTATGAGAGTTCATCATTATTAATTTTGTATTTACTCCGGCCTATTCATTTTCAGAGTTTGCGAGTTATATATTTCGTTTTATCGTGTAATTCCATTCCATCATTCGTAAACCATTGTTATAATTCAATTTAACCAATAATATACAGTTGCCTGTAAGATTTTCACATAATATTAGGGTTCACTGAACCGCGCCACGTGTTTCGCTATACAATAGCTTCTTCAGGCAGGAACATCGAATATACCTAATCATTGAATAAATTTGGAATGTAATAGTGATAGAATGAGTTTAATGTTCCTGATTCAGGAAACTATTGTATAGCGACACACGTGTCGCGGTTTAGTTAACCCTAATATGTGAGAATCTTACAGGAAACTGTATATTATTGGTTTAATATTAATTTTCATCAAGTATCAGCCACTTCAGATCAGTCCGATAATTGAGTTTCTTCCGTCTCATAAGTTTTTTGCGACAGGTTTCAGTAGGGTTAATATATTTGTAGTAAGTGGTTTTCGGCTTATTCTTCTCCAAATCAATGCAAAAAGGAAACAAAACGATTATAAAAGGAGTAACATCAAATATTAATCAAACGTTCTCTGTTGATATGTGTAAGTCATTCAGATACGATTAAGTCATTCACAAAAAGGAAGAAAGAGTCTATCCAAAACAGCTACTCCACTGCCTATATGGCGCGACAGGCCCTGGATCACATAGTGGATCACTTTTTCTTGCTCAATTTGTTTACCATTCTCTCGAAACTTAAATCAATCTGTTACCATATTCGAGGTATTTCTAAACAAATATAAAGTAGTCTATGAAAAAAAAGTTATTCTTCGGAATAACATTTCATTCTCAAACCCAGACAAGCTTATTTCAGTCAGAGAAAAATATCCCTCTAGCTAATGATATGACATTTCGATGACAAATACGCATTCACATGACTATAAACCGAGCTTATAATTCTATTATTACTGATATATCTTTAAACCCCGAAAAAGATATTGGAAGACATTTATCAGTGTTCATGTTCAAGATAAGAGGTCCAAGCATATGAATTCTCAATACCACCTTGGAGATTACGGCTATTGAGAACATTTTTTACAGCTTGAAATAAATTGGAATCATCTGCAAAAAATATTCTTTAACGAATGAGTTGATCAACAAAGCTCTCATTCCAATGTTTCTGCGAACTTCTCTTTTCATGAATGAAAATGACTCATTTTGAAGAGCGACGAAATTTCCACATTCTGGTTGGGGGAGAATCATTATTATTATCATAATTCTATTCCGGAGGCCATACCCATACAACGGTAGGTGATCTTTGGGTTCGTGAATCATGTGCTCTTAGCAGACCCAACGGTAGGTGATCTTTGGATTCATGAATCATGTGCTCTGAGCAGACACAACAGTAGGTGATCATTGGGTTCGTGAATCATATGCTCTGAGCCGACTTAACAAGCCTAAATTGATTATTATCATTATTTCACAGAGCAGTGGAAGTGGAGGCAGGACAGATGGTGGTCGGCTGAGAGGAGACGGCGGCGGAGGCAGCAGCGACGAAGACATGTCCAAGGACCTTCGGCAGCGTCTGCAAGAGGAGGCGTCGCTCTACAGGAGGCGGCTCGACACCTATAGGCAGGCGCAACAAAATCAAGCCGCCCTTGTCAGCAGGTTGCAAGCTAAGGTAAGGAATCGTTATCGAAAAAAAAACTCATTGCAGAAACCAGTCAAAAACTTTTTATTGAATTTCAGGAATCGAGCGTATTCTTGAAAAAACCCAGAAGCATTATTTGCTCGCTCCCAGGAGATATTGTAAATTTTTTCCGAAAGAAAATCTAGACCGTTATATCAAAAGTAAAACGCTTTTTGAAAATTTCAAAAAGTACAGTTGAGGGTCTTCTGGAATCAGCTTAGCACCACTTATACACACATGAAGTGCGTAACATGAAAAATTCCTTTAATATAATAGATATACCTAATTGATTATTTCTCTCATCTGTCAAATATCAGTCATCAACCAATCACACTTTTGTTTCCTGTTTGACAAGACCAATCAACACGCATCAGTAGCGACTATTTGCATGGTCCACAATAGTCACTGACTATTCAGCATAATAGTCTAAGATCCCAGGTCCCCCAGACGTTACTTAATTTCGAAGAAACGAATTTTACGGCATATGTGTTGAGAGTGTGTGCATACTCGCTAGCTTGGCTAGGCGGCCCGTTCTTAGGTAGCCCGTTCTTAGGTAGCAGGTAGAAAAGGTAGACACAAACATAACTAACTTTCGTTGAATTCGAGGCACTGATTTTTATATATGTCACACAGAATCTTATTAAAAATAAATACTTCATATCAACAGACCGTTTCTGTGGGCCGTAATTCCTCCCAGACGCTTTAAATTTCATTAATAAAAAATTTACTTTTCTTACATTCGAAGTCTTTAACTTTGAATATAATCTTTGGGAGACTATTTCAATACTGTTACTATTTATCCTTGGGTTCACTTATTGAAAGTCCAAACAACAGTTCACTACTTTTATCACAACTTTTTATCACAATACAATACAATCACTTAATCACTTGAACTGCTCCACTAACCATCCAACGCTCTGTACTAAATGCTCTGATAAACTCTCTCTAATACAAATTCTGCCGTAGCCGCGAGCGACTCCCGTATTTATACCCGCTCAAATTCATGGAGAATCCTTCAGACAAATCCCGATATCGAATATTCTCGGTAAGTCGCGATCACGTAGGTAACAATCGTTCTTCGAAGCAACACACTAATTTGCGTTTATGGGCGACAGGACCGGCGCTAGGAACATCTGTGACAATACCTTTTGTGGACAGCCAGACCAGTCCTAAGGGCCAAACATTCTCACAGACACAATCAAAATTTCAATTAGGTCCCCAGAAACAATTTTTTTGCCTACAAAGTGTATGTTTTCAACATCAAATTATGGAGTTAAATGACAATTTATTATTATAATTATAAAATTATATATATATATAATTATAAATGACAATTTATTATTATAATTATTAAGTATAGTAATAAAAAAAATATTATCTTTTCCATTAGTATTTAATTAACTCTTAATCTCCATTGTCAGCTTCATATGAGATCATTGTCAGCTTCATTTGACTTTCATCCTCGAACCAATCCTGAATTTCAATATTCATCATCGTTATTATCGTTATTTGAATCTTCTGAAAATACGAAAAAAATAATGAAGATACGAATTGCTGTACATATAAGAAATTAATTTGATGTGAACTTAATATACCTGAGTATTACTACTTTTCCTCGGGTTTGAAGGCCGTCGTTCTTTGGAATTTCTTCCTGACGTTTCACTAGCGCGAGTGACTCTCAGTCATCGGAATATCAGTCAAAATGGGTGAGCCTCTGAAGAAGCTAGCCACTCGCGCTAGCGAAACGTCAGGAAGAAATTCCAAAGAACGACGCCCTTCAAACCCGAAGAAAAGTAGTAATACTGAAAACCTCGGCCGCGAAAGCCTTAACCATTTTGTTAATATACCTGATTCATTTTCGAGTAATTCTCAGACAGGACTTGGTAACTGATCGCCATCGAACCAGTAAAATTGATATTGGTTCTCATCCAACGTCCACACATTATTCTTTGGACTGAAACCAGGTAAATTTTGTGTATGTGCATTATTCCATATACTTGCGATGTAGTTTGCTCGATAGAAGCACTGAAGTAGTTAGTTCACTTTTGCAGGATGGAAAATAACATGAATCAAATAGACCAAGAGCCCGTGTTACTATTTTTGGTAGTGATAAGTTTACGCCCATCGACCACTGAAACTTGTATTATCGATGTCGACGATGCTACAGAGATTCTCGCCATACATGATTTCCGGGGCGGAGTTAGGGTAGGGGGCTGACCGATCTGTATAAAAACAGTGAGCAAAATCAGTCGTAAGTTTACGACTGAGAACATTGGGAAAGCAAAGATATCAGGAAAATAATCCGACGCTCGCTTATTGTCAGTCGCCTACATCGCGGCGTTCACCCGCTACAACCCTCGAAATATGTATAAAAAAAACAACAACAAAGAAAAACCAGTTTATAACTGACAGTGGGGCAGATCTTACCATTAGCATTTTAATGACACAAATTTCGCAGGCCAGCCTTATTCAATGGGGCGGAAGGGCGCTGGGCCCACCTGTTTCGGAAGAATTTTTAAGTATTTTTTTATGATAAGCTTACATTTCAAAATTTAGGGGCAAGTAATCTATTATGCATAAATCGAAAATCTATTACCGTCAGTCGCGTACCACGATGCAAAAAGAAACTGGGCCCTTGAAAAGGTGCAAAAATATTCAGGTATACTTCAATATTATAAGTTTATGCTCAAAAAATTCACACGACGTTAGTTGTACCACCTTCATCAAGTACCTGTCACCTATAATCATGTGAAGTGTGGCAAAGGCCCCATAAAAATTGAAAACATGCGTCATTTCAGTGGAAATGCGCTTCAAGCATTGTATATGCTTGCATATGTATATGTATAAAGGGTGTCCTGAAATTACATAGATACATTTCAAGTACAGGAAGAGTTGAGAAAGTTCACACACAAACATGTGTCCAGAAATGGTCCCTTAGGGAGTTATGGCCATTTAAAGGCGTGCCCAAGATGAAGGCCCAATATGTTAAAATTCTACCTGAATGAGCTACAGCCATTTGAATGTGCAACTTTCGGGATGGTTTCAATCTGAAATCACAGAAACGGTACTTTACAAAAAAATTAAATTACTAGAGTTGATAATCCTTTTTATCACGGATGAGAAGTATCAACATTCCTTTCAAGATTCCATTCAGGGGTGGGTCAAACTTCAACTTTTTTCGCATGTATTTTTTCTGAGGTTTCGATCTCAGATTATTGAATTCTACAGTTTTTTACACAAAAATGTATTCCTGTTCAATTTGGATTGGGTGAATCACTTTCATGTAAAATCGATTCGAAAAAGATCTCGCACGAATAAAACCAAAATAATGCTTGATTAAATCTCAGAAGTCGAAGTCGATATCGAATGAAAAAAAAAAATTGATAACAACTGAATAGCGCTAACAACAAAAAACTGAAGCGTACATTTATACCACAAATTTCCCAGATTATAATTTCATTAATATCCAAAACCGTTGGAAGTTAAAAAAAAATCTAAATTTGAACTTTATCACCGTCATTAGCAACATTTTATATGAGCAAGTTGGGTCAAATTGTTATATTTTGAAGTGAGGAATCTGCCATTTCTATATGTTATGACACTATATGGTAAAACACGATTAAATTTCTGTGGAAATTTAATGTGGAGAATCAAGTTCAGTGATACAGATAGTTATTATTTTGTGACGGTAAACTCAGATGTCGGCAACAGGGTCGTACTGGAGTTCCAATTTGTTTTGGAAAAAAAACGAATCATGAACTGAAATACCTATATTCATTCTTGAAATGCATAGTCAAAAAATATAAATAAAAATCACAGCTAGAGAGATACCAATGCTTTTGACTAATAACTATTATAGTCATTCAAAAAATACATCTATACTAATCATGATTAGTGCGCGACGCTGCATTTGATGACTGACAACATTCCACCGATACATGAGATGACTGACACGTGAATTGATCGATCCAGCATAGTCCATTTCAGGTATGTTTCGAAGTGTCAGTCGTCAAATTACTGTATTGAAAAATTTAGGGCCGATCTTTCAATAATTGTCATATTATATCTGCACTTCGC